>CM068375.1:71155155-71562249 GCA_034769895.1 Magicicada septendecula
TTTTATATTATACACCCCTAATGGACTACCACCCCTATCTGGGTGAAAATAGACCTGTTCCAAAATTTGGTAGATTCCCCAAAAAATAACCCCCCTACTAAATCTAACAAACCACCGGGTTGACAAAATAAAACAAACCACAAGCCGGTTATATCAAGTAAAATTTATGATTTGCCACAATTAACTACTTTCACGGTCATGGTCCGGTGAGGCCATGACCGCACTTAGGTGGGGAATCTACAGTTAAACATAAAATATAGATTAGCCTTGGTACAAGTTACTTGGACAGCAGTATATACATCTTATTTTCCAAACCCTATCTCATCCTGAACATTTTCCATCAATTGTCAGTGTTAAATAAATGTTTTAATCATTATTGGCATCAATTAGCATTTAATTTATAATTCCAATTTGAATTTAAATGAAAATAAAGTTAAGTTCATTGTTAAAAATCGTTTCTATTAATTTTATTACTAAATTAGTTTAATTGTATTTAATTTACTTTAATTAATTCAATTAATCTCAAAAGTTACAGTAATTGCCTCATTATTATTTGGTCTGTAAAAAAATTTAATTTCAATTCTCTTCTATCACAATAAGATACTGATTCAGCAGACTACATTTTTTGTTATTGTCACCAAGCATGACTACAGACCTTAGTCTCAACATACCACACCTGTTTATATAAACACTGGTCTGCAAGACTCACATAGTATAAACATTCTGGTTACATCATGTACTGGCATATATGCTTCCTGCCAAAATTTTCCTTCTATAAATCTTTTTATTAACATATCTATCAAAATCTATTTGTTGCAATTCGAACCAAATATAATTCTAATTCACCTTTCAATTATTATTACCTTTCAATTACAGTTTCTATTTAATATTATTATCTCAATACCATTATTATTATTATTACACTCTTTTCACACCTGTAAGCATTTTATTCTATCTGATTAGTATTCTAGACTTTATACTTACAATCCACTTATTGACATGAATACAAAATACACACCACACACACACACCAATATCTCCGTGTAACCTCTGAAACATTTAACAACAATGTTATTTCATACAAACAATTCAACATTTTCTAATACATACAATTACTTTCACTTCACATGTATTTACAACTCTTCAACAATAATTATTCAGTTATATCACACTTCAATATCGAAATCAGCTAGGTCATTATCATAGATTGACATATTTAAATTGTTCGTTTATGAATTTCAACCTCCATCGTCAAAAATTAATCGGGGTTTCAAATAACAATTTTGAATTTTATTTACATTCCGTATATGGTTATCTTGGGTTTTGTAACCATAACATTTCAGTTTATTCATTTTACCATAATAATCATATACTAAGTCAACATCAGTATTCTTTGTAAAGTCTCCGTCGGTAAATATTTCCAATATCGGGTCAGTTACTTTTTCATCATACAGTAAATTACTCTTGTTTAAACATACTTCTAACATTTCCTTCCACTCACCATAATCTCTCTGTAATTCATACAATTCTGTCTCTTTGTCAATACACCATTCTCTATCTAAAATTCTCTCATCATAACAACATATCATACTTTTATCATTCCACGCAGAGGGTACAAAATTATTCAGCAAAATTAAACAATTCAAATCTTTCACTAATAAGGGTCTCTTGCCCTCCAATACTAACAATTTTGAACACTCTGGTTCATCACAAATAAGGGGAAAATTTACCCTCTGCGCTACACATTCATCTACTCTTTCTTTCCATTCCTTTTCCAATTCAACAACACTAATTATTACTTCATTACAACTTATAATTTTCTCACTCTCACTTACTGTTTCACTATCTATTTTCAACGTATCACTTTCTGATACCGCCCTTTCAATCACATTACTATTTTCAATATCATTGTTAACATTTGTTAATTTCTTACTTTTAATCTGTTCTGCTACTGACTCTACTATTTGTTCTTTAAATGTATTGAAACATTCATTCGTCTCATTTAAACGTTTCTGAATATTGTCTTCTAACTTAACACTCTGTTGTTTCATATCATATAAACGCTCATCAAATTTTGTATTCATTTCGCATAAACGCTTATCAAATTTTTGGTCAATATTATTTATATCGCCCTTTAACTCATGGAACTTACTATTCTGTATATTGAATTTAGCGTCCGAGTCACTCTTCTGTTCATCAAATTTCGCGTTAAAACTACTCAAGTTATCAGATATTGTTTTCATGAAATTACACATATCTTCCATTGACAACTGTTTAATTCGTGTTGTCGTTAGGGTAGATTGTGCTACTACATTTTTGTCACTGAAGCTGACTTCATTATTAATTTTATTTTCCCTATTCAATTTTGGGGTTATTTGGATCCCCGAATCATCTGTATTATTTATTTCATTTGTAATATCTGGTTTTATTTTATTGTCCTGACTCCCATCTGGAGTCGAGTGGACCTCAATATTATGCATAATGGCCGATTCATCAAAATTATCAACATTAGTTACTTCATTGACATCATCATTATTCGCTGCCATTTTATACAAGTTTATATAATGTTACACAAGAATATTAATCTTATCCACTATTGACTTAACCCTTTTTATATTTAATTTACCAAAGCGTCCTCCCTCTCAAATAACCCTTTCTGCAGCTTAATTAGGTCTGGCGAATATAGGTTGTAACCTATACTCGCGTCCCAGTTCGGGCGCCAAATGTAACTCTACGAATTACTTACAAAATTATAATTATATTTATCTCTTACCTTAGGGTTTTTCTTCCAAAGTCTTTCAGACGAAAACAGCTGCAGACAGGATTATTTGTTTGAGTTACGAATAATTACGCTAACACATGTTATGTAATGAATGGCGCTTATTTATTTTTCTTTAATTAATTTCCCTCTTTACTCTCTGTAGAACAACAGTTTACACACAAAAATCGCTTAATTACTTATTACATGAAAGTGATATAAAAAAGTTACTACAATGGTCTTTGCATCATCCCCTTACAACAGCAAGATAATGCAAAAAATTTTACAATTAATTAATTTACTCAATCTATGAACCAGTATTTTACTTTGTAGGTACGTACCCCAAACTTACGCTCTCACTCACTCTCTCTCTCACCCTTCTATTTCATTTAGTTAATTTGGTTAGTATTCTACCCATTATATCTGTGAAATTTAAAAGTTTTGGCCAATTAGTTACTGATGGTACTTAACCGTTCCGGGTGTCTCTCGGTGAGTCGTACAATCGCTGTTTGTTCAACATTACGTTTCACTCCGCGTTTAGTTTTTTTTTTTTTTTTTTTCTCTGGTACACTGGTTAATTCACGTCAATGTTATGACCATCAGTCACCACTGTTCGAATTATACGTATATTATTTATTTAGTCGGCCGACGTAACTTTTCGCACTTAGAAAGTCACTTGAAGTTTTTTAGGCTGGCCGCGCGGCCCTATGTCACAACTGGCACTTTTTATAAATGTTTTAACACTTAACTAGATAGGCCGAATTTATTCTACGGCCTATCTTGTACTCCCGAGGCCACTGTTTTAACGAACTTGTCAAACTGCTCTTTACTGTCCGATGCAAACACTGGTGAAGAAGTGTGCTTACTCATGACACACAGCAGACTGGGTTTCACACACAAGCCTGCTGCTATGTGATTGTGCAATGCGTCTGGCAGTTGTTTTGTCTGACTGTATGTGTGTTGCATTGCTGTACTGGAGGCTCCTTACAGGTGAAAGTCTGGCAATTTGGAAAGTGCTTAAAATGATGATTTGAATTAATATGAAATTAAACTGGGGTGGCTCACAAATCCGTACCGTTACATAACGACATTAAAGAGTCTCAGTAATTATGCTAATCGTTAATGAATACAGTTAATTATATCAGAGTAATTAATATTTCACATAAATAAAGCAATTTGACACATTTAATCTAATTGAATAATTGAATTTGCATAAATTAGCATAATTGCACATTGTATATTGGATGGCCGAAAAGTGCTATTACACCAAAAATAAAGTGCATGATACTGTTTTAGAAGATCGCTGTTTGAATGTGACTGAAGTTTTTAAGTCTGTGGATACCTCAGATAAAATTTTATATCACATTCCTATTCAGGAATTATGTATGAGAAAGCTGTATGCAAGATGGGTGCTGCGTTTGACAACTGATCAAAAATACATTTATTTTTTATAAATGTTTGGACTGTTTTAAGAAAAATCCAAAAGATTTTATTTATAGATCTGTAATGACTAACTAAACTTGTATCCATCATTTAACACCAAAAATTAAACAACAGTCAAAACAATGGATGTACATATAACGGTTATCTGCCTCCAAAAAGGCAAAGATAGTTTTGTCTGCTGAAAGATATGCTTTGATTTTCTGAGATGCTAAGGGAATATTGTTAATACATTATCATGAAAGGGTCAAACAATACAGAGTACTATGGTAATATTTTTAGATCAATTAAATGAAAAAAATTCATGAACAAAAGGCTGTGTTTAATATAGAAATACATCACTTTACAACAGGATAATGCAAGACCTCACACAAGAATTATTTCTATGGCACAAATCACAGAGTTTAGATCACAATGTGTTCCAACATCCGCCTTATTCGCCTGATTTAGCCTACCTCATTTTCAACTATTCCCAAACCTCAAAAATTACCTTGGGGGGGGGGATTCCACAGATGAGGAGCTGAAAGCAGCAGTAACTGGTTATTTTAAGGAGCTTGAACAATCAAATTTCTGTGATGGGATAAAAGCGCTGGAGCATTGCTGGACCAAGTGTGCTGAGCAACATGGAGCTGTATCAAGATATAAAAATGATTCCAGAAAGAAAAAACAAGTCTTTCATTATCATGGTGCGAACTTTTCAAATTGCCTTTATGAAAGGATAAATCATCTTACCTGAGAAACACAATGTTACAAGCAGATTTTAATAATATATTGTTACACAAAAGTTTATTGGTTATGCTGAGGTGATAAGAATTTTATGGATTTTAAAGTAACAAAAACTTAAATCAGTCAAATGTAATAAATCATACATTTTCCATTAATGGCCTGTTACAATTAAACAGCCTCAAGCCTACTGTGTGCTTGATTCCTTACTACTGTTTATAAGTAATCTAGAGAGCAGTGGTTTTGCCACAGAGGGTTACTGTGGTTTCACCTCCCCCTTGGTTGATCACAAATCATACATATACATAAAATCTGAAGGATGCAGTTATATCGCTAATGGTTATGGATAATAACATTACCAGTGGGAAATAACTAGTGAATTCTGTACTCCTGCAACACCTCTCCCCTCCAATTTGACACTACAGGGAATCGGGGGAGGGGGAATTTCTGGGGATCAAACTATATATTATGAAAAGTGTCTGTCTGATAACATATTAAGTACCTGATCGTTAAAAAATTATATCTAAATATATCAGGGTTGGCAAAAAACCAGGTTTTTTTATAAAAACCAAAACAACCCGGTTTTTTGGTTTAAACCGGTTTTTTTTTGTTTAAACCGGTTAATTCAATCCTCATTGTTTTATTAGAATTTTTATTTGTACATTGAAAACAAAACTACTTTTTGTACAACTTTAATGTGAAACACAACATAACATATAAAAAAACAAAAATATGCATGTGGCTATCTGCACCTTATATATATGAATTTAAGTTTTCATAAAATGCTAACACGGCTAAGGATTGGCACTACCATTAAACATTTTAAATAAAAATGCGAGTCTCGAGGCTTTTTCCGTTCCCAGTTTGTTTCTAAGCTTGGAATGTACTAAACCAAAAGAAGAAAAAATTCTTTCCATACTCGCAGATGACGCTTGAGCAGTCAGCAGTTGTTCAATGATAGAAAATACATCGGTATTAACAGCATCAATTGCTTCTTTTTGGCTTTTCCACCATTCATGTGCAGAAACTTCAGTCACCACAGATTCGTGAAAAAATGATTCCATGAATGGAGAAGCTTTGGCTTGAAATTTGATTATCAATGGGAGAAGATAAGCTGATGCATACTTCGAACATGCAAAATCCAGCCCAATTTTCTTCTCATTTTCAGTTAGTTTAAGTGGGGTTCAGTATTAATAATCTGTTTTGGATCAATTATGTATGCAAGAAAATGAGCTGGAGTTAATGCCATGTTGTACCTGTTGATAAATTTTTGTCTGATGGTTTCATCTTGTGTAGCATCCCAGAATTCTTTTTTAAGTTGTTTCCACAAATACACAGCATGGGCGATAGGACATTCATTGCGTTGTACTTTATCAAGTGTTACACTAATAGGCTTTAATATAGCAATCATATCTTCCACATTTCTTTTTAACATAACATTAGCGACTTTGCTATGCACGTTATCATCAATTTTATCTCGATGGTCTTCACAGATTTTAAAAAGCACAGACCAGCCTTTGATATAAGCCTGCAAACAATCCACTAAACTATTCCAATGAGTGTTAGCTGGCATAATAAGGTTTGGAGTATCTGATTGTCTATAGAGAGCATTTGCAAAATGGTTGTTTCGAAAATACTTAACGATAACAAGAACATGTTCCTTGATATTTGGAAATTGACAGTCTTTTGCAAGGAGATTCAAAACGTGTGCAGAACAACCATATGTTATTACATTTAAGTCATCATGATTTTCTAATAATTGTCGCATTTTTGCAACATTATTAGCATTATCAGTCACAACTGAACACACATAACACTTTAGTTCTTCTTCACATTTCTTGATGCTGTTACATGCAATCTCTGCCAAGTATTCAGATGAGTGTGAATGTCCTGAGGTATCAACTGTGTCTACCAAATATGTATCACCTGTTGCAGTTGTTACAGTAACACACACAATTGGTTCATTGTGGACATTTGACCAACCATCAATCCCTGCACAAACAATTTTATTTTGTAACATTTCTGAGCACTTGTGTTTTTCTTCCATATAAATTGTATCCAACAAAGTACCTCCAATTTCTCTTCTACTCGGAGGATTATAACCGGGACGCAATTGCTTCATTAATTGAATAAACTGTGGATGTTTAACACTGCGAAATGCCATATTGGTAGCATAAACCAATCGAGCTACTTGGAGATCTAATAAATCTTTTTCTTGTGATGTCGTTTTCACAACAAATGTATGTAATGAAGATGAAGCAGCCTTGTTTGCCTTACTTGGGGTACATACTGAAAATTGACTGGTATCTATTAATTCCCTTTGTGTCTGTGTGTCTGGAAAAAATAAAAAAATTGTTAATTGTATGCAGTGCCATATCGAACTATTTTTACTGAATTACGCAGACAACACTAGAATAAAGATAAGGCACAACCGAATGTACTACAGCAATCACGACACGATGTTTGGAACTAAACGGTATGTAAGTTACCGTTGAATGATCTGGCTGCAAACTGACAGTACACTGAATACAATTTATCAAAAAATTAGGTTTTTTAAACATAGGGTTAGGGGTACAATGGACCATTTTCAACTTTCGAAAATTTTAAATCGCGATTTTTTCAAAAAGTATGAATATTATCAAAACAGGAAAAATTTTATCAGATCTATTTAAAAAAACTCACACATATTATTTGTATTATTGTAATACAGTTTAGGAATTACAACAGCTGCAGTGGTACAAATTAGACTGTTAAAAATATTTAATATGTTTATAACTTTTAAGAATGTTTTGATTCCTTAAAATAACAGTAAAATTTCAAAAATTATTTAATATAAATATTTTGTTAATTAAATCATTGTTTTTTCCGCATCTTTTATAGTGTCTAGTCTATACTTATGCAATTTTTGTTGTTGAATATATGCATTATTTGATATAGTGTATGTATGCATTATTTTATATATATATATATATATATATATTGTAACATTACATTTGGCATAGCTTGATATCGTACCAGATTTAATGAAGATCATGGATAAGAAACTTAACAAGAAGAAACATACCTTTTAAAAATGATAGTGAAGATGAACAAATAACAACTTTAGACTGACTTAGACTATAACTGACCGTACCCAAATTAATGTTTAGGTAAAGTGATGGAAAATACCCAGATGATGAGATAAAATTCAACCAATTACAATAATAATACCTACGAAGCCAGACAGCATTATGGACCATTACTATCAGTAAAACAAATTGTTTTGTTAAATGTATCATACAATATAGAAATAATCAAAATACAAATTGAGGGATAATAGGCCCAAATACACAATAGAATGTAAAAAAAAAAAAAAAAAAACTAGCAAAATATTAACTAACCAATATAATTGAATAATACAAGCACACAATCATCATAGATACATGGAAACATACAATTAAAATAGTGTGATTAATGGTGGACCTAATGTTATAAAATAAATACTGTACAATCAAAGAAGAGATTATTGTGTAATAAAAACAAATAATAAAATATGGACAAAAATATAGAAATGCCAATCCATGTGTAAACAAGGCTTAAGAAATAATAATTATCAAATGTATATGACAAGATGAAAAAAACAGTAAAAGTACCTACTACAGCAATGGCTGAACTGTCTAAGACAAATAGAAAGATATAAAATCATTATTAAATGATTTAACTTTTTCTTTTAATGCTTGAAAGTAAGAATAAAGTTGTGTTTATGATATTTATAGTTTTGTTAGGTAATGAGTGAATGATATGTCTTATGCAGGATTTATGTAACCAGGCATATAGATTGTTTGATCACAAAATGTGAATTATGTTTTTTATAATGTTCCAGTAATAATTATTGTTGTAATTTTAAATAATAATACTAATAGAGTTATAAGGAGTAGTTTTGATGGTAGTTGCATAGTTAATAGGCGTTACAATAACAGAAAATAGAAATTTAACATGTCAAGACCTTGGTCTATAAAAACTTTGGAATTTTGTAAATTTTAGGAAATACATTTAGAATTTTATAAAACAAATGTTGTAATATGGATAGGTATAATATGGATTAATAGTATACATAGTAAATATGGAATCGAAATAACCAGTTTTAAATTATTTAAGAAAATTCAAATAGCAAAAATGTAACATCAGAATTTCTTAAGCAAAAATAGCCATGTTTGGTGTCTATGTGTCACAAATGTTAAGACTAAAATAATGATGCTATTAGTTTTAAATTACCAATTAGTATAACAAAGTTATACTAATTTAAAAGTTTTGGCCAAGTTCATGCAATAAAATAATGAATTTGTATGACAATGTATATCTGAATCAACCAACCAGATTTCAAGTTTTACCTTAGCAACTAAAAATTTAGATAAATAAAATAAAAACTTCTTTAACAACCATAATTGAAAACAGACGCGTTTTTATAACGGCTTAGCTAATTATATTTTAATACGAGGAAACCTATACCAAACATAGTAAAACGAATCAGGACAGTTATTGAAGAACATTAGAGGAACCCAAGACCAACAAGACCCCAATTCGGAAGAATTTAAATCCTGGAAGAAGAATTAAGGAAGATTTGGACCCCATCTTCGTCCTGAACGAATAAAAGAAGAGGATCTGGGTGAATCTGTATAATTTTATAAACTTATTTAACAACAACACCCACATCTGAGCACATGAACCACTTAGAAAACTAAACAATAAAAAACCACATACACTATAATATACACCAACACTAAAGAACACTTGAAGATAACACAAATTGATTATTACACCTTTTGAATACCAAAAAACTGAATGACAACTAATAAATATCTAAAACTTTTCATAACCTAGAACTGTGGACAACACAACCACGACTACTAGTTTGCACTATAAAACCATCAAAACCTTTTTATATCCTTATCTTGTAAAGTTTGTATTTTGATTTTAAGAGTTGTATTAATTGTTTAACCATAACATTCGAACCGAATACGCCCTGAGATTATTTTATTTAATAGAATAAAAACAACGAGCATCATTATCGAGGTTGATCCCAGCATAGTTATTAGTAACTACCAACTTATGAACGAAAACGACATAATTTTTTCACAATTTGTATTAAAATAAAGAAAAAAACCGTAATTGATCAATTCGTTTGAATAAAGATTGATTAAAGGAGTACATCTGTTTGGTTCATTTTTTTTTTTGCATTATTATTACTGATAAAATTAAAAGATACGATAGCACAGCAAAGCGGACGGAGCGACAGTTGGCAGCTCCGAATTATGTCACTGGTTTTGAGCGCCGAGGAGGGAGCGAACGGCAGAAATAGTGGAATACAACAGTAAATGAATTTACTTACATCTTATTATTCAACACTATAGAGAAAAAAGGAACATTATAATATATGTTTAAAAAATCTTTTACATTATTATATCAATACATGAGCGATTCCAAGGACAATTTTCCCCTTCTTGTTTAAAACAAAAAAAATTTTCAACACATTTTATTTTGGAATTATGATCCTTTATTTGATGTTGCATCATTAAAATAAGTGTATAAAAACTTCACAATTTATTTTAGATAAATATATATATAGTTTTTTAGATTTTTTATTTTTAGATAAATACAGATGCATCACATCCTGCTAGTTTAGTGTAAAAAGTTTTTCAGCATATGATTTCCGAGCCAAACGCGCAAGAACTGTACAGCTCCGTCAAAAGTCAAAACTGTACATTAGCTCATGAAGTGACATGACAATGTTGACCTTGAGAGTTTGTGCAGCGAAAACTTAATTTTGTATATAGTATTTTGCTGTATTTCGGCCGAAATATATGACAATTATCGTTATAAAACTGCGTATCAGTATCATAGTAGAGGGATTTATTGTTATACAGGATATCATTGTAACGGTAGGCGTTATACATTAGCCTTATACCTTATAGATGATGGCCTGGGGATTTTCAAAAGCATCGTTGTAGAGGGAGTTATTGTTGTATTGGATATCGTTCTAGAGAGGTTCCACTAAAAAAAATAAAATTAACATACATAGTGATCATCATCACTATCGGTTCCGACGGTTCCACTTTTCTATATGCTTTTTCAATCTGCTTACTTGGCCTTCTAATTCATGTCCACATTTTTTACACTTAGCTCTGTGTCCTTTTCTGCCTCTCTCATTTTTGAGTTCATCGTAATACAGCCATACTAAATCTCTTTTTCTTCCACTCATTGTAGCACATCAGTTCACTTCTGAACAGCAAATGAAAATTACACGTCTCTTTCTCATACAAGTGTATTCGGGGAATCACGTACGCCACGATTTAGGGAATCCCATACGCCACAAATTTGGGGAATCACGTTAGGGTATGTACACACTAGGCGCACGCGTGCGACCGCTCGCGAGCGAACGCATACGTTCACTCAGTGTGTACATCAAAATGAAGGCAAACGAACGCATTCGTTTGCCTGCGCTTGTGTTCGCTCGGGAGGCGGTACATCAAAGAAAAATTCGGACCGCACGTGCTCGGCTTGGTCATAATGTGTACGTCAGCAAGAACGCTTTCTCTCTGTTTTGTATTCTGCTTCAAATGCTTTTGCGCACGCGCTATTTAAATTTAAATAATGTTTGTTAGTGTTTCTTTTTTTTTATAAGTATAATCTTACAAAAAATTAATAAAAACCAATTTGGTTTTTTTCTAAAAAAAACCCAAGTGGTTTAAACCTCAGTTTAAACCAATGGTTTAAACTGCCAACCCTGAAATATATACAATATAACATAATATGATATAATATTACTTGTACTATAACATCATGTATCATAAAAACATGTAGAAAAATACTTTTTTTTTTACAAAATTCTGGTTCAAAAATTTGTGCAATACAGTTATTGTAAAAAGCTTTGTTTGTAGTTTAAAAGTCAGGTGAAATAAGATTCATGCAAAAATTTCACTAAGTATAAGAACCACTATATTGTTTACAGTACAATTTTGGTTATAAAGTATACAAGTTTAAAAGTTTACATATTGTTTAACAAGTTTAAAAGTTTACATAGTTTAACTGCTTGCTGGTGGTGAGCAAAACTGGCACTGTCTGCCTCCGGACTCCCCACTCACACCGCTGCTTGTTTTGTAGTGCGACAGTCTCCCCACTCTTGACAGACATTGAACATGTTGCCCCCATTGAAGGCGCAGACTTCAATCATCTGGAAGAGGACAAAGCTTGACGAGAGCTCGTTTAGTCAAACCTCCCCACTCTTGACAGACGTTGAACAAGCTTTTTCAAACATTTTAAAAATGAAACAACGTCAAAAGAAATTAATAAAAAAAGTTCTCTCGGTGGTGTTATGGAAACGCTTTTTCATTTAATTTTGGAAGAGAAATTTCTTTAAGTGATAATGACTAAACTAGAAAACAGACAATGGGAGGAGGCAGAGAGAGAGAGAGAGAGAGAGAGAGAGAGAGAGAGAGAGAGAGAGAGAGAGAGAGAGAGAGAGAGAGAGAGAGAGAGAGAGAGAGAGAGAGAGAGAGTGTGTGTGTGTGTGTGTGTGTGTGTGTGTGTGTGTGTGTGTGTGTGTGTGTGTGTGTGTGTGTGTGTGTGTGTGTGTGTGTGTGTGTGTGTGTGTGTGTGTGTGTGTGTGTGTGTGTGTGTGTGTGTGTGTGTGTGTGAATAGACTGTAATGGGGCAAAAAGGGGTTTTTTATTTTATTAAATTTATTCAAACTTTTAATTGCAAGTCCCATGTGAACTACGGTGAAGGCGCAGACTTCAATCATCTGGAAGAGGACAAAGCTTGATGAGAGCTCGTTTAGTCAAACCTCGAGAAGTTCAGATAGTAGCAACACTAGTCTTTCTGTCCGACCCAATGTGAACTTCAACGACACGGCCAATTTCCCAGTGTAGTGGTGGTCTAAAATCTTCTCAAATGACCATGAGAGAGCCTGGTTGGGGAGAGGGAAAATCCTTGGTCCATTTATTTCTCTGTTGTAATATAGATAAGTATTCACTTGACCAGCATTTCTAAAAATTCTGATACAATTGTTGAACGTGTTGCCAGTAATCTAAAGTATTCATGTTTAAGTGCGTCAAGTCAGGTACAGGGAAAGATGATAAGGTTTCACCTATAAGAAAATGAGCGGGTGTTAAAGGGTATAAGTCATTAGGATCATTGGATAAAGGTGTCAAAGGTCGGGAATTTACGCAAGCTTCAATCTTAATAAGTAATGTTTCTAATTCGTCATAAGACAGAATACGTGTTCCCAGTACTCGTTTAAGATGACCTTTAAGTGCTTTAACTCCCGCTTCCCACAAGCCACCGAAGTGTGGCGAGTGAGGTGGAATGAAATGCCAGTTTATAGATGCAGATGCATAAAATGACTGGAGTTGATATTGATGGTTTTCAGTCGTAAATAGCTGATGAAGTTTGATGAGTTCATTCTTCGCTCCGACAAAGTTAGTGCCATTATCTGAGTAATGTTTTTGATCTTCCCGCGTCATGCCATCATTCTATCAAGAGTTTCTAGGAATTTTTTCGTTGTTAAATCTGGTACCAATTCGAGATGAATAGCCTTGGTAGACATGCAAACGAAGAGCCCTACATATGCCTTTACAGGATGAGATTTTTCGTTGTAAAACTCTCCGATAGTAGAAAGGGCCGCAGAAATCGACACCACAATTTTCAAAAGGACGAGAAGGTTGAACTCGGCAAGCAGGTAGGTCCCCATTAAATGTTTAATGGGGACCTAATAACATGTTTAACCTATTACATTTAAAGCATTTTCTTACAATGGATCGAGCTAACATCTTCCCATTAATAAGCCAATATTTTGTCCTTACTGCTGCAAGAAGTGCTTGAGGGCCCATATGAAGTGTGGTAATATGCGTTTCATGAAATATCAATTTTGTAATTTGATGATCAGGTGGGAGCAGAATTGGGTTTTTGTAATCTGAAGATATTAGAGCATGTTTTAGTCTACCACCAAAACGAAGAATGCCTATCTCATCTACATATGGTGCAAGTGATTTCATGTTATTGCTTACAATCTTCTTTTTCTGAAGTCTATCTTTGTTGTCAGAGAATGTTAAGTTGGGCTGATTTTATCCATACTAATTCTGCATTGTGCAAGTCCTCCGGTGTGAGATATCCTATGATTCGGTTTGAAGGATTTTTACAGTTCTTAATAAAACGTCGGCATAAAGCAGTAATTCTTAGAAGATTCGTCCAAGATGAACATTTCTCAATCACCTTAAATGATGAAGAATTAGTACAATGTATGTTAACTTTCTTTTTTCTTTCTTCAAATTCTGAATCAACAGGAGTACTTAGAATTTTCTTGGGCCAATTGCACTCTGTGCTTGTCAGCCACTGAGGTCCGTGCCACCATAGCTTATTTTTTATGAGCGCTTGAGGAGACGTACTTCTTGATATTAAATCAGCTGGGCTATCTTGAGATCTGACATGCTTCCAAGTACAGTTGTTTGTTAGTTCATGGATCTGTGACACTCTGTTCGCTACAAAGGTCTGCCAAGTTTTGGGAGATGAATTTAACCAATGCAACACTATGGTTGAGTCAGTCCACAGAGTGATGCTCCTAATTTGTATCCTTTCCAAGGAACTCAAAGTTTTTTTTAATAGCTGAGACAACAGAAGTGCTCCACATAATTCTAATCTGGGTAAAGTTAGTTGCTTGAGTGGTGCAACTCGAGACTTGGAACATAATAGTTTTAACTGTTTCTTGGATCACTATTTTCTTGGATGGTCCGTATATACAAACATGATCCGTACGCCCTCTCAGATGCATCAGCAAAAAAATGTATCTCATATTCTTGATTGGAAGTGCCACTTAATACTCTTCTTTCCACGGCTAGTTGGTTTAGATATTGCAATGAATTTCTGTAAACATTCCACTTCTTCAGTATGTTGGCGAGAACTGGCTGATCCCATCCAAATTCCTTTATAGACCATTTTTCTTGCATAAATAATTTTGCTGTGATGACTACTGGTGAACAAGGCCAATAGGATAAAAAATTTTGGAAATGTCAGAAAGTATTACTCGTTTAGTTACAAGCTTAGGTGCTTCAGAAAGACTAACATGAAACTGAAATGTATCATTTGAAGGCTGCCATAGAATACCTAGGGCCTTGGTTGACTTGTTGTCAGACTCTTCAATGAGGAATCCTGCTTCAATATTTTCACTTGGGATATTCTTTAAGATCATAGGGTGATTCGCACACCATTTTCATAGTTCAAAATCTCCTATTTCTAAGAGATTTATCAGTTGTCTTTGCACTTCAATAATTTGATCAAGAGAATCAGTTCCTGTCAATACATCGTATACATAGAAATCGTGTTGTAAAGTCTCTGAAGCTACAGGAAAAATGTGCTTTTCGTCTTCAGCAAACTGAAATAGAGTTCGTATTGCAAGAAATGGAGCTGTAGCGATACCGTAAGTGACTGTCTTGAGTCGATATGTAGAAATTGGATCAGTTGTGTTATCATGCCAAAGAATTCGTTGTTTCATTTACGGTACATTTGTTTGATATCTGCAGTGAAAACACACATACGAGTATGAAATGACAACAATATTGAGATTAAATCACGTTGTATTGTAGGACCAACCATGACAACATCGTTGAGTGACTTATTTGTAGAAGTCTTCGATGAGGCGTCGAAAACCACACGTAGTTTGGTTGTAGAGCTTGACTCTTTCAGGACAGGATGATGAGGCAAATAGTATACGTTATCAGGTTTGGCTTTCTCAGAAATTTTCTCCATTTCCTCGTTCTCTAGGTACTCCTCTAGAAATAAAGTATAATTCTCCTTGAATTCAGGATTTCTGTTGAGTTTACCCAAGGCTAGAAAACACCTGAAGGCTTGATCCTTTGACTCACCGAGAGAAGCTGTTGGATCAGTCGAAAACGGAAGTTTAACAACATATCTGCCATCTGGCTGACGTTTTACGTTCGCCTCATAATAATTTTCACATGCTTCCTCTTCATAGGATTTTTTCTGCTTATTTGGAATTTCTTCTATCTTCCAAAAGGATGAGATAAGATTTTCTAGATTTGCTGATACGGAGGTAAAACACACCGTGTTCAGAGTTGAATAAAGTTTATTTGTCGATTCATCAGATGCTAGCTTGCCACTAACAATCCAACCAAAGGCTGTATTCTGTATAACAGGTAGGTTATCTCCAAGTTTAATGTGGCCTTTTCGTAAAGTATTATAAAAGACACTTGCGCCAAGTAAGACGTCAATTCCTCTCGATTTCTAAAAACGATCATCAGCGAGATTCACTCTGTCAGGGATACTTAAAGTCGGGAGATTTGAAGAGGTTGGTAGATTATTAGTGATTTTTCCTAGAACCAGAAAGTCAATTTCTTCTTCATAATTACCGAATCTTGACTTGACTTTAGTGCGTACAAATGAATTGGTCGAAATACCTGTATTTCCAATACAGTTGACTGACACATTTGTTTTGGAGGTTTTAAGGCCTAAAGAAGACAAAAGTGATTGACTTATAATATTAGACTGACTACCACTGTCTAACAATGCACGGCAAGGATAGGCGTCACCTTGATTATCAAAAATAAGAATAACAGCAGTGGCAAGAAGTACTTCACCACTGATGCTTGAACATGCAGAAATGGTATGGTTTTGATTTGAAGGGTTAACCTTGTCCTTTTGTCCGTCATTATAAAGTACAGTATGATGATGTCCTTTGCATTGTTTGCAATTATGCGGACCTTTGCATTGTATGGTTTTGTGTCATACTCTTAAACAATTTATACAAAGATTCAGTTTCTTTATTTTGTCGGTCTTGAGATAAGTTAAGACTCAGCAACTGTTTGCAGGTAAACATGGTATGGCCTTCTTTACAAATAGCGCAACCAGGTTAGATACGCTAACTGTATGGAATGAAGGTTTGTTTACTGGAGAAGCGTGTTAAAATTTGTGTTTGTTTTCCTTTGGGTGAACTTTTATATCTCTAGAGTAGCTTTCCTCTCTGACTTCTTGTATCATGCACTGTTCATAAATAAACTGCATTAACATTTTGAATGAATATGGTTTGGAGTGATTATTAGGGATCTGTGAACCACTAATCTTGTTACTGACATCTAATTCTTTGTACTCATCACTAACATGGTTTGAATGGTAAGATTCCCAGTGGTCCCTTGTTTCAGAATCCAATTTTTCTGGAATTAAAAACACTAGAAGTATACCCCATTGATCTGTTGGTTCGCCTAAATTATTTAATGCAGTTAAATGGTTCGTGACAGTATCATATAAATGTTTCAATTTCAACGCAAGCAGTTTGTCAAGACATTTGAAGTTTAAAATACCCTGTACGTTTAATATTGAGTCTATTATTCTTGACTCATCGTTTAAGAATTGTCCAAGCTATGTCATAATTGTCCGTGGTAACCTTTAATTCTTTAATGGTTCTTAAAGCTTCACCAGAAAGACAAGAGCATAAGTAGCAGAATTTTTGTATTTTTGGTAATTTGGTAGAATTGTGTATCATAGATTCAAAGACATCGTGAAAATCGGTCCAGTCTTCGTATTTTCCAGAGAACGAAGGTAAAGGCATATCAGGAAGTTTAATATTATCAGATACATCCAGTTGTTGTGTAGGAGGGTGTGAGTTAATCGACATATTATTGTTTTCATGTGATGATAAAATGTCTTCAATCTTGTCTCTAATTTCAAAGTAATCGTTCTCAAATTCGGAGTATTCATCATATTGATAATTACTATCATCACTAGGAAATGCATCAATTTCTGCTTGAATCGCATTGAAATCTGACCAACATTCTTCTAGCTTTTCGCGTCTAGATTTTATAGATGACAATGAATGACTTTCAAGACTGAAGGATAAAACGAAATTTCTGATTCGAGTTACTCCCGCCTTTACCTGTCCAAGTTAAGTTTTTATATCAGCATCCATTTTACGTTGTCTGTCTTAAACGAGTATTGGGATTACAAAGTACAGTACTGGTAATATAAACTAAGACTAAGAACGTAAATAATACTACTGATAACTATAATAACTTAGATACAAATAAAATAATAATAATTTGCCTTAACTGCTAATGATACTGATAATCTATTAATAATCTATTGTGTTCAAAAATAGATTGTGTAATATCTTTACACGAGTTGAGTTTGAACTACAATACAATTAAGCGTTTAACGCGTACAAAGAATAAAAATATTAACAAGAATACAAAGAATGTTCATTAACTATGAATGTCATTACAAAAACTGTCATTATGCAATCAGTAACATTTAGTTAGAACTGACAAAGAGCTCTTTGTTCTCTGAGCTACGCCATGGCTGGCTAGATTCTCAGGTCTACGGGGCCATGGTTAAGCACATAAAAAATAACGCAACACTTGATAAAACAGGCTGTGGCATAATAGGTTTCTTTATAGTCAATACGCGTACATATAAGGGTTAGGGGTAAGTGAAAACTATATCTTAACTTAAACGTTTAAATCAAAAGTTTTTTTTAAATAATAAATCTATATGTAGGTTGTAATATTTAATTACAAATTCTATGAGTGTGGAAGGCCTCATCTTTTTGATTATGTGTAAAAATTATTTATTAAAAACAATAATTCGTATTTGCTTTATTGGTTTATTAAATTCATAAAAAAAATTACTTTGAATAGCGAAAGAGGTTTTGTTGATGTTTGCGATCGAACATGATATCGAGTTGGCTATTATAGGTTATCTGCTTCTTCCTTGTTTGCTACGAAGTTCAAATCGCCAATATGTATTCACTCTTCTTTATTACCTACAAAATCCTTTAACCTTAGCTTAATTTATCAATAAAAACTCTTATAATACCAACTGATTAGTTTTATTAACATGTATTTGATTCACATTCAGTTTGCCGATTCTTAGGTCGAAATAAATTATTGCCGTATTGACTTTTACTTAATTCGACTATTAAAATATTTTTATTTTTATAATGTTATTTCGTCAATTCATAGGTTATACTGTTAGAAAAGTCAGAAATGCATACGGAAAGTACCATACATTACAATTATTCAAAAATCCTAATGACTAATACTAGAGAGAGTTAATTTTATTTAAGTGTAACAAAAAATAATTTGCTTCAACCTTCCACAAGCAACTGTAATGGCATCTGTACAAAATACAATATGGCCGCTTGTTGACCAACTAACGATATGTGAAAATGTATTCACCATCAGTTTTACAAATAAAATAATTTACATGAGTTGTTCACTGTTTTTATATTATATATTGTTTTCTTTCACTTGTGTTATTGGTGGAAAGTGTTAGTTAATGTATCTTGGTGTTGTGAAGTTGAACTGTAATGTTACAAAATGTTAAAAAAACCCAATTGGAGAATCAGTTATTCACTTTGGTATCTTCTTGAATATATTATTATTTAATTTTTCTTCTTTAGATTATTATGATTTTGTTTCATTTTAATTTCTTCCACTTCATTTAAAATCTGGTGTATTATAATTTTTCATTTTATTTTATTTTTTTCAAGATTTGATTCCATTATACTTTTGTTACTCTGGACACCACATCGGCGACCTTAACAGTTTGGTGTCTAACAATAGAATGAATATTTCTTCTTCTGTTCTCAATGATTTTGGCCAAAATTTAGCTGATTTCCTATTGGTCAAACGCCGGGTCAACAGGTCATGTGACCGAAATTATTTAAAATTTACAATTTTTTACTTTCCACTCCAACTTGTGCCCTATTTAGTATTTAATAAACCTTAATTTGGTTAAAATAATGACATTCCTTGTAAAAATACTAATATTTTGACATCTCATATGCTATATGTGAGTGCCTTAATAATTAATTTAGGAACTTACAAAATTCCATCTTTATGGCCATTATACTTAAGTTCTGACATTTTCCTTATTCTAATACAATTATACTGAACTATTAACATGTTGTGGTTAACATTTAATTTAGGCCTACTTTGGCATTTATATCATCGTTTACTAATTTACATTACTGTTGTGGTTACTGGAGGTTTACTATAATTGTTAGGCAGAACTTGGCCTATTACTAATTACTGTCTCATACTACAATGTTTCACTTTCTGATATTATGTAGCCTTTTGGCCCTTTACATTTTGGCTATTTATAATTAATTCATAACACAACATACAAATATTAAATACTGTTCTGCCTATATACTATAACTATTTTATAACGCATTATATAAACATGAAAACAATATTGTGCCTCTATGGCTACACTCTAATTATCTAAATTATAACATCTTATTGTGTAAGACCCTGTCACCTAGCTTGTACAATAATAACAGTTTGTTTTGTCTTATCAGTAAGACTATTTTGTTTGTACACTCTTCCATTACTATTAAACAGTTAGGGTATGTTGACTGTAATGGAACAAATGACCAAAATGTCAAAATGGACAAATGTCATGTATGTGATGAGGGTATTTAGCCTGTAATAGACATCAATAATAATAATAATAATAATAATAATAACCAGGAAATGGTTAGTAATAAAATGTTAAAACTTAAAAGTATCCTCTGAACATTAAACATTTTGCTTACATTACTATTAATGTCACTTTCATTTACTTAAATCTTACCACCCTTAAATGAGTGTTCATCTCCAAGGCATTGACTACCATCCCTTCACACTTTACTTTGCTTTTTTCTTTTAATCGCACTTTGCTTTCATTTCCTTGTGACTATATTTTGTTCACTAGCACTGACACTAAACTTACAGTCCTGTTTGTCTACAGTGACTGTTGTTTTACAATTATTTCCTCTGTATTTTATCACAGATTGCCTTTACAACACTTACTTATTACTAACATAATTAGTCTATTCTCGTTATCTTAATTTACATTTTATTTTACCCTACCTTGTATGGTACTTGTTGTGGTCATTTGTCATTCTTAAATTACCTAGGAGTTTTATGTAACGTATTGATTCCTTCAATTCGTCGCGTTACAAGGTATGTGATATTGTGAAACTCATCTGGTCAAACTTTGACGAACTGTTGTGTGTCATCGTTATTACAGTAACGCCTTAAACTGTTTACACTTCCACACACTAGCGTATTTCTACACAGTTTATCTTACACTGTTAAACTGTCTTCTTACACTTTATTTCGTTAGACTTTACATTGTTTTGTTTACGTTGCACAACGATTAAATCACGTCGGGGTCACCAATGTTTGTAGTTTAAAAGGCAGATGAAATAAGATTCACGCAAAAATTTCAATAAGTATAAGAACACTATATTGTTTACAGTACAATTTTGGTTATAAAGTATAAAAGTTTAAAAGTTTACATATTGTTTAACAAGTTTAAAAGTTTACATAGTTTAACTGCTTGCTGGTGGCGAGCAAAACTGGCACTGTCTGCCTCCGGACTCCCCACTCACACCGCTGCTTGTTTTGTAGTGCGACAGTCTCCCCACTCTTGACAGACATTGAACATGTTGCCCCCATTGAAGGCACAGACTTCAATCATCTGGAAGAGGACAAAGCTTGACGAGAGCTCGTTTAGTCAAACCTCCCCACTCTTGACAGACGTTGAACAAGCTTTTTCAAACGTTTTAAAAATGAAACAACGTCAAAAGAAATTAATTAAAAAAGTTCTCTCGGTGGTGTTATGGAAACGCTTTTTCATTTAATTTTGGAAGAGAAATTTCTTTAAGTGATAATGACTAAACTAGAAAACAGACAACGGGAGGAGGCAGAGAGAGAGAGAGAGAGTGTGTGTGTGTGTGTGTGTGTGAATAGACTGTAATGGGGCAAAAAGGGGTTTTTTATTTTATTAAATTTATTCAAACTTTTAATTGCAAGTCCCATGTGAACTACGGTTGTATTCGAACAAAGACCAGTAACATAAACTTTTTGTTACTTGCCCCATACGGTAAAAATAAAAACACCCAAAATTCGACCCGCTACAAATGGAGTGTAGTTGAAAAATGCCAGACTCGCTTGTGAATTCAATGTTGTCACGTACAGAGACGCACACGCACTCGACGGCGTGCCGCTACTACGCCTAACATACAAAACCAACGCCATAAAAAATGGCGATGCAGGACAATTGTCAGAACATGTGCTTTCAAGACGACGGAAATCAGGTAGAGGCTCCACCTACCTGAGCCTCCTGTATCATCACCGGTGAATATCGTCAACCTCGTGGGCGCATTGACAATCCACACACTATGAACGACTATGGAAAATTCGTCACCTGAAGGAAGTGGCTTTCCGGTTGAGCAACAAGAGGTAGTGGGGAGTTGGTTGGCACTCTCCAAGAGGAGTCGACGATTAACATCTACACATAACGGACGCGAATAGTGGCGTGTGTCACCGGCCGGGCAAATTTTTTGTGAAAATAATAAACAGCAGTTCGACTAACAACTTTTACCCGGCCGGGTGGACAAAAGAACTCGTGTGCACCAAATAATTCTTTTAACTGTAGATGGTGACAACCAGACATAAATAAGTGACACGATATCTCAGAATGAAGTAAGTGGAGTGAAGAGAGAAAATTTAAAAATGTGTTGAACAGACAAAACATTCGGACATATATCTAGTGCGACACGTGGCGAGGAGAGGAACGCCGAAAGTTAAGTAGCCGACGACCAATTTCCCGATATAACTATCTTACATTAAAAGAGCGCTCTAAATTATGGGGAAAATTTAAATGTGTATGAATGAAGCATGTGAGCAATTACTGGGTTGCCTTCATATAATTTAATAAATTTTACGTTAAGGTGTGAACTAGTTATTAGGATGTTTATCATGTTAAAATAATGTTTTGTACTTTCAAAGAAAAAGTAATCAAATCAACAGGAATACATTTTTAGACGAAAATGAACACTAAGTAAATTTAAAAGAAAAGTAAACCAAATGTTGAAATTGAATAATAAACAGACCTAATTAATATAGTCAAAGAGCGTGTTTATTGCGTAATGAACCCATTAACCTCTCTCACAGACTGTGAGTTTGTGTAAAAGAATCCTGGACCCAGAAAAGGTAAGAGTTACGATAAAAATGTATTTCTATGTCTTTTAGTAATTGTGTACAATACGAAACATCTCAATGGCCCCCCGAAACAGGGACAGTCTATATAAATTATATTTCGTATAGGCTATGCCTACTCGCAGATGTAAGAGACGCTAGTGGGAGTTACATATGAATTAAAATTAAGTACAGGAAGTATTTATAGAAGAAAATTAAAATAAGAGTATGTTGTAATATGATTGATAGGTGTAAGGCTAAATTTTTGTAAGATTAAATCTCATAAAGAATATAAATAATGGCTACTAACGAGAGTGAAAGTGAAAATGAGATAAATGAAATAGTTGAATTTAATGACTCAGCTGTCATGAGTAGCCTTGAAGTTCATTCGACTCCAAATGTGGGTCAAGACAAAATAGTCGAAGTAAGTGTAACAGATGAAACAAATATGACAGAGGATTCAGGGGTTCAATTAACCCCAACCTCAACAAAATATAATAAATTTGATAATGATGCAATGAGTATTTCACTGAATCAATTTAATGAGTTAAATAAACGTTTTGATAATAATGATATAAAATTTGATGAACAGAGTAGAAAGTTAAACGAACTTAAAATTGATATTACTGAGGTAAAAAATAAGTGGGAGAGTAATTTTAACGAATTAAAATGAGATATTGAGAAAATGGGAGAGTGGTGAACAGATACAGGTAAGAGAAAAATAAACGAAAATAACGGAGATACATGTGTTAACAGTAGTGGTGGTAGTAATATGAAGAAAATTAGTGAAGGAATAATTAACAAGGTGAGTAATAACGATAATTCGAAAAATGAATTAATAAGTAATAGTGATAAGATGGTTGGAAACGGGGTATTTAAAGGTGATATAATGAAAGTAGATAGTGATGAGGCAGAGATAGTTAGTGAGAGTGAGAGAGTATGGGTTGTAAAGGGGTAGAAACAAATGTTTATCAGTTAAAGAGAGAGTATAAAGAGAGTGTACACGTAGAGGGGTGGCGGAGGGTAAAATTTTCCTGTGGTGTTGTGGGGGGTGAAGAAAGGTCTTCACGAATGTATTGGGTAGATAAATGTTCTACCAATAATTGTCTTTTGAATTTTTGTGTTGTTCCTGGAAGAACCAGGAAGTGTTTTAATATAGCAGTACCCTCTGCATGTAGTGATAGAGAAAGAGTGAAATGGGGTGAGAGAGAGTTGTATGTTGATGGAGAGATAAAGGTATTTAAGTCCAATAGAGGTTGCGGAGAGTTGATAGAGAGAATGAATATTGAGAGAGCAAGTAATATTGTAGACTTACCTTGTTGCAAGAATAGTGCAGTAACAGATGATGAAAACGGTGATAATTATATTGAATGCTTACCTGTGCATAGACGTGGAGTATTAATAATAGATGATTCTGAAATTGAGAGGTTAAAATACTTAGGGGTGATAGATAATAATACAGACGGTGACAAGACCAAAATCAATTATTTAGACAGGGTATGTGATTTGATAATAATGTGGGATAATCTAGTAGATTATTATATGGGTTTTACGGAACAATGTGAAATATTAGAGAATTATTATATAAATAATAATAATGAATTGAGTGTGAATAAGAATGATAATTGTTATATAAAAATAAGACTAGTATATGATGATGGGGGTTAAATAAAAAATTCAGCAAATGGACATTTTAAATATTTTAGTTTATGGTAATGACCTGGCTAAATTAGGAAATGAGGTGTGATAAACAGAAAAATGAATGACAAAAATTTGTAAATAAATTTATAGTGAAATTAATTGTGTCTATGTTGTAAGGTGTGCTTTATGTAAATAATGTGTATGTAGTAGAAACTGATGTAATAATAATAATAATAATAATAATAATAATAATATTTTGGCAGACTAAATAAATAACAAGAATAATTATGAAGGTAATGAATGAATTGTAATTGTTTTGGAGTAAGGTAATTAAAATAATTTGTGTTTTGAACAATCGATTAAATTAAATAATTTGAGATGTATTAATTGACTAATTTAAAATGCTGTATAAAGAGATTTTGATAATGAATTTGAATGATTTTAGGAGATTGGTACTTGATAATAAATAATAAATGTAAAATGTATTTAGTTGTGGAATCATATGATTGTTATAATGTTTCAGAAGATACATGGAGTTATATACATTATTTGGTGGTTATATTTTTGTGTCTATGACAGTAATCATGTTGTATTCGAGTATATGAGTGATGTAATGTAAGTATGAATTTTATAATGCAATTTAAATAAAGTAAAATGTTTAAATGGCAAATGAGTCTTAGAGGTGATAAATAATAATATAACCAAACATATAAGAGTTCACCATCCGAGAATTGTAGTAACGGTATCAGTGTGAACCTTATATGTCTTTTAGTAGTTTCCCCTACATTTCGGGCGGTCACGGCTTCACCAAACCCTGACCGTGGATTTATAATATAAATATATTCTAAATTGGTGAACATAGAAATTAACCGGAGGGTAACTCAGGGGAATCTACGTAACTATGGAACAGTGGCTATCATCGAAGGTGGTGATAGTGCCGTTTTAAGGGTGTGTGAATCATATTTAGTAGGATTACTGGTGTCCTCGGACATCAGTAATGCCGAATTTTTATATAACGCTGAACCAAGAACGGTATAGGCAGCGTCTATACCCTATATAAACTTCAGTTCTTGGGGATGCCAATGGGCGCCACAGTCCACCCTCAGGAAACAATAGTGCGTGTGTGGAAAAGGAGCTGGCCGTTACAAGCCAGGGGCACAGATAACGCATCTGTGCATAAGGCAAATGCTCGGTCCGGTTTATCCGGCGGGTGGTTACCTAATTGTAACTGGGTAAAGGGGGAATTAGGAAATGATGTAGCAGGAGAGTAACTGAGTAATCGGTGAGAGGGTGACGACATCTGTAAACAGCGGGCAATCAATTTCACTTCCTCTATAGAGAGAGTTGGTGGTTGATGACCCAATTTCCTGTTCAGTAACAGTTGCTATAACTATGACTCGATGATTAGTGATGTATTTCCCTTATGAGAGCAAACGATTTTAAGTGCTAGGTTTAATGGTAAGGATTCTAAATCCACCAGAATATTTTATAATGATAACTGTATAATCTTGTGTATGTGTGAGTTATATGAAGTGTGTTGAGAGAAAGGTCATTCACATGACAGTGAGACATCAGCTGACTGCTGGGGTTATATATGTAGTATGTCACTTATAAGTGATTTGTAGATTTTTTCAATATAATTAAATGTTTAAATAATAAATTTTCAATGTGTTTAAAATGTTTTACGTTAAGTGATGAAATTAATTTGAGATAGTTGTGAATTTTCAATGAGTAATAAATGTTAGAGTTTGGGTGATAAATATTTAAATAAGGCATTTGAATTAGTCAAAGTTAATTTTAGATGGGTGGTAAACAGAATAAGATTCTTGGGATAAAAGTAATATAGAGAACTGAGTATTAGTAGTGACACAGTAGCGATAGTGAGTAAATGTAGAGTAATGAGAGTGATGTAATTGGAGAGTAATTAGACGATGAAGTTTGGTAAAAGGGGGTGGTATGTTAAAGAGTCTTCAACGAAAAGCACTGTGGCGGGAGGTGAACTGTATGTGCGTTGGCGGGGTTACCTGGGGGGTACCAGGAACCAATAAGGGAATGAGCATAGGAAGGGAACACACGTCCTAAGTACAAAGAGGGTAGAGAGTATTTTGTTATAAGGGTAGGATGATTCGGGGTGAGTTAGAGTAGTAAAGTGGAGATGAATGTTTTGAGGGATTGTTATCATCCTATGTAGGTCTGTCAGTGATTGTTAAAGTCAGAAAGGGGGTAAGGTTATATTTTAATGCCTTTTCAATGAAGCAGATCATTGTGGATAATAGGGGATCACCCAAACCAATTAATGAGGAAAATATTAAAGAGAAAATCATAGTTAAAATGTAATAATAAATGAAACAAGTGAAAATTAATAGAATCTGAAAATAAATTAAAGCTGTAAGGTTGTAAACTCTGATCAAAATTAAATGTGAAATGTTTATTTTAATGTAATAATCGAAATGTTCATTATGAGTGTTCTAGGTTTTATTATGTTATATTATGTTTGAATGAAAAAATTATAAACATGTGATGTATTTTACCTTGTATAAATTTTGAGATGTATCTAGGGCAAGGTCATTCACCTGACCCAGAGAGATCAGCTGATGATATATAGTGCGTTTCTTACAATTGATTCGTAGATTTTATTTGTGTATTCATACTGAAATGATTAAATAATAAATTTTGTTAACAAAATGATTCTTTTTGGGAATCAAAGTTTTTGAAAAAAAAAAAAAATATATATTTTTTGCTTGAAGCACAGATTGTGGTTTATGTCCAGGATATGTTGTTGATTATATGTTAATGTATTAACTGAGTTATATTGTTCATATTATATGTGAACAAATGTTATATTATATGTGAATATTATTTGTTATAAACAAATAGTAGGATAAGTGAATTTATGATTTACTAAGGTGTTCAGTTTATTTTGTTTTTTTTTATGATTATTAGTAGCTAGTGAAGAAGAATTGTAGACTCATGTAAAAGATTTTGGGATTTTTATGAAATTAATGGTAATATAAAATTTTGATATTGGACTTAGATTAATTTTTTGAACAAAAGTTAAATGATTTAAATTTAAGTTGTTTGCTTTATTTTGATTTGGAAAAACATAGCATCAATTGGAGAAAAGGAATTGAAGTTAAAAAATAAAATATCTTATGAATGTAAGATAAGCAACATAGTATATAGACATTATATTCCGTGTAATAATGAGTATGTGTACGCACCAGTACTTGCTAAAGGCAACCCAGTGTGCATGTAAGGGGGAACATATCGTAAGGGTTGAGGATCTGGTATGGTATAAGGCCAGTGTTTTGATTTTTTTGGCGGAATGATTGAAGGTTGGGGTACTATGGTGAGTATCTGTCCGAGGTTATGGTGTTGGGATCTCGTACAGAGAAGTCCAGTAAGGTCGTTCAGGTATAGCCATAGTCGCCGAGCGAGGGGGTAGTTTACCCATGATGTGTTTAGAAATTAATGTTGTTGGCGCCATATCCTCACCGATCCTCTTAGGGTTTAGCAATGAGAGTTTTTATGCTCTAGGGCATAAAACCTCTCATTGGGGGGGGGGATTGTAATGAGGCAAAAAGGGGTTTTTTATTTTATTAAATTTATTCAAACTTTTAATTGCAAGTCCCATGTGAAATACATGAAAAATGGCGAGGCAGGACAATTGTCAAAACATGTGCTTTCAAGACGCGGAAATCAGGTAGAGGCTCCACCTACCTGAGCCTCCTGTATCGTCACCGATAAATATCGTCAACCTCGTGGACGCATTGACAATCCACACACTATGAACGACTACGGAAAATTCGTCACCTGAAGGCAGTGGCTTTCCGGTTGAGCAACAAGAGGTAGTGGGGAGTTGGTTGGCACTCTCCGAGAGGAGTCGACGATTAACATCTACACATAACGGACACGAATAGTGGCGTGCGTCACCAGCCGGGCAAATTTTTTATCAAAAATGTGAAAATAATAAACAGCAGTTCGACTAACAACTTTTACCCGGCCGGGTGGAAAAAAGAACTCGTGTGCACCAAATAATTCTTTTAACTGTAGACGGTGACAACCAGACATAAATAAGTGACCCGATATCTCAGAATGAAGTAAGTGGAGTGAAGAGAGAAAATTTAAAAATGTGTTGAACTGACAAAACATTCGTACATATATCTAGTGCGACACGTGGCGAGGAGAGGAACGCCGAAAGTTAAGTAGCCGACGACCAATTTCCCAATATAACTATCTTACATTAAAAGAGCACTCTAAATTATGGGGAAAATTTAAATGTGTATGAAGCATGTGAGCAATTACTGGGTTGCCTTCATATAATTTAATAAATTTTACGTTAAGGTGTGAACTAGTTATTAGGATGTTTATCATGTTAAAATAATGTTTTGTACTTTCAAAGAAAAAATAATCAAATCAACAGGAATACATTTTTAGACGAAAATGAACACTAAGTAAATTTAAAAGAAAAGTAAACCAAATGTTGAAATTGAATAATAAACAGACCTAATGAATATAGTCAAAGAGCGTGTTTATTGCGTAACGAACCCATTAACCTCTCTTACAGACTGTGAGTTCGTGTAAAAGAATCCTGGACCCAGAAAAGGTAAGAGTTACGATAAAAATGTATTTCTATGTCTTTTAGTAATTGTGTACAATACGAAACATCTCAAGACACAAGCGAGGACAGAACAGTATCAAAACATTTTATATATATAAATCAGATTCTGTACAATTAATTAAAAATAAATGTGACGATAAGCAAAACAACTATTAAACTAAATATATTAAATATATGTATATGAAACATGTTTGTAGAAAGTAAGTGTATCTGCATGTATATGAAGTTAACATGTGTATTAACAGTAAAATCTATATTTTTTACTTGTCAACCGTGTACCTTGTACTCAAATTTGATCTCCTCCATTTGTCTTATGATGTTTTTGTTGTTCTTATTGACACCTGAAACAGACGGCAGCTGTAAGACTAAATCTATAAATCTACATCATACAGTAGTTAGCACAGCAATAAAGTCATATTAGTTTGTGTGAGGTGTTTCATGTTAATACAATCAATCCTGTCTCCTGGCTGGAAAGGAGATTCAAGACCAGTTATGCAGAGGACAAGTCACATTAATTCTGCATATATAACTAGCACGAACTGGTGTATAGAACAGTTTATTTAAACCATGGTGCTAACTATAATGATGTTTCCTGAAAAAATGTTTTTCCCCATGTATGTACACTTTTCTTGAAAACGATACACAACAGGTTTGACGTTTGTCACTTTTTTAATTAGTTTGTAATACTGTACTATACAGCTTGATATAGACTTTGCGTTAAAATTCGTACTTACCAGAAATTATAAGACTTTTAACATCATTTTGGAATTATTTTGAGAAGAAAACTTTCATATCAAATGATACTACAATTTTTATGAAATCTCTGAGTTATACATTTCTAAAATGTACATTTATAACTTATACATTTATGAAAATGTCTGCAAAAGTTATACTGTACATATTGTTTAATATAATGATTAAATTGACAGTTGTGGGAATATTATGCAGTACTGCCAACAGCCTAATAGCAAACTGTTGTTAACAATAGAAGTTTAAGTGTTTCACCTTATTTACAGCTTTCAGAGCTCACTTAACTTAAACTGATTTTTAAACAGAACACTTTTCAAACAAACAATATTAGAAAAAATGTAGAAATTATAATTTTTAAGGGCTTGCAATATCATAAACACATAACAATCCAATAGTGTATACTTTTAAAACTGGAAACGCATTAATTTCATTATCTGTTGGCCTCTTTATGGAGTTTTCGTTGTATGGTTTTTCATTAACATAAAGGCTGGCATTAGTGATCTTCATATGACTGATTAATTATAGACAGCCTAATAAGACATGAGGGTGCCAGTCTGTGTCAAGTTAACACAGCTCACAACCTGACATTTTCATACCTTTATGAAATTTTGGTCATTTGATTGGCAGTATTAAATACGACTCTTTACAAAATTTAAAAAATATACACCTTGCAATTTCCAAACTATAACCTTTTAAAATTTCACAAAAAATCAAAGTTTACAAAGTTTTTAACTTACTCTACCTTCGCTTTGCTGCATAGTATGCTTATGTATTTTCATGTTATGGAAAATATTAAAACTCACAACAATCAAAGAAATTAAACGGTTTGAGTATCTATGACATTTAATTTTTCAACTTCACCAGTTACATGAAAAAATATGTATGATACTAAGGATAAAGTTCCAAAAGAAAACATTACTTGAAAAACCTTCCTTATATGTACAGATCTTCAAAAATCAACTGTAACTGATACATATATTTCAATTTAACTCTTTAAGTATTTTGATTTATAAAATTGAAAATTGCATTTAATAACACAGCAATGAACAACAAGTAATTCCTTTTTAACAGTAGCCTATATGTAGAGCTACCAGACAACCAGGCTTAATTACAGCTACCAGACAACACTGTGTTGAGTTACAGCACATGCAGGCCCAACAAATGTCTGGCGTTTTTATAAGGAAAATGATTAATCCAGTCAAATAGAACGTAAACAGGACACTTTTGTAACAGCCACTGAAGATATTTTCAGGTAAAATCAAATAATTTTTCTAATACTGCGGCATAATTTCATCAACAAACAACCACATACCTAGATTTAAATTAATTTTTCGTAACCTGTCTGAATTAACTAACTAATAAAATTAACCTTAATTATATCCCACACCTGTTAAAGACTATTATCGTTATCCAGCTTAATCTAGCATCTAGTTGTCTTTACATATAGGCCTATAATTACCTTCCCTTCACCTTCTGAAGGCTCTATAACTGCTCTAAATTAGTTTCACAAGTATAAATTATTCAATACCCTGATATAGTAATCTGTTCAAAAATCATTAAAATAATAGGAACATTTATTTAATAACTGTTGTATAACCTCAACTTAAAAAGGTACCAGGGAGAGAGGTGGGCCGATATACCTGTGTTTTGGAACGATATTTTTGTGGAACGGATGTAACAGTGATTGAAAATGTTGAAATACCTGTTATTCGCGGCCTCACTGTTCCGAGTCGAGGCACGCCCCTACGCAACAAGTAAGTACACAAGTAACAAGTAAACGAATACATCAAGGCCAAATTCTAGGCGTATCACTGGTACACAAGGAACAGTAAGTAATCGAATACTAGGGGTATCACAATACAAAAGAACAACAAGTAAACGAGTATTACAAATACTAAGCGTATCACGAGGAACAACTAGTATCAGGAGTATTTCGAGTACGAACTAGTACCAAGCCACTTTTTGGTCCTGAATACTTCATTCTGCGCAAAGAGACGAAGCTGTTTTACTTCCATGTTTCTTAAGGAAATGGAAGTACTGTATGGTGATGGCAAAAAAAATCGTGTTCGAGATTATTGCAGATTCTGATTGTACTACAGTCAAAACGAAAAAAGTCGTTTTTCGAAGTGTCTGTGTGTGTGTCTGTAGATTTTTATTTTTTTATGGCAACGATAACAGCCGCAAATTCAAACAGAATCAAATAATTTTTTGCATACAGTCCTGATTTGTAGAGTACTCACGACCTATTGTTTTTGGTTGTAGATCGGTTGAGGGAAAGGGGTAGATTACCTGCAACGGTTTTTTTATCAAGGGTAATTTTTTTTTTTTTGGCAAACAATAACAGCTGCAAATTCAAACAGAATCAAATAATGTTTCGCATACAGCCCTGAATTGTAGAGTTCTCAAGACCTATTGGTTTTGGTGAAGATCGGTTAAGGGAAAGGGGTAGTTTACCAGCAACGTTTTATGTTTTAACAAGGGTATTTTCTATGGCAAACGATAACAGCCGCAAATTAAAACAGAATCAAAAGATTATTTGCATACAGCCCTGATTTGTAGAGTACTCAAGACCTATTGTTTTTGGTGAAGATCGGTTAAGGGGAAGGGGTAGTTTACCTGCAACGTTTTTTTATCAAGGGTAATTTTATATGGCAAACCATAACAGCCGCAAATTCAAACAGATCAAATAATTTTTGCATACATCCCTGAATTGTAGAGATCTCAAGGACTTTTGATTTTGATGAAGATCGGTTAAGGGGAAGGGGTAGTTTACCTGCAACCTTTTACGTTTTAACAACAGTAAAGTAGTTGAAAATTCATTTAAACTTTTTCAAACAATGGTAATTGTTAAAAATAAAATAATTTTGTTGCCAGGCATTAAAATTATAATTTTTTCATTTTAGTGTAAATCATGTACGAGTGAAAATATATCGTTCGTGACAGGCAAGCATATCTCAATTATGTAATGTTTACGTTTCCATTTTATTATTATGATTACTGCAATAAAAAGGCAGGGAAGACACACACACACACACACACACACACACACACACACACACACACACACACACACACAAAATTCGCTACATTTGCACGCTTTTTACTTACATGTTCCTTAAGGAAATGGAAGTATGGTGATGGCAAAAAAAATCGTGTTCGAGATTATTGCAGATTCTGATTGTACTACACTCAAAACATGAAAAAAAGTCGTTTTACTTCCATGTTCCTTAAGGAAGTGGAAGTATGGTGATGGCAAAAAAAATCGTCTTCGAGATTATTGCAGATTCTGATTGTACTACACTCAAAACATGAAAAAAGTAGTTTTTCGAAAAGTGTCTGTGTGTTTGTCTGTCTGTCTATAGATTTTTGTTCTATGGCAAACGATAACAGCCGCAAATTCAAACAGAATCAAATAATTTTTTGCATACAGCCCTGATTTGTAGAGTACTCAAGACCTGCTGTTTTTGGTGAAGAACGGTTAAGGGAAAGGGGTAGTTTACCAGCAACGTTTTTTTTAAATCGAGGGTAATTTGTTTCTATGGCAAACGATAAGAGCCGCAAATTCAAACACAATCAAATAATATTTTGCATACAGCCCTGAATTATAGAGTTCTCAAGACCTTTTGTTTTTGGTGAAGATCGGTTAAGGGGAAGGGGTAGTTTACCGACAACGTTTTATGTTTGAAAAGGGTATTTTATATGGCAAACGATAAGAACCGCAAATTCAAACAGAATCAAATAAATTTTTGCATACAGCCCGGATTTGTAGAGTACTCAAGAGCTATTGTTTTTGGTGAAGATCGGTTAAGGGAAAGGGGTAGTTTACCAGCCACATTTTTTGTTTTAACAAGGGTATTTTATATGGCAAACGATAACAGCCGTAAATTCAAACATAATCAAATAATATTTTGCAAACAGACCTGCATTGTAGAGGTCTCACGACCTGTTGGTTTTGGTGAAGATCGGTTAAGGGAATAGGGTAGTTTAAAAGCAACATTTTATGTTTTAACAAGGGTAATTTTTATATGACGAACGATAACTGCCGTAAATTAAAACAGAATCAACTACTCTTCTGCATACCTTTTTGAATTATACAGAACTCAAGGTGTGTTGATTTTGTTGAAGATCGGTTAAGGGAAAGGGGTAGTTTACCAGCAACGTTTTATGTTCAACAAGGGTATTTTCTATGGCAAACGATAACAGCCGCAAATTCAAACAGAATCAAATGATGTTTTGCATACAGCCTTGTATTGTAGAGTTCTCAATAGCTGTTGGTGTTGGTGAAGATCGGTTAAGGGAAAGGGGTAGTTTACCTGCAACAATTCATGTTTTATCAAGGGTTATTTTTTATATGACGAACGATAACAGCCGTAAATTCAAACAGAATCAACTACGTTTTTGCATACCTTTTTGAACTAAAGAGAACTCAAGGTCTGTTGATTTTGTTGAAGATCGGTTAAGGGAAAGGGGTAGTTTATCACCAAAGTTTTATGTTTTAAAAAGGGTAATTTTTTTATGACGAACGATAACTGCCGAAAATTCAAAGAGAATCAAATAATTTTTTGTAGAAACCTAGATGAAATATCTATAAATGAAGAGGTTAGGTGAACGGGGTGGGGGTAATTTTCTATTATTAAAAATTATAGTTGAAGGGAAAGGGGTAGTTTACCAGCAACGGTTTTTTTTATCAAGGGAAATTTTTTTTTTTTTTGGCAACCGATAACAGCCGCAAATTCAAACAAAATCAAATAATGATTCGCATACAGCCCTGAATTGTAGAGTTCTCAAGACCGATTGTTTTTGGTGAAGATCGGTTAAGGAAAGGAGTAGTTTACCTGCAACGTTTTATGTTTTAACAAGGGAAGTTTCTATGGCAAACGATAACAGCCGCAAATTCAAACAGAATCAAAAGATTATTTGCATATAGCCCTAAATTGTAGAGTTCTCAAGACCTGTTGTTTTTGGTAAAGATCGGTTAAGGGAAAGGGGTAGTTTACCGGCAACGTTTATTAACAAGGTTATTTTCTATGGCAAACGATAACAGCCGCAAATTCAAACAGAATCAAACAATGTTTTGCATACAGCCCTGAATTGTAGAGGTCTCAATGACTTTCGATTTTGGTGAAGATCAGTTAAGGGGAAGGGGTAGTTTACCAGCAACATTTTACGTTTTAACAACAGTAAAGTACTTAAAAATTGATTTAAACTTTTTCAAACAATGGTAATTGTTAAAAATAAAATAATTTTGTTGCCAGGCAATAAAATTATAATTTTTTCATTTTAATGTAAATTATGTATGAGTTAATATACATGTATCAAATAATATATCGTTCGTGACAGGTAAGCATATCTCAGTTATGTAATGTTTACGTGTCCATTTTATTATTATGACTACAGCAATAAAAAGGCAGGGAAGACACACACACACACACACACAAAATTCGCGTTATTTCTGGCCTCACTCATGTTTATTTTCTTACATTTGCATGCTTTTTAAATGGAAAGTGCCGAAACCCACACTAACATAACGCGTGCAAGCCGAAAAAATGGACATCAATTTGCTTCCTGTGGATCACTGGGCAGTGTAACTGCACGTGTTTACAGAGGAACGATTCATAGACAGACTTTACGTCTTCAGGGAATGAACCCTCTGCAAGATGCTGAGGGTCCATGAGTGACTTCGGAGTGCTCCTTCTTTTTCGCGTGTTTGTTCTGTGAAACATACACTGTAGATTCGCAGCTTTACTCTAAGCAACGCTCAATAGGAAATGTTGAAAATTTTTGTCCACGGTGTACCCTCATTCACACTAAACCTGCTCTGACGTTTAATTACAGACATCATAATATTAAAACTTTGGAAACTTGAGCACTACTTAATGGAGATCAATCATTAACTTATACAAGCCATTAATTATATGCATATTTTTTATATATATGTGTACAACGTTATCGGCAACAAAGAAGTAGTTTTTGTTAAAATTCCTTCCCGGGGTATTTGGCCGTAGTCCAATGTTTTCTACAAAACCAGACGTTTCGGCAATGCCATCGATTTCCATCATCAGTGAAAATCGAGTGCGATAACGTGAGGTGGTATACGTTAGTGACCACAGTACTGTGGTTAAGGATGAAGCAGTAAGTAGAAAGAAGTAGTTTCTATGGTAATATTTCATTTCGAAAATGATTTTAAATATAAATCTTAGAATATGGAAGTCATGTATAGTTCTCCATACCGATATTTTATTTTGCAAACGATAACAGCTGCAAATTCAAACAGAGTCAAATAATGTTTCGCATACAGCCCTGAATTGTAGAGTTCTCAAGACCTATTGGTTTTGGTGAAGATCGGTTGAGGGAAAGGGGTAGTTTACCGGCAACGTTTTATGTTTTAACAAGGGTATTTTCTATGGCAAACGATAACAGCCGCAAATTCAAACACAATGAAATACTTTTTTGCATACAGCCCTGATTTGTAGAGTATTCATGACCTGTTGTTTTTGGTGAAGATCGGTTAACGGGGAAGGGGTAGTTTACCTGCAACGTTTTTTTATCAAAGTTAATTTTCTATGGCAAACGATAACAGCCGCAAATTCAAACAGAATCAAATACTTTTTTGCATACATTCCTGAATTGTAGAGATCTCAAGGACGTTTGATTTTGGTGAAGATCGGTTGAGGGGAAGGGGTAGTTTACCATCAACCTTTTACGTTTTAACAACAGTAAAGTACTTGAAAATTCATTTAAACTTTTTCAAACAATGGTAATTGTTAAAAATAAAATAATATTGTTGCCATGCAATAAAATTATAATTTTTTCATTTTAGCGTAAATCATGTATGAGTGAAAATATATCGTTCGTGGCAGGCAAGCATATCTCAATTATGTAATGTTTACGTTTCCATTTTATTATTATGATTACTGCAATGAAAAGGCAGGGAAGACACACACACACACACACACACACACACACAAAATTCGCGTTATTTCTGGCCTCACTCATGTTTATTTTCTTACATTTGCACGCTTTTTACTTCCATGTTCCTTAAGGAAATGGAAGTATGGTGATGGCAAAAAAAATCGTGTTCGAGATTATTGCAGATTCTGATTGTACTACACTCAAAACATGAAAAAAAGTCGTTTTACTTCCATGTTCCTTAAGGAAATGGAAGTATGGTGATGGCAAAAAAAAAGTCTTCGACATTATTGCAGATTCTGATTGTACTACACTCAAAACATGAAAAAAAGTCGTTTTTTATCTGTAGATTTTTTTTATGGCAAACGATAATAGCCGCAAATTCAAACTGAATCAAATCATTTTTTGCATACAGCCCTGATTTGTAGAGTACTCACGACCTATTGTTTTTGGTGAAGATCGGTTAAGGGAAAGGGGTAGTTTACCTGCAACATTTTATTTTTTAACAAGGGTAATTTTTTATATGACGTACGATAACTGCCGTAAATTCAAACCGAATCAACTACTTTTTGCATACCTTTTTGAACTATCGGTTAAGGGAAAGAGGTAGTTTACCTGCAACATTTTATGTGTTAACAAGGGTATTTTCTATGGTAAACGATAACAGCCGCAAATTCAAACAGAATCAACTAATGTTTTGCATACAGTCCTTATTTGTAGAGTACTCAAGACCTGTTGTTTTTGGTGAAGATCGGTTAAGGGAAAGGGGTAGTTTACCTGCAACATTTTATTTTTTAACAAGGGTAATTTTTTATATGACGTACGATAACTGCCGTAAATTCAAACCGAATCAACACGTTTTTGCATACCTTTTTGAACTAAAGAGAGCTCAAGGTTTGTTGAAGATCGGTTAAGGGAAAGGGGTAGATTATCAGCAACGTTTTATGTTTTAAAAAAGGTAATTTTTTTTATGACGAATGATAACTGCCGAAAATTCAAAGAGAATCTAATAATTTTTTGCACACTTCCCTGAATTGTAGAGTGCTCAAGGACTGTTGATTTTGGTGAAGATCGGTTAAGGGAAAGGGGTAGTTTACCTGCAACAGTTTATGTTGAACCAAGAGAAATGTTTACATGACGAACGATAACTCCCGCACATTCAAACCGAATTAAATATTTTTTTGCATGCATCCCTGAATTGTAGGGGACTGAAGGCCTGTTGATTTTGGTGAAGATTGGTGAAGATAATGGGGTATTTTACCTGCAACGTTTTATGTTTAACAAGAGTAAAATACATAATTTTGATAAACAAAGTAAATCATAATAATCCACTGCAGAAACGTAGATGAAATATCTATAAATGAAGAGGCTAGATGAACGGGGTGGGGGTAATTTTCAATTAATGAAAATTATAATTGAAGAGGGAGGGGCAAAAATTTTATATGTGTACTACGCTATCGGCAACAAAGAAGTAGTTTTTGTTAAAATTCCTTCCCGGGCTGTTTAGCCGTAGTCCAATGTTTTCTGCAAAACCAGACGTTTCGGCAGTGCCATCGACTTCCATCATCAGTGAAAATGTAGTGCGAAAAAGTGAGGTGGTATACGTTAGTGACCAAAGTACTGTGGTTAAGGCTGAAGCAATAGAAAGAAGTAGTTTCTATGGAAATATTTCATTTCGAATATGCTTTTAAACATAAATCTTAGAACATGGAAGTCATGTATGGTTCTCCATACCAATATTTTTTTATGGCAAACGATAACAACCGCAAATTCAAACATAATCAAATAATATTTTGCATACTGCCCTGAATTGTAGAGTTCTCAAGTCCTGTTTGTTTTGGTGAAGATCGGTTAAGGGAATAGGGTAGTTTACCTGCAACATTTTATGTTTTAACAAGGGTAAATTTTTTTATGATGAATGATAACTGCCGTACATTAAAACAGAATCAACTACTCTTCTGCATACCTTTTTGAATTTATTAATATATATATAAACTTTCACGTAATGAACTTACTATTTGTTGTCACTTCCCCAAACGTTTCGAGGTGATGTTCCTCTTCCTCAGTGGGAATAATACTGAATGTCGATTACAGAATAACCTTTACGGACTATAGGTGTGTGTGGTGGGGGTTGATGGTGGGAAGGGATTGGCGCTGAGGTTCAAATTGTGCGTTTGGATCAGTGTATTGATTAGTGTATGTGATTTATAATGTAATTGTTCATTTAATATGTTGTTTGGTTGTAGTGTGTGATATTTGCGTATTTCAAATTGTTCAGCTGTGTTTAGTTTTCTACTTTTAGGTAAGTAGTGTAATATTTCCATGTTGTGTTCTATGTTTGTGTAACTGTGGTTTTCGTTATGTAAATGTGTGGCAAATGTGGAATGTATGTAGTTTGTGGTGAGGGCTTTTAAATGTTCAGAAAATCTGGAAGAAAAAGATCTTCCCATCTGGCCGATGTAGAATTGGTTACAATCATTACAATTTAACTTATAAACCCCTGTTTTGCTGTATGTGTCAGTGTCTTTGTTAGTATTATTTATGTGTTTTCTAATGGTGTTGTTGGTTCTGTAGGCTACTTTATAATTGTGTTTCCTAAATGTGTTTGCAATTTTGTGTGTATTGGAATTGTAGTATGTAAGTGTTATGTATTTGCTGGGTTGTGTGCTGTTGGTCTGATGTGTTGTACTTTTTGTGTTGAGGATTCGTTTGTTTAGTTTATTTATTAATTCGGGGTTGTATCCATTTTTGACTGCTATATATTTTATTGTGTTTAATTCATCTTGGTAGTCATGTGTGTTTAGGGGTATTGAAGTGAGCCTATGGAGCATGTAGTTGAAAGCTGCATGTTTGTGTTGAGTTGGGTGGTTGGATGAGTTATGTATGACCATGTCTGATGTGGTGGGTTTCCTGTATATTTTGTATGTGTGTGTGTTGTTTGTTTTGGTGATTGTAAGGTCTAAGAAGTTTATGCTATTATTTAGTTCTATTTCAAGTGTGAATTTTAATTTATGGTGTATAGTGTTAATGTATTTGTGGAAATTTTCTATTTGTCTTTTGTTGCTGTTGTAAAGGAGTAAAATGTCATCAACATACCTGTGCCAATATATTATTTTATCGGTGTATTTGTTGTTGTACAGTATGTGTTTCTGTTCTATGGTGTGTACAAATATTTCGGCTAGTATACCTGATATAGGGGAGCCCATGGGTAGTCCATCTGTTTGTGTGTAAAACATGTTGTTGTGTGCGAAATAATTTTGATCTGTGATAATTTTAGTTAGATGGATGATCTCTTTTATGTGTGTTTCAGGTGTGTTATTTATTACACGACTGCTAAAAAGGAGTGTTATGTTTTCAGTGGTAGGGTATGTATGTATGTATGTATGTATGTATGTATGTATGTATGTTTGTTCCACTATAACTTTTTAACGGCTTTACCGATTTTGATGTTCGATGGCTCGATGGATTCCTTACTTCACCAGAAGTGTCATAGGCTATATATCACCATGAGTTGACTTCCGGTTTTGACCGGAAGTGAATACAAGTGATCGGTTCTAAGGATTTTTTTTTTGTTCGTTTATTGGTCCATCAGGTGGCGCTAGTGGAAGGTATTCTGTAAAGTTCACTCCAGATAGTGCTCGCGATTTAAGACAACGCTCACTAATACTATGTTAGCGCGTTATTGTGTGAGAGTATAGATGTGCAATCCGTGAGAAACAGAGAACAGCTGATCTGAAAGTATATATATATATATATATATATATATATATATATATATATTTCAATCACTTTCTGCTACAGTCCGTTTCTTGATGTATATAATACTATAATACTTATAACTAATTTACCTCAAGATATATTTTTTCCTTTAGGAACATGTTTCGGGAGATCCTGTTCTCCCATCTTCAGCCTTTGCCAGAAGCAAGATGGCGAAGGCTGAAGATGAGAGAACAGGATCTCCCGAAACATGTTCCTAAAGGAAAAAATATATCTTGAGGTAAATTAGTTATAAGTATTATAGTATTATATATATATATATATATATTGGTTTGCTATATATATTTCTCTCTGCGAAATATGGTGAACCTGAAATACATGAAATGATGGATCAACAATATGCCGCAGCAGTAAACTTAATGAATTTTCAGCAGCGCCAATTGTTCAAAATGATTTCAGACAGATTGCTTCCAAGTGAAAATAATACTGAGCCATTACGTGTGTTCATTACTGGAGGAGCAGGCACCGGCAAAACCTTTAATCTGAAAATTATTGTAGAACAGATTCGTCGTCTTTCTCATTTACATGCAAGCAGAGCTGTTCGGTAGCAGCACCCACAGGTGTCGCTGCAAGATTGATTGGAGGTAGCACTTTGCACTCTACTTTTGCCCTTCCTATCGAGAAAGGCAAGGTGACAGCTCTTCGCCCTCTTACTGATGAGCGTCTTCAAAGGGAACGGCTAAGGTGGAAGCATATTAACTGGCTAATCATTGACGAAATCTCAATGGTACCCTATACTACCCTAAGAAATATTCACTTAAGGTTGCAACAGCTTAAAATGAATGATGCTCTCTTCGGGGGTATCAATATTATTTTGTTTGGCGATCTAATGCAGTTCCCACCTGTATCGAAAGCAGTTGGTGGTACCTACTGCTTCAAGCAGCCTCATTACTTATCAGCTGAAATTAATTTGTGGACACTGTTTAGTTTCTGTGAATTACCTCAAAATATGCGGCAAGCTAACGACACTACTTTTATAGACATTCTAAATAATTTACGAGTCGGCCAACTCACCATGCAGCAGCTAGAAATTTTAGATCGTCGAAGAGTTCCTTTGACATATGAATTTGCTGGTGGCGAGTGTCTGCGTATTTTCCCAACCACTAAACAGGTAGAAGAATATAATGCTATGATGACTGAAAAGTTGAAAACATCATCTAAAGTTTACGATATTGCAGCGGTGGATGTGTCTGTCGAAGCTAAGAATTACGGACAAAAGTTAAAGAAAGACTTCATACCAACGGATCCAAACAAAACTGGAGGTATTCCTAATTCTTTAGTAATCGGTGTCGGATCTAGAGTAATGTTGCAAAAAAACATTAATGTTAATCATGGTCTGGTCATTAATCGGCATCATTAGAAAAATTGAGTGGCCTGCACTACGTCGAGATCAGCTTCAACCTGGTGAGCTTCCACAAGCCGTATTTGTAGAATTTGATGACAGATCAATTAGGGGAAATACTGCTGGTATTGGAGTAAAGATAGAGCCCACCACTGTTGAATATGATGCTTTACGAGACCAGGGCAAAGTAGAACGACGTATGCTGCCATTAATATTGTGTTGGGCTCTAACAGTACATAAACTTCAAGGCACTACTTTAGACAAAGCAGTTGATTTGAGTAGTAATATTTTTGCCAAGGGTCAGGCCTATGTCGCACTAAGTCGTGTGAAAACATTAGAGGGATTAGCAATAAGTTGTCTGGATCCACGAAAATTGTTGCATGAACCGCACGATAAAAACTCACTTGAGGAATTAAATCGACTCAGAAATCTGTAGACCAAAGCTTTTTCTTTATCATTTCTAATAAATGAAATTATTTAGTTAATTATATAATTTATAAAACAATTTATCGAAATGTTTGTATTATACTAGTTATATAATAGTATATAAAATAAAGTTATACTATATTTATAAGTTTATAAGTTCATACGCTAATTATACTATGTACATAATAAAGTTTCTAAATAAAACTATGTAAAAATTGAAATTTTTTTTGCACTTCAAACATACGCACGCACACTGTACATTTCCATTATACTCTTTTTAAACACAAAAAGGAATAAAATAAAAAAAAAAATAATTTAAAAAAATTAAAAAACACGACTGCCAAAAAATAAATGAATAAATAAAAAATAAATTGATAAAAACACTAAATAAAAAAAACTAAATAAAAATAATATTTAGTAAAAATCACAAAATCTAAATAAAGTCGATTTAAAAAGCCAAAAACAAGGTATTGAAATTCAGCTCTGATCAGATTTAACGAAAATGTTATGAATGATTAAACGCATAGTAATTTTATTAGATTTAAATTACTTTTCGATGTTGAATATATATCAATGCATCATATGAAGACTACAATTATAAAAAATATTGCTGATAAAATTTTGCTCTTCAATTTTAATTTTCAATGCAGTCGGGGGCTGTTTCTAAATAGATTTGTTCTTTTCATTATTTTTAGTAATTGTTCTAATGTAGTTATGGTTTCTTTTATGGGAACATTGGTGTATAGGTTTGTTATGTCAAATGAAGCTAGTGTGGAATTGTGGTGTATAAAATTATACAGAACTCAAGGTCTGTTGATTTTGTTGAAGATCGGTTGAGGGAAAGGGGTAGTTTACCTGCAACGTTTACAGCCCTAAATTGTAGAGTTCTCAAGGTCTGTTGATTTTGTTGAAGATCGGTCAAGGGAAAGGGGTAGTTTACCTGCAATGTTTAAGTTCTAACAAGGGTATTTTCTATGGCAAACGATAACAGCCGCAAATTCAAACAGAATCAAATGATGTTTTGCATACAGCCCTGTATTGTATAGTTCTCAATAGCTATTGGTGTTGGTGAAGATCGGTTAAGGGAAAGGGGTAGTTTACCAGCAACAATTTATGTTTTAACAAGGGTTATTTTTTATATGACGAACGATAACTGCCGTAAATTCAAACAGAATCAACTACGTTTTTGCATACCTTTTTGGACTAAAGAGAACTCAAAGTCTGTTGACTTTGTTGAAGATCGGTTAAGGGAAAGAGGTAGTTTATCACAAAAAGTTTTATGTTTTAAAAAGGGTAATTTTTTTATGACGAACGATAACTGCCAAAAATTCTAAGAGAATCAAATAATTTTTTGCACACTTGCCTGAGTTGTAGAGAGCTCATGGTCTGTTGATTTTGGTGAAGATCGGTTAAGGGAAAGGGGTAGTTTACCTGCAACATTTTAAGTTGTTACAAGAGAAATGTTTCCATGATGAACGATAACTGCCGCACATTCAAACAGAATCAAACATTTTTTTGCATGCATCCCTGAATTGTAGAGGACTGAAGGTCTATTGATTTTGGAGAAGATCGGTTAAGAGAAAGGGGTAGTTTACCTGAAACATTTTATGATTTAACAAGAGTAAAGTACTTAATTTTTATAAATAAAGTATCCTGATAAGAAGCTCATAATAATCCACTGTAGAAACGTAGATGAAATATCTATAAATGAAGAGGTTAGGTGAACGGGGTGGAAGTGATTTTCTATTACTAAAAATTATAGTTGAAGGTGGAGGGGAGAATTTTTATACGCGTACTACGTTATCGGCAACAAAGAAGTAGTTTTTTGTTAAAATTGCTTCCCGGGCTGTTTAGCCATAGTCCAATGTTTTCTGTAAAACCAGACTTTTCGGCAGTGCCATTGACTGCCATTATCAGTGAAAATTGAGTGCGAAAACGTGAGGTGGTATACGTTAGTGACTACAGTACTGTGGTTAATGCTGAAGCAATAAGTAGAAAGACGTAGTTTCTATGGAAATATTTCATTTCAATAAAATCATATTTAAAATATAAATATAAATCTTAGAACATGGAAGTCATGTATGGTTCTCCATACCGATATTTACTTCCATGTTCCTTATGGAAATGGAAGTATGATGCTGGCAAAAAAATCGTGTTCGAGATTATTGCAGATTCTGGTTGTACTACACTCAAAACATGAAAAAAAGTCGTTTTTCGAAAAGTGTCTGTGTGTGTGTCTGTATGTCTGGTGTCTGTGTGTCTATCTGTAGATTTTATTTCTATGGCAAACGATAACAGCCGCAAATTCAAACAGAATCAAATAATTTTTTGCATACAGCTCTGATTTGTAGAGTACTCACGACCTATTTTTTTTGGTGAAGATCGGTTGAGGGAAAGGCGTAGTTTACCTGCAACGGTTTTTTTTATCAAGGGTAATTTTTTTTTTGGCAAATGATAACAGCCGCAAATTCAAACAGAATCAAAAAATGTTTCGCATACAACCCTGAATTGTAGAGTTCTCAAGATTTGTTGATTTTGGTAAAGATCGGTTAAGGGAAAGGGGTAGTTTACCAGCAACGTTTTATGTTTTAACAAGGGTATTTTCTATGGCAAACGATAAGAATCGCAAATCCAAACAGAATCTTATAATATTTGGATACAGCCCTGAATTGTAGAGTTCTCAAGACCTGTTGGTTTTGGTGAAGATCGGTTAAGGGAATAGGGTAGTTTTCCTGCAACATTTTATGTTTTAACAAGGGTAATTTTTTTATGACGAACGATAACTGCCGTACATTCAAACATAATCAAATAATTTTTTACATACAGGCCTGAATTGTAGAGTACTCAAGATCTGTCATTTTTGGTGAAGATCGGTTAAGGGAAAGGGGTAGTTTACCTGCAACGGTTTTTTATCAAGGGTAATTTTTTTTCTATGGTAAACGATAACAGCCGCAAATTCAAACAGAATCAAATGATGTTTTGCATACAGCCTTGTATTGTAGAGTTCTCAAGACCTATTGGTGTCGGTGAAGATCAGTTAAGGGAAAGTGGTAGTTTACCTGCAACATTTTATGTTTTAACAAGGGTAATTTTTAATATGACGAACGATAACTGCTGTAAATTCAAACAGAATCAACTACGTTTTTGCATACCTTTTTGAACTAAAGAGAACTCAAGGTCTGTTGATTTTGTTGAAGATCGGTTAAGGGAAAGGGGTAGTTTATCAGCAACGTTTTATGTTTTAAAAAGGGCAATTTTTTTATGGGGAACGATAACTGCCACACATTCATACAGAATCAAATATTTTTTTGCATACATCCCTGAATTGTAGAGGACTGAAGGTCTATTGATTTTGGAGAAGATCGGTTAAGAGAAAGAGGTAGTTTACCTGAAACATTTTATAATTTAACAAGTGTAAAGTACTTAATTTTTATAAATAGAGTATCCTGATAAGAAGCTCATAATAATCCACTGTTGAAACGTAGATGAAATATCTATAAATGAAGAGTTTAAGTGAACGGGGTGGGGGTAATTTTCTATTATTAAAATTTATAGTTGTAGGTGGAGGGGAGAATTTTGTATATGTGTACTACGTTATCGGCAACAAAGAAGTAGTTCTTTGTTAAAATTCCTTCTCGGGCTGTTTAGCTTTAGTCCAATGTTTTCTGAAAAACCAGACTTTTCAGCAGTGCCATCGACTGCCATCGTCAGTGAAAATCGAGTGCGAAAACATGAGGTGGTATATGTTAGTGACCACAGTACTGTGGTTAAGGCTGAAGCAATAAGTAGAAAGAAGTAGTTTCTATGGAAATATTTCATTTCGAATAGGATTTTAAATATAAATCTTAGAACATGGAAGTCATGTATGGTTCTCCATACCGATATTTACGGTATATGGAACGTGCCAAAACCCACACCAACATAACGCGTGCAAGCCGAAAAAGTATCCAGCGTGGATAGCGATTTGCTTCCTGTGGATCGCTGGGCAGTGTAACTGCACGTATTTACAGAGGAACGATTCATAGACAGACTTTTCGTCTTTAGGGAATGAACCCTCTGCAAATGCTGAGGGTCCATGAGTGACTTCAGAGCGCTCCTTCTTTTCCACGTGTTTGTTCTGTGAAACGTGCACTGTAGATTCGCAGCTTTACTCTAAGCAACGCTCAATAGGAAATGTTGAAATTTTTTGTCCATGGTGTACCCTCATACACACTAAACCTGCTCTGATGTTTTAATTACGGACATCATAATATTAAAACTTTGGAAATTTGAGCACTACTTAATGGAGATCAATCATTAACTTATACAAGCCATTAATTTTATGCATATTTTTTATATATATGTGTACTACGTTATCGGCAACAAAGAAATAGTTTTTGTTAAAATTCCTTCCCGTGATGTTTGGCCGTAGTCCAATTTTTTCTACAAAACCAGACGTTTCAGCAATGCCATCGACTTCCATCATCAGTGAAAATCGAGTGCGATAACGTGAGGTGGTATACGTTAGTGACCACAGTACTGTGGTTAAGGCTGAAGCAGTAAGTAGAAAGAAATAGTTTCTATGGTAATATTTCATTTCGAAAATGATTTTAAATATAAATCTTAGAACATGGAAGTCATGTATGGTTCTCCATACCGATATTTTAATAAATGAACTAAATTCATACTGATATTACATTTATTCTCGTGTGTTATGCAGATATATAATACAGATTATAATAAATTATATATTATACTAGTCACCAACTTGGTAAATTTTGAAAAACAAATTATATTGTGTTATAACCTACAGAGTGGCTGATAATAGTTAATAGGCCGCTAAGAGCAGATATCTAATGAAATTTTACAGCAAACTGTTTAGTTATAATTGTATTTTTCTCCAGACCGCTTTAATAATTATAAATTTATATAACTATAAATCCAATATATTATACGACACAGTAATGAAGATAAATAATGAACTTTGAGACTCACTCAGTTGTGTGTTGACAATAGTACAGTACGCACTGCTACAAGATATTATGTCGACGTTAATCGTATTAACTAGTATATTTGTGTATTTTGTTTACTTATTTATTGTGTTTTTTACTTTCACTGACGAGCCCTAGAAAATAGGAGGATACAATATACCTGATGATGAAAGTTTACTTTCGAAACATGTAGTGATATGAAAAACTACAAGACCGCAAGATGGACTATAAGGTATTTATATTTATATAAACTGTTTAGGTTATGTTTTTATAAGGGTAATCGGTTTAAATCATGTTTATTCTCATTCACTCTTGTCGCTTACTTTACGTTGTTATTATGTTTTCGATGTTTTTTTTTCACATTATTTGTTGTGCTATTCTAAATGTCATTGCCTGAGTTTCGCAACTGATTTGTCTAACCAATGTTAGTTTGTTTACTCGTAGTGAAAACTTAAATTAGTATTCCCAAAGGGAGACAGGCCTAAAAATTCTCTTTGTTTCTTATTTTCTTTTAAACAGTAATAGTTTCTTGGATTTCATTGTCCATGACGTGTCCGTTACTTAACTAAATATCACTATTGTTTGACGACTCGGAACACTAAGTTTTTTATAAGTAAAATCGTAAAGATTTACCTTACAGCCTAAACCGGCTTTCACCTTTAGAAGGCTTCATCAGAGGCTGCCGTGGGTAGCGTTGTCCGCCTTGTTGTTGGCGACGGGATATGACACGGATATGTAACGGATATGACAGAACAATAGTCAGTAAACTCCTACACAAAACACAAAACAAACAACAGACAAAGACAGAAAACAAAAAATTCATAACACTAACATACATCAACAAATAAACTGAAAAAATTGCCCACAAATTCAAAACAGCAGGATACAGAATCGCTTACAAAACTACTAACAAAACAGAACACACACTATCAAAACGCACGCACAAAACACAAAACAAATTCGATCTACCCGGTGTATACAAGCTAAATTGCTCAAATTGCAATAAATTCTACATAGGCCAGACAGGACGTAGCTTCAAACAGAGATACATTGAACACACAAAGGCACTCCACACCACTACATAATCCACCTTTCCAAACCACCTCATTGAAGCAAACCACACATATAAAAACATCGACAATAACATCAACATTCTACATGTACACACAAAAGGCCGAAAACTAGATACTCTAGAACAATTAGAAATATACAAACATACAAAAACAAATAAAAACGACATCCTAAACGAACAGACACAATTCAAATCGCACACATTATTCGAACACATCTCGCCACACACACACAGCATCGATCTTTCGGAAAACTATCCCGTCGCCAACAACAAGACGGACAACGCTACCCACAGCAGCCTCTGATGAAGCCTTCTAAAGGTGAAAGCTGGTTTAGGCTGTAAGGTAAATCTTTACGATTTTACTTATAAAAAACTTAGTGTTCCGAGTCGCAAAACAATAGTGATATTTAGTAATAGTTTATACTGTTTTGAATGTTCATCTCTTCTTTGTTTACAGTAATAGTTTAATAAAGTGACAGTGTAAAGTAACACTTTTAATACTTTTACTTTCAATTTATTTCTTATAACAAAATATATAATATAGGTTATGTAATATCTTCAAATAAATACACTGCAAGTAGGTTTATTAATACATTAATAGGGTATCTAGGTGAAAATAAACCTACTTGCAGTGTATTTATTTGAAGATATTACATAGGAGACATGCAGGAAATTCAACGAGTTACAAAGGAATAATATAGGTTATGTATAATTAGTATGTGATAACAGGTATTTGTACCTGTTATTTTTTTGGAACGGTATTTTCATACCTATTATTTTAAAATAACAGTTTAGTCCACCTCTAACCGGACAACTGGATTGGACTATAGGAAGCAGGGATGTTGAAGATCAGTGCCATATAAATCAAACATTGCGAGAAACTTACAAACAATATATAGTATTATTATTCAATAATAATAGCAAAAACTGGTTCAAGGTATAAGGTAAAAATTGTACGTTGGGTTCGGGTCTTTCACTATAATCTGCGGCAAAAGGCTACTTCCGTCTCCACGTTTGTACATTCTTTCCGTGTTCGATGTGTACTAGAAATGTTTTTTCACAAGTAACTAATGCCAGGTTATGGAGGTTATGTACGACAATGCAACTTAAATAAAATTTACTTTGTTAGTGTACAATAAAAGGGTGTATTTACTGGAAGTACAGAAATTATTTTCCATTTATCGCACATAATTACGGTACACAGACGATTTGTGGAGGTTGTGTCTACGTTTAACAATGCAACTTAACCTTTTAGATTTTTAAAATTAATTAGATTTAACAAAAATTTCCTTTGTTAGTGTACATTAAATTATTGTATGCATACAAGGCTGCTGTACATAACATTAAAGGCTGTATTTATTCGAAGTACCGGAATTAAAACCTAGTTCCAATTTAGAACGTAGACCTATAACCTATTTGCATATTTTATTGGGGTTTATTGGCACATATTTTATTAAAAGGGTGTATTTATTGGAAGTACAGAAATTATTTTCCATTTATCGCACATAATTACGGTACACAGACGATTTTTGGAGGTTGTGTCTACGTTTAACAATGTAACTTAACCTTTTAGATTTTTAAAATTAATTAGATTTAACAAAAATTTCCTTTGTTAGTGTACATTCAAAGGCTGTATTTATTGTATGGATAAAAGGCTGTATGTATTCGAATTAAAACCTATCGGTACTTCCAATTTAGAACGTATAACCTAGTAGGCTACGTTATTCGTACATATTTTATTGGAGTTTATTGGTACATATTTTATTAAAAGGGTGTATTTATTGGAAGTACAGAAATTAGTTTCCATTTATCGCACATAATTACGGTACAGAGACGATTTTGGGAGGTTGTGTCTACGTTTAATTATCTAACTTAGATAGTAGGCTTCGTTATTGATGCATATTTTATTGGGGTTTATTGGCACATATTTTATTAAAAGGGTGTATTTATTGGAAGTACAGAAATTAGTTTCCATTTATCGCACATAATTACGGTACAGAGACGATTTTGGGAAGTTGTGTCTACGCTTAATTATCTAACTTAACCTTTTAGATTTTTAAAATTAATTATACTTGTAGGGGTGTGCATGGCAGAACTACTTGTAGGGGTGTGCACCCACTTTATAATCATATTTTTGGTAACACTGAGAACTTTAAGCCTTTTTTTATGCTTAAACAAATTATATATACACTTAATTATAGAAAAGCAAAAAGCAAATATGTAATTCAAAAGACTAATTTGCTCTAATAAACACATGCTGAAGTTGAAAACAAAAGAGTTTTTACTTGCCTAACTAATCATTAGTTACTAATGTGTCAGTTGGGGCTGCTTTTTCAGCAAAAGCTGGGGTATGTTGGATTCAAGAGTGGTTAAATTAAGTCATAAATCTGAGTGTGCGTCAAGTCTATTTCTGTGCTTGCTTTTCACTTGAGATGAAAATCCCATTTCACTCAAGAATGAGGTGGGGAATGGGATGAGCAACTCCGAAAGTTCAGGATATTCATCTCTTAAAGATATCCAGAACTTTGTTAAGTCAGAATCTAAAAGTTTATGGATTTTGTTGTCCATGACATGTCTCATGTTATCACTAACTATACAAAATAATTTACTAAAAATTTAGTTTTAATCCCAGCATCACAGATGATATCACACAATTGCTCATTTAGTTTTACTGACAACATGTTAGAACTTTCAAAATACAAGAATGGGTCTTGAATCCAATTGAATTCACTGTATCCCTCTGGGAAGCAACTTTCAATCTGGTTATAGAGAGTTAAACATCAGAGCTGGTAAAAAGCAATGGTAGAGCATGAATAACAAAAATGTACAGTTTAGACTATGTACAAAATAGGTTGAATTTAAATTGTTAAAATGATATATCTTAGTTATTTACATGTAGTAGCTTTTTAAGACACAGTAAATAAATTTCCGAACCTGACTTTGCAACCCTCCAAATGCCCTCTCGGGACCCAGCAGTGGCTCATGCCCAATAGGTTAAGAAATGCTGAACTAAAGGCATGTTTGTGGAGTGAAACATAAAAGATAACCCAGACTTCTAAAATGCTCTTAGAGAAATGGGATTTTCAGGAGTAACAACACACTATTTGGTTAACAAGCACATTTTACTAATATTGTAATACCAAGTCAATTAGATAGCTTATATGTGTAGTACTCTATGTGATGCTGATCACATACTGTTAATCAGCAGCACTGCAGAATATTCTAGAGCCACACTCGTGGCATTCATCTGGAACCAGCTGAGTTTTAGAAAGTTGGTGTAATAGGTTGTGCATTCATATAGGATGATATTAGACAGCAGTTTTTAATGAAAGTGACAAATGATCAATTGTTTATTTGTGTTGTAAACTATTGTGATTTTTTTATTACTGTTTGTAGGCTATAATTATAATTATAATTTGTGTCCTGGATAATTATATAAAGAGAACTGTTGTAATATAAGTGTGTTTGTTTTAGCAATTGAGAGTATCTGGTATTCAATAATTCATTCCACTGTTTTAAGTTCATAATTCTTGTCACTGGTTGTAAGAATATTATTTTCATTAATTTTTCAATTCTATGAAGTCTTCAGTAGTTTTACCACGATGAGACTCAACTTTATCACTGAAGATGCCACATCACTGAATGAGCAAAACTTTTCATTAATAATCTCAACAAAGCATGGTTATCAGCTGAAACAAAGTTTTAGTATTAAAAGCTTTAATCACGCAAATCTATAAGGGATACTAAAAAGAAATAACATAATAATTGTATTGGACATAAAGTTATGTCCACAAAACAGATTTTGTTGGAAATAAATAAAACACAATTTGACACAAATATATTAATTTTATGAATACTTGTTTGGCACATATTACAGAAGGTTACACCATTAAATGAGTTTGCCTAAGTATAAAATTATTGTCAGATGAAAAACGTGTACAGTCAGAATACTATTTGTTATGTACAATACAAATGATTCACTATGGGTAGCAGTGACACATAAACACTAGACATTGACACTGAATTGTACTTGTTTTGAATGATTCATTGTGTCCTACCTGACCAAGACATGTTTAGTATACTGCTGTGTATTGCTACAATGATGAATTATAAGTAGTACTTTTTGTTTTGGTCATCAACCTTGAAAAGGATAATAGAAACTTTGTATACCATACTTCCAGCAGTTTTACATGATACATTCCTAGCACAAATAAGAAAAGTTTAAATCTGCTGATGATCTAAAGGAGTGATAGTTATTTGCAGACTGACAGGGTTATAAAATAATTCTGAAAGAATTGTTGCTTTTACAATACCATCCTTTATCACCCGACTACTCAAATCTGCCAGTTTTTCACAGAAACTGAAGTTTGATGATTTGATCCTCATGACCTAGTGATGCTCCAAACATTTCAAGGATTCCCCTAGCCTTAAAAAACTTGACTGGCCTCATTGAGTGACATGATTAATGTTAAATTTACTTTGGGATACTTGCAAACATAATACAGTTTAAAATAAACAAAAAAAATTGTATTTCTAATTTTTCCAGAACTGTATACACATAATTTGATCTGGATAGAACGTGTATTAAACAATAATACTATTTGATGCAAATAATGAAAATATCCGTGTGGAGAACTATACATGACTTCCATGTTTTAAGATTTATATTTAAAATCGTTTTAGAAATGAAATATTTCTACAGAAACTACTTCTATCTTCAGCCTCAACCACAGAAAACACACACACACACACACACACACACACACACACACACACACACAATTCCTTTTTTCTTTATTTAATTTGAATTCAGAGTATTGGCACATATTTTATTAAAAGGGTGTATTTATTGGAAGTACAGAAATTAGTTTCCATTTATTGCACATACCGTAATTACGGTACACAGACGATTTTTGGAGGTTGTGTCTACGTTTAACAATGTAACTTAACCTTTTAGATTTTTAAAATTAATTAATATTTAACAAAAATTTCCTTTGTTAGTGTACATTCAAAGGCTGCATTTATTGTATGGATAAAAGGCTGTATATAACGTTAAAGGTTGTATTTATTCGAAGTACCGGAATTTACTTGCAATTTATAACCTAGTACAATAACGTATAACCAAACAAGTACATTAAAATCCTTTTTACTTCCATGTTCCTTAAGGAAATGGAAGTATGGTGATGGCAAAAAAATCGTGTTCGAGATTATTGCAGATTCTGATTGTACTACACTCAAAACATGAAAAAAAGTCGTTTTTCAAAAAGTGTGTGTGTGTGTGTGTGTCTGTCTATAGATTTTTTTCTATGGCACCCGATAACAGCCGCAAATTCAAACAGAATCAAATAATTTTTTGCATACAGCCCTGATTTGTAGAGTACTCAAGACCTATTGTTTTTTGTGAAGATTGGTTAAGGGAAAAGGGTAGTTTACCTGCAACATTTTTTTTTTTAATCAAGGGTAATTTGTTTCTATGGCAGACAATAACAGCCCCAAATTCAAACACAATCAAATAATATTTTGCATGCAGCCCTTAATTGTAGAGTTCTCAAGACCTATTGATTTTGGTAAAGATCGGTTAAGGGAAAGGGGTAGTTTACCTGCAACATTTTATGTTTTAAGAAGGGTATTTACTATGGCAAACGACAACAGCCGCAAATTCAAACATAATCAAATAATGTTTTGCATACTGCCCTGAATTGTAGAGATCTCAAGACCTATTGTTTTTGGTGAAGATCGGTTAAGGGAAAGGGGTAGTTTACCTGCAACGGTTTACGTTTTAACAAGAGTGAAGTACTTAATTCTGATAAATAAAGTATCCTGAAAAGAAAATCATACATAAAACATCCTTCAATTTGTCAAACATAAAACACGATTTACAAGGAACACACATAAGTTGTTAGAAATTATCGAACCGAATTCAAATAAATGATTTTAAATATAAACATTAGAACATGGAAGTCATGTATGGTTCTCCATACCGATATTTTCAATTTCAAGAGGAGTGTCAGTTTTTTAGTTTCAAAGGATAAAGAAAACACTTGTTTACAATTACTTCTAAGATGTCAAGGGTAATTGTAAATTGGGGTACCCGTAAATTGAATTTTAGAGCTGTATTTATTATTTATATTTAAACAATTTTTTGTACGCAACATAATAACAAAAGGTTGAAATATTTGCAGTTATTTCAATTTTAAAACGTATACACAATTTTGCTTAGAATAGCCAAAGACATCACGTGGTCTTTTATTTTACATTACACTTTACACCACGAGGTAAAATTGTGTTGTTACAATGGCTGACGCGCGAATAGATATGAAGCTTGTTCCCATGTTTCATTACATTTTTAATCAGTGTTGTGTTGTGAGTTTGACATTCATTTAATTAAAGAATGATTAGCTACGATGAACTGTTGAGTGTTATTAGTACAGAAGAGGATGCAATTTCTTTTCTTCAAGAAAAAGGTTTAGTTCACAATCCTCGTCAATGTGAACAAGGACACGACATGGTTTTGGCCCTTGGGCAACAACAGCGCTGGTGTTGCAATAAAACGACTTGCCGTGAGTATAAGGTAGTTCGCAATGGCACATTTTTACAGGGGTCCAGATTACCGCTGAGAACAATAATAAAATTTATTTATTTGTGGTGTGAAGGCTGAAGTAGTGTTAAAAACAGTAAAAAACAACTGGAAATCGGCGTCAACACACACACAGAGTGGACGGCTTACTTAAGATATATCTGTACCGTAGACGTCACGAGAAACCCAAAGAAAATTGGAGGACCAAATTTAACAGTTGAAATCGACGAGAGCGTGTTTGCCAAGAGAAAAAATAATGTTGGCCGAGTGTATCCACAGCAGTGGGTGTTCGGTGGATACTGCCGAGAAACGAAGGAATGCTTTCTGTGTAGTGTGGAAGATAGATCAGCCGCTACCCTGCTACCTCTCATAGTGGCAAATATTGAACCAGGGTCTACTATAATGTCAGATGAGTGGCGTTCGTACCGTCAAATTGTTAATTTGCCACAACAGTACAGTCATTTGACTGTAAACCACAGTTATAACTTTGTGGATCCTGAAACTGGTGCGCATACTCAAGGCGTCGAAAGCATGTGGTGGTCCTGTAAATGGCGAAACATGATTGAATGTGGTACGAGAAGGGAACGCTTAAATTCCTATTTAAGTGAGTTCATGTGGCGAACAAGAAATAGAAATGAGGATTTGTTCCAGAAAATGCTGGAAACCATCAACAAATATGAGCCCCCTTCTTACTAAAAACAAATATGATTTTGGTAAGTGTTATCAGTTTTGGTAAGTATGTTCTATTTAGTGTGAGAGATATTATTTAATATTGGAATTATATTGCCAAATACAGTTAGACAACACGTTGATTAGAAAAGACTTTATTCACTGAACTAACCTTCCTAGAATACATACATCCGTTATAACAATAATAATACGCGCATGCGTATTGTACATACATTGTTTAACCATATTTATATAGTACATATGATATATTTGGCATTTAGAATACGTTTTCATAATGATATTGACTTTGAAATCACATGCTTAGTTTAATTATTCATTGCTCAAGCTTAATCCAATACCATTTTCAAGGATTTTAAGTATTCTGTAAAAGTATTTTGTTTCCTTATTGAATACAGTACATGACACATTAAAAGTATTCAGTACTTAAAAGTAGGTTAGGTTACATTATTTAATCTAAACAACTTCACAGCAGCTGTAACAAAGTTAATTATAAAATAATAATCATTTTGTATATTTTCTTTTACAAGTGGATTTTAAGCCAAAAAGCTGATATCATATAAAGTGTAATAATCATGTGCAGTGTATTATTATTTTTAATATCATAGGTTACAGATTAAACTAACCTTATACTCACGAGGTATAATTGTACTGATTTCACCTGTAAAAGAACGGTTGGCTGAAAATAAGACACAATTGTAACACATATCAGAACCTGTGTGTGTGTGTTTTGGTGGACGGGTCAATAATCTGTAAACCCTTTAATATTGGTCTCCTAGAATGTTGACTGACTAAACAAAATAATTGATTAATGTTCATATGTCAGTACTTTGTGTGTCCGGTGATGTAGGCCTAATTTATTTTTCTTTGCAGGCACAAGAAAAGGGTAGAAACATTTAGGCCTACATCATCATTACGCAGGCTGAGGAACTGAAACTTCCAGCACTATATTCAGGTTTGTAATTTACACAGTGAAACCAGTCGAAACAAAGTATTAAAATCCTTTGAAAATATTAAAAGCAGGCACATTACATCATACATACACAGTATCATCATTGTATGGTGTTCTGTTGTGTGACAGGTCCCAGATATTACCAATCATCTCCATTCATATGTATTTGCCTTGAACTTTTGAGCTTTCATCTCTACATAAGATACTCCACTTCGCATTTCGTACACAAGCTCATCTTCTCTCCTTTCATGGTTCTTTCAAAAACTGGTGTTAATTGTTCATTTTCTCTCAGGATTAAATATACTTATACTTAATATTCAATGAATGTTTTAGTGGATAGTTAGTGAGGATCGGTCAATAATACAACTTTTAGTTATTTTGCGTCGACGTTTCGACAATATTTATTGTCATCTTCAGGACCTGTGTATGAAATACAATAGAAATATCAAACATAACGAAACAATTAAATATTTGGGTGAACGTGTTGGTGATGTGAGTGTGTGCGTGTGTATGTATGTATCATTTTTTATGTGAAGACTTATGATAGTTTGTTTACATCTTCAAATTATCTTTAAGAAAGCGAGCAAATTATAGTATGAGAGAACTTAATTTATACAGTATTACAATCTAATCTAATATCCAATTGTTGGTTACTGTTTGTTTAATTAATTAAAATAACATTATATTTAGTAATTTAAATTGTAATACTGTATAAATTAAGTTCTCTCATACTATAATTTGCTCGCTTTCTTAAAGATAATTTGAAGATGTAAACAAACTATCATAAGTCTTCACATAAAAAATGATACATACATACACACGCACACACTCACATCACCAACACATTCACCCAAATATTTAATTGTTTTGTTATGTTTGATATTTCTATTGTATTTCATACACAGGTCCTGAAGATGACAATAAATATTGTCGAAACGTCGACGCAAAATAACTAAAAGTTGTATTATTGACCGATCCTCACTAACTATCCACTAAAACATTCACTGATTGACGGTCACTAAAAATTTAAGGATTTAATATTCAATACTTAAAAGTTGGTTAGGTTACATTATTTAATCTAAACAACGTCACAGCAGCTGTAACAAAGTTATTTATAAAATAATTATCTGCTGTATTTTTTCCTTTACAAGTGGATATTAAACAAAAAACCGATATCATATTCTTATACCATAAGAAGTAATATAATCGGGAGCCATTCCACATCAAATCAACGCAGGGTATAAACCTGACCATCTCAGAATTTGATGAAATTTGGTATGTAGGTAGTCCTCATGGAGATTAATAAAAATACAAATTTTTTTTCAGATATCTCAAACGGTTTAGAAATTACGGCTATGTAAATTTTTCAAAAAACGGCCAAAAACGCACGTCCGACATATTTTGAAATCACCACAGCTGCTCTCCTAATTGAGCTAGAGAGATGGGAGTGGTGTTATTTTACTCAGTTTTTCATGCAGTTTTCAATGATATACAGCACAACATACCTTTTCATAAAAAGTTTTTTTGTAAACACAAATCAAAATTTTAAATTTAATTTTCTCAAAAAGTGCATTTTTGAAAATTTTTTAAAAATTCCTACAAATAGTTTAGACCTTTGGTAAGTGATTCTCGAAATTTCAAAGTGGGAGGCTAATGGGTTCATAGTTAAATAATAATTTAAAAAAGAGCGTTTTATAAAACTGATAGTAGGCCTAGATATTAAAACATATTTCATTACTATATTAAATTATTTATACACTTTACATTAAATCTTTAACACTTACACCTTTAGCAAAATTTTATGTAGAACTTGATGATAGAGCTTGTGAAGTTGTTGTGGCTTCTTCAGGTGTTATTACATAAATCCTTCCAGTAGGAGTTGTAGGATCAACTTTGCTAAGCACGTCTGTCAGTGATATCCACAATACATCCGGCTTCCTTGGATATGAAAATGATGATGAAGGGCCAGCAGGATGTAGAAATGTCACTTTTAGTTCATCCTCTTCTTCATTCTTCTCCAACACATATGCCAGCCACCACTTTTGGTCATATACGGCCGTTATATAACTGCTTACTTCTGACATTTGTAGTCTTTCTGAGGATTTTTGGATGATCACTGTTCCTTCTGTTGTATCTTCAGAGAATATTTTTACACAAATCTTTGATACGGTTGAATGAACAGGTATATAAGCATGATACTGTTGAGTTCCCTTAATAGTTACTGCTTGGCTGAAACGGTCATTCAGAAATGTTTCGGACTCAACATACTCATCTTGTGTGGAGAAGGTGAAATTAATTCCAGATAAATTTTCAACTGCCCATTCATAAAGTTGGATAGGTGTTAAAATTTGGTTGTCATATGGACGTTGCAGGCTTGCTCTTGCAGCAAGTCTCTTGACTGAGCCCCCAACCCCATCACATGGTCCTTTCCCATGTGCAGTTGCGGAAAAATGCCATTCAGCCTCTACACCAAAGTCTTGCTTGTGATAACATAAATTGATAAAATTTTTCTTATTTTTATATTGTGCAGCACACCCATCTGAGTAATAAAAAATCTTTTTTGGCACTGTTTGAAACTTTGTTGTCATGAACTCGACAAGTTTTTTTTGGAATGTATACACAGAAACAGTGTTATGCTCTAAACAAGATGAAATTACAACAAAACTTGAGTGTTTAATTTTATCATCTTCTCTGTAATAAATCACAAAAGGGTGTATTGTCACATGTTCGCTTGCCCAGTGATAACTTTGAGCTTCGTCCTGAACGACAATGTTATAGTTTTCAGAGAAATCTAAGTTTACTACAAACTCTGACTCTTTTAAATTTTCTTTTTTGTCATTAATGAATGAAGACTGCTGCTTTGCAATAAAATCATGTTTGATTAAGAGAGTCAGTTTGTCACAAAAAACATTTATAAAATCTTCATTAGATTTCTGTAAAGTTTCAAGGTTGCAACGATCAACAGTCACCCACTGACGATAGGTGACATTTTCTATAAGATTTTCTTCAAAAGCCTCTTCAATGATTTTGCGAATTGGGGCAACACCAGGGCATTCTCTACATTCACTCATATAGCAATTAATGTTTGGTGAATTACACAGCATTTTTGCCAAACAGTGTTTATATGTATTTAGTTGTCTATTTGTAGTGCTCAATTCTATGTCTTTTGACCTCACTGTAACTGTTTATTCTCCGTTTCTTCCAGCAATTGTTCTTGTAACCTGTCTTGTATGTTACTGTACTAATTTTTAAAATAAACATGTATCTTGTAGCATAAGCTATTAACCGTAGTGCATACTCCTTCTTTATCTAAAAAGTGGTAGATATGTAATACTAACCTATTAAAACTGTGTATTTAATAATACTAACTTATTAACCATAATGCATGTTCCGTTGAATATTGTTTTTACAGAAACACCAGCTAGCCACAGGTGGTCGTGAGTGGTAAGGAGGTGACTCTATACGCTTCTCGATACATCACCTGGAATGATATTCTGGACCTCTGCGGACCTCCACATGTACTCACTTAAATAGGAATCTAAGTGTTCCCTTCTCGTACCACATTCAATCATGTTTCGGCGTTTACAGGACCGCCACATGCTTTCTACGCCTTGTGTATGTGCTCCCGTTTCAGGTCCACAAAGTTATAACTATGGTTTACAGTCAAATGACTGTACTGTTGTGGCAAATTAACAATTTGACGGTACGAACGCCACTCATCTGACATTATAGTAGACCCTGGTTCAGTATTTGCCACTATGAGAGGTAGGAGGGTAGCTGCTGATCTATCTTCCACACTACACAAAAAGCATTCCTTCGTTTCTCGGCAGTATCCATCGAATACCCATTGTTGTGGATACACCCGGCCAACATTATTTTTTCTCTTGGCAAACACACACTCGTCAATTTCAACTGTTAAATTCGGTCCTCCAATTTTCCGTGGGTTTCTAATGACGTTACGGCACAGATATATCTTAAGTAAGCCGTCCACTCTGTGTGTGTGTTGACGCCGATTTCCAGTTGATTTTTACTATTTTTCACACTACTACGGCCTTCACACCAGAAATAAATAAATTTTATTATTTTTCCCAGCAGTAATTTGGACCCCTGTAAAAATGTGCCCTTGCGAACTACCTTATACTCACGGCAAGTCGTCTTACTGCAACACCAACGCTGTTGCTGCCCAAGGGCTAATACCATGTTGTGTCCTTGTTCACATTGACAAGGATTGTGAACCAAACCTTTTTCTTGAAGAAAAGAAACTGCAGCATCCTCTTATGTACTAATAACACTCAACCATCATAGCTACTTACAACACAACACTAATTAAAAATGTAATGAAACTGGAACAAGCTGTAACAACACCAATAAATTAGCAAATTCATAAGTGTGTTTTATTTTGGTTTCCACTGTACTATGTGACGATCGGTGAGACCGTCGTAACAATTTAACGAAACATCCACTTAATTCAATATTATACGTTGAGGATTATAATTTTACATATACACTAATGTAAAATATAAAACATTATTGTTATCTGATTTCAAGCTTGCAGAGTCAATCCAAATAAATTATGTCTGAATGTATGTACACACATAACAGGCAAAATACAAGTGTTCTGTCTTGCCTGCTGTCATAGAAAATATATTCTGTATTTCTTTATGGTTGCAACTTCATTCATGTGAGTGAAATTAATTTATATAAATCTCAAATCATCACCGGAATCTACACTGTTGACTGTAAACAAATACAATAAATTCCTTTTGTGATCACTTTGGGCCAATATGAATTTAATAGCACTAGCCGAATAATAACAATAACTGATAACAAGATTATGCAAGATTTGCCATTACTTTCCTATACCTGTGATTACAGGCATATTGATATACCTGTTACTATGTATAGAGGAGTTACTATATATATTGTATGTTAAAACTGTGAGGTGTATTTTATAATCTGGAACATTTTATACCAAATGATTTAATCACAAAAGATTATGTAAAACACAAAATTACAACAAACACACCAAAAGTATCTATAGAAATTAAAAAAAAAAACACAATTATATAAATGACAAATTATTCAATAAATGATTAAATATGTACCATAATTTATTAGATACTGCAATTATTTTTTATAGAAACAAACATCCACTAGCAGCTACAAAACCAATTTTCCCTATAATGTACCTAGCAAGATCCTGATCTTTTCGATACATTGTTGGATTGTTAATGCTAGCATTTTTTTATTCTTTTCCCTAAACATTTTGAAACCATAATTTCAAAGCGATACTACCTGAGATGCCTTTCCATTGTGTTTCCTTTTGCTCAAAAAAAAAATATTTTGTGGTATTGATGTCTTTATTCTTTAAAATTTTGTGTGAGGGAGATTGCAAAATTTTTAACTGAACTGTAGCATTTCATTGTCTCAGTTTTTTGTCATTTTTTGTGCTACTGTAAAGTGTTCACTTTTTATTTACACCTAAGTCATGCCGTTTTTATTTTACATTTTTACACTTTCTGTCAAGCTACTGTAAAGCTACATTAAAATATACAATTTTATTTAAAAAAAATGATCAAATCAAGCACTTGTCTGTAATGAACAGAACACTGTGTAATAACTGAAATACATGAGAGTTTTATTTAAGGTTATTGCTGGCTCTCACATCCTACCTTCCAGTATTTGCGTATCATCCGTCAGAACAGTGAATAACTCAACAGGATACTAAGTCATTCTTACTACTGTTCAGATGCATTTAGCATATACACCAGAGGCAGATTTATGCATAGGCAAAGTAGGCTACTGCCTACAGGCGGCAAATTTTGTAAAGGTTGTTATGTTGTTTTTATACCTAAGAGATGTTTCAAATGCCACTCCATTTCGTCTCAATATGATAAGAAGCTTTTAAAAATACAGTATATGTTACAGGCTTATTACATAAAGAGAATAGTTCATCATTTACTTCTGATCTGTATGTGAAGTAGGCCCTACATCGTTTTTTCACAATTACATTTACATACATTATATATGTGATACTTCCATTATATTAATTATTTAACTATTAATTTGTTTACATTCAAATTTCGAACATTCTTTACCGACTCTGTAATTTGACATGAGTGAATGTCAATAGATGCCACTAGCTGCTAACAGACAGACTATGAGCATAGTATAATTTCATACCCAACTCTAGTGCCAGTTGAGCTTCAACCTACCGAGGAGGGAAATAAGAGGTCTACACATAGTACATGTCCGTTAAACACCTGTTGTATTTTACATAAATCGTAAAATATATATTCATCAAATAAATTGATAGGCAAAAAGTGATAAGTGAAAGGATAATTATGTCAAAAGATGTGTATATAATGTATTTTCATTTATTGTGTTAGGGTAATATTAGTGGAATGATAATATTCTACCACTACTGTATTACAGTATACAAATGTAGTGATATATCTTGGCACAATACTATATAATAAATCTGGATAAAAGGCTCATTTCAAATAGAAAGGATAGCTGGTGTGATCAGACATAACAAATTTGTATTAGTTTTTTGAGAATGTATTCCTATCAAACTGCAATAAGCATATTTTCAAACCTTTATGGATGTGTGTCATGGAATTTACAGATTGCACCAAAAGAAACAGTTAAAATATATCTTCAATTAAACAAAAATTGGTCTTGTAATATGAGTCAGTAATACAACAGGAACTAATCAGTTAATTGCTATTACAAAATGCCTTATTCCTTTTTCATGATGATCAGATTTTGCTATACGCCTGCATAAATAAAAATTAGGTAAATTGCTTAACTCTCAACACAAAGTATTTAAACTATTTAACATGAAAAGTTCATCATGTCACATATTCTAGTAACAAGGTAAGTTTTTGGAATAGTGTTTTAGCTGAATTTATACACTAGGAGGACACTCAGCATTTAGTTTGTGTGTGTAACTCTGGTTAATCAAAGAGAATTATTTGTGTAAATTCAAATTTAGTAATACAAATCTACTACCATAAAGGCCTGGAATGCTATGCGTTAAAGAATTTTAATTAACTTTATATGGGGAAATCTGGTTTACATACATTATTTCTGAAAATAATAATCCTGAAATGTAATCAGTACTTATATCAAGTTAAGTGCAATAATTAAATAGATTCTTCAACTTGCACGTTGCAAACTTCAGGTGCTAATCCTTTACATTATTTTTAATTCAACATCAATTTATGTTCGGCAATGTTAAAAAGAACATGTTATGGCCTCTGAGAAAGTACACAGTGAGTGGAAGCTGGCTTAAATGAAGGTAAACATTTTATCTAATAATTAGTGTCCCGTGTTAGAAAACATGTGCAATACATATTATAAAAAGAAGGATATTGTTTTTACTTCCATGTTCCATAAGGAAATGGATGGCGAAAAAAATCGTGTTCGAGATAAGGGCTGATTCTGATTGTACTACCCTCAATACATAAAGAAGTAATTTTTTGAAAGATGTCTGTGTATAGAATTTTGTCTATGGCGAATGATAATTGCCGCAAATTCAAATAATTTTTTGCATATTGTAAAGGACTCAAGGTCTGTTGATTTTGGTGAAGATCGGTTAAGGAGAAGGGGTAGTTTACCTGCAACGTTTTATGTTTTAACAAGAGTAAAGTACTTAATTTTGATAAATAAAGTATCCTGAAAAGGTCATAATAATCCACTCTAGAAAGGTAGATGAAATATCGATAAATGAAAAGGGGTAGGGGGAAGTTGAAGGGGGAGGGGATAATTTTCTATAATTTAAAATGATAGGTGAAGGGGAGGGGATAATTTTTTATATGTGTACTACATTATCGGCAACGATGAAGTAGTTTGTTGATAAAATTCCTTTCCAGGCTGTTTGGCCGTGGTCCAATGTATTCTGCAAAACCAGACGTTTCGGAAGTGCCATCATCAGTGAAAATCAAGTGCGCTAATGTGAGGTGACCACAATTCTGTGGTTGAGGCTGAAGATAGAAGTAGTTTCTGTAGAAATATTTCATTTCTAAAACGATTTTAAATATAAATCTTAAAACATGGAAGTCATGTATGGTTCTCCACACATTAGATTGTACTGGGTTCTAAATTGGAAGTAGAATTCTTGAAAAGAACGAATCCATAATATTTTTACCATGTGGGGCGCATTCCTTGAAACATGTGGGTGTTAATGCTGCAAAACTCAATGCAGATGTGATGACATTTTTCGGGCATGTTGCAAGTCTTTACTCATTTTTCTCTAGCAGCCCTAGAGAAAAATGTTGGGAAGTTTTGAAAAAGCACATTCCTTTATCACTGCAGAGCTTCCCTGAAACAAGATGAAGTGAGAGGATACAAGCTGTCAAACCGATAGTTAAGCACTACCCAGGAGTACTTAAATTGTTGGATATACTTTAGAAGAGATGTCTTCTAGTCTAACTCCCTCTGCCTACAACATCATATTAGGGTTTAAGAAATATTTCAATTCCACAAAGAGCTTAATGTTGGCATCATTTTGGTTCAAAGTGCTTTCATATATTGACTAAAAAAATGTTGTTATTCAAAGCAAAGGAATCACACTCGTTGAAATAACTCTAGTGGAAGATTTGCTGACAGAATTGAAATTGTTGCGTGATAACCCAGACAGCATAATTGAAGAACCAAACTTAATTGCAAAAGAACTAATAAAAGTTCCTCCTGAATCTCCCAAAAGGTGGAAAAAAAGTACAGATCAATCCAATAGTGATTTTTCAGTAAACAAAGATCAAGAAAATAAATTTAAAACCTCAGTCATGTACCCAGTATTAGAGTTTGTAATGGGCAACATAAAAACACGATTCACTGCAATTAGTTCAATTCATGACTTGTTTCCACCAGTATTGAACTTTACGGACATGGAAAATGATGAATTAGAATTGAAAGTAAAAGTTCTCATTAGCAAGTTTAAAAAGGAATTGGCAATGGATCTATTTGAAGAAATATTACACTTGAAGAACATTTATAAAACAGAGTTTGAATCAGAAAAGAATCCACTAAGCCTACTCCAAAAACCTTCAAACTGTATTTGTGAACTTCTGTCTTGCCTATAGGCTTTTCTGTACTATTCCAGTTACAGTTTCGTCTCCTGAAAAATCTTTGAGCAGTATAGCGAATTCACTGAAAACTTGGCAGAGAAGCACTACCTACCAAGAAAGGCTTAATAATTTGGCAATTTTAGCTATTACAAATGAATTGGCTAACAGTATTCCACTCTAACCCATTATTAATACTTAATCATTTGGGTGTTAACAGAAACTGCACATTGCTTTTTATTGCATTATGTTGAAAAAAGGATTTTAATGTACTTGTTTGGTTATAGGCCTACGTTAGATTGTACTGTGTTCTAAATTGGAAGTAGGTTTTAATTCCGGTACTTCGAATAAATACAGCCTTTTATCCATACAATAAATACAGCCTTTGAATGTACACTAAGTAAGGAAATGTTTGTTAAGTCTAATTAATTTTAAAAATCTAAAAGGTTAAGTTAGATAATTAAACGTTGACACACCCTCCCAAAATCGTCTCTGTACCGTAATTATGTGTGATAAATGGAAACTAATTTCTGTACTTCCAATAAATACACCCTTTTAATAAAATATGTGCCAGTAAACCCCAATAAAATATGCACCAATAACGAAGCCTACTATCTAAGTTAGATAATTAAACGTAGACACAACCTCCCAAAAACGTCTCTGTACCGTAATTATGTGCGATAAATGGAAACTAATTTCTGTACTTCCAATAAATACACCCTTTTAATAAAATATGTACCAATAAACTCCAATAAAATATGTACGAATAACGTAGCCTACTAGGTTATACGTTCTAAATTGGAAGTACGGATACGTTTTAATTCGAATAAATACAGCCTTTAATGTATATACAGCCTTTTATCCATACAATAAATACAGCCTTTGAATGTACACTAACAAGGAAATTTTTGTTAAATCTAATTAATTTTAAAAATCTAAAAGGTTAAGTTACATTGTTAAACGCAGACACAACCTCCAAAAATCGTCTGTGTACCGTAATTATGTGCAGTAAATGGAAACTAATTTCTGTACTTCCAATAAATACACCCTTTTAATAAAATATGTGCCAATACTCTGAATTCAAATTAAATAAAGAAAAAAGGAATTGTGTGTGTGTGTGTGTGTGTGTGTGTGTGTTTTCTGTGGTTGAGGCTGAAGATAGAAGTAGTTTCTGTAGAAATATTTCATTTCTAAAACGATTTTAAATATAAATCTTAAAACATGGAAGTCATGTATAGTTCTCCACACGGATATTTTCATTATTTGCATCAAATAGTATTATTGTTTAATACACGTTCTATCCAGATCAAATTATGTGTATACAGTTCTGGAAAAATTAGAAATACAATTTTTTTTGTTTACTTTAAACTGTATTATGTTTGGAAGTATCCCAAAGTAAATTTAACATTAATCATGTCAATCAATGAGGCCAGTCTAGTTTTTTAAGGCTAGGAGAAACCTTGAAATGTTTGGAGCATCAGTAGGTCATCATGATGGATCTAATAATCAAACTTCAGTTTCTGTGAAAAGCTGGCAGATTTGAGTAGCCACTTGATAAAGGAATGTATTGTAAAAGCAACAATTCTTTCAGAATTATTTTATAACCCTGTCAGTCTGCAAATAACTATCACTCCTTTAGATCATCAGCAGATTTAAACTTTTCTTATTTGTGCTAGGAATGTATCATGTAAAACTGCTGGAAGCATGGTATACAAAGTTTCTATTATCCTTTTCAAGGTTGATGACCAAAACAAAAAGTACTACTTATAATTCATCATTGTAGCAGTTACACAGCAGTATACTAAACATCTCTTGGTTAATACCTGTACTCTGGTCAGGTAGGACACAATGAATCATTCAAAACAAGTACAATTCAGTGTCAATGTCTAGTGTTTATGTGTCACTGCTACCCATAGTGAATCATTTGTATTGTACATAACAAATAGTATTCTGACTGTACACGTTTTTCATCTGACAAGAATTTTATACTTAGGCAAACTCATTTAATGGTGTAACCTTCTGTAATATGTGCCAAACAAGTATTCATAAAATTAATATTTGTGTCAAATTGTGTTTTATTTATTTCAAACAAAATCTGTTTTGTGGACATAACTTTATGTCCAATACAATTATTATGTTATTTCTTTTTAGTATCCCTTATAGATTTGCGTGATCAAAACTTTTAATACTTAAACTTTTTTTCAGCTGATAACCATGCTTTGTTGAGATTATTAAAGAAAAGTTTTGCTCATTCAGTGATGTGGCATCTTCAGTGATAAAGTTGAGTCTCATCGTGGTAAAACTACTGAAGACTTCATAGAATTGGAAAATTAATGAGAATAATATTCTTACAACCAGTGACAAGAATTATGAACTTAAAACAGTGGAATGAATTACTGAATACCAGATACTCTCAATTGCTAAAACAAACACACTTATATTACAACAGTTCTCTTTATGTAATTATCCAGGACACACTGTATAGCCTACAAACAGTAATAAAAAAATCACAATAGTTTACAACACAAGTAAACAATTGATCATTTGTCACTTTTATTAAAAACTGCTGTCTAATATCATCCTATATGAATGCACAACCTACTACACCAACTTTCTAAAACTCAGCTGGTGGCAACATCCTAATTATCAGGCTAATGTGATAAAGTTCCAAATGAATGCCAAGAGTGTGGCTCTAGAATATTCTGCAGTGCTGCTGATTAACAGTATGTGATCAGCATCACATAGAGTACTACACATTTAAGCTATCTAATTGACTTGGTATTAGAATATTAGTAAAATGTGCTTGTTAACCAAATAGTGTGTTGTTACTCCTGAAAATCCCATTTCACTAAGAGCATTTTAGAAGTCTGGGTTATCTTTTATGTTTCACTCCACAAACATGCCTTTAGTTCAGCATTTCTTAACCTATTGGGCATGAGCCACTGCAGGGTCCCGAGAGGGCATTTGGTGGGTTGCAAAGTCAGGTTCGGAAATTTATTTACTGTGTCTTAAAAAGCTACTACATGTAAATAACTAAGATATATCATTTTAACAATTTAAATTCAACCTGTTTTGTACATAGTCTAAACAGTACATTTTTGTTATTCATGCTCTACCATTGTTTTTTACCAGCTCTGGTGTTTAACTCTCTATAACCAGATTGAAAGTTGCTTCCCAGAGGGATACAGTGAATTCAATTGGATTCAAGACCGATTCTTGTATTTTGAAAGTTCTAACATGTTGTCAGTAAAACTAAATGAGCAATTGTGTGATATCATCTGTGATGCTGGGATTAAAACTAAATTTTTAGTAAATTATTTTGTATAGTTAGTGATAACATGAGACATGTCATGGACAACAAAATCCATAAACTTTTAGATTCTGACTTAACAAAGTTCTGGATATCTTTAAGAGATGAATATACTGAACTTTCGGAGTTGCTCATCCCATTCACCACCTCATTCTTGAGTGAAATGGAATTTTCATCTCAAGTGAAAAGCAAGCACACAAATAGACTTGACGCACACTCAGATTTATGACTTAATTTAACCACTCTTGAATCCAACATACCCCAGCTTTTGCAGAAAAAGCAGCTCCAACTGTCACATTAGTAACTAATGATTAGTTAGGCAAGTAAAAACTCTTTTGTTTTTAACTTCAGCATGTGTTTATTAGAGCAAATTAGTCTTTTGAATTACATATTTGCTTTTTGCTTTTCTATAATTAAGTGTATATATAATTTGTTTAAGCATAAAAGAAGGCTTAAAGTTCTCAGTGTTACCAAAAATATGATTATAAAGTGGGTGCACAAGTAGTTCTGCCATGCACACCCCTACAAGTCTAATTAATTTTAAAAATCTAAAAGGTTAAGTTAGATAATTAAACGTAGACACAACCTCCCAAAATCGTCTCTGTACCGTCATTATGTGCGATAAATGGAAACTAATTTCTGTACTTCCAATAAATACACCCTTTTAATAAAATATGTACCAATAAACTCCAATAAAATACTGTATGTACGAATAACGTAGCCTACTAGGTTATACGTTCTAAATTGGTTAAGTTGCATTGTTAAACGTAGACACAACCTCCAAAAATCGTCTGTGTACCGTAATTATGTGCGATAAATGGAACATCATTTCTGTACTTCCAATAAATACACCCTTCTAATAAAATATGTGCCAATAAACCCCAATAAAATATGCAAATAGGTTATAGGTCTACGTTCTAAATTGGAACTAGGTTTTAATTCCGGTACTTCGAATAAATACAGCCTTTAATGTTATGTACAGCAGCCTTGTATGCATACAATAATTTAATGTACACTAACAAAGGAAATTTTTGTTAAATCTAATTAATTTTAAAAATCTAAAAGGTTAAGTTGCATTGTTAAACGTAGACACAACCTCCACAAATCGTCTGTGTACCGTAATTATGTGCGATAAATGGAAAATAATTTCTGTACTTCCAGTAAATACACCCTTTTATTGTACACTAACAAAGTAAATTTTATTTAAGTTACATTGTCTACATAACCTCCATAAACTGGCATTAGTTACTTGTGAAGAAAACAGTTCTAGTACACATCGAAGACGGAAAAAAAGTACAAACGTGGAGACGAAAGTAGCCTTTTGCCGCAGGCTATAGTGAAAGCGGGTTTTTACAATTAAAAAACATTGTGTTCCGAGTCGGTAGTGTTATAATTATAATTAGTTAATCAACGGACACGTCATGGACAACAAAATCCAAGGATTAGGTTTACTTTAAATCGTTTCTGCACTTTAATTATATGCGATAAATGGAAAAAGTGTTATAATTTCGGTACTTCCAATGCATACAGTCTTTTATTGTACACTAATTGAGAAAATTTTAGTTAAGCCTAATTAATTTAAAAAAAAATCTAAAAGTTTGTTTACTCCATCTTAGACATAAGTGACATAACCTCAACGATTTGAAAGCAGAGTTGTCTAATCGGTTTGTAGTGAAGAGTAGTCTGTGAGAAATGGTGCGATTGCAATAATGTAACATGTATAGTGATAAGATATTGTATGTTAATACAAGATACGGTATTGTATGTGATAAGTTATTGTGTGATTTTTGGATTTCGTTATTGTATGATATTGCATCATGTAATGGGATCTTATTATAGTGTAACACAATAAAATGAGTATAATTATAACAAGATGTACGGGGCCACAAAACGAAAAAATCCTGTTTATTTATTTTTTAACTGTCTGATTTTTTTGAAAGCTTAATACCTATGTTGTTTGTATGTAAGATTCGCATCGTTTGATTTGTATGGCACTGATCTTCAAGTACCGTTTTCTTTCAAGTGGTAGTAAGTAAGCGTCAGTTATTAAATACATTTTTGTATTGTTTACATGATTTTGAACAGTATATGTTTTATAGCAATGTAATTAATAGTTTATGTTAGTGAAATTAATTTATAGCAGCCGTATACTTCAGAAGGTGTAAGGTCATTTATTTATTTAAAGACAAGTGGATGCTAAGGTGGAAGTAGCGACGGTAGTCATTGTTAGGTATGAAATATAATTAGAGTTCATTTCATTAGCAAGATAATCCGGACAGGTTACGAAAAATTAATTTAACCCGTATGTGTGGCTGTTTGTCGTTAATGTTAATTACCGACCCGCAAGATCAGTAAAATTACTCGATTTTACGTGAAATACGATTTCAGTAAAAATATGACCAGTCTCACGTGTGATGTGTCTGAATTAATAATTTATTCTTTATTCCAATTTTTTCCTTATAAAAACGACAGAAATTTGTCGGGCCTGCATGTACCACAACACTGTCCAGTCTAAGACTGGATTTAGAGGTGGTCTGATGGTCCTGTAACTGGTATTTTGTAACGGTTACTTTCGTGGAACAACTGTAACGGTTACTGAAAGTCGAAATATCTGTTCCGGTTACTCGCGGAACCCCCCTAACGAACTAACGAGTAAACGAGTACAATGTAGCAGTTACTGGTACGAATATTTACTTGTAAGCATGTGCCGATTGCCATACAAATTCGAAACGAAGCAAAACAAAGAGAGGTATTCAGAACGGGTCTATCCCAGTGAAGAAGCTGTTTGTAATAAATGAAAAAAGTTCATACCGAAGTTACATTTATTCTCGTGTGTTATGCAGATATACAGGCCCGTATTTTGGATGTATAACGCCCCTGTGCAGTCATTAATTTCACGCCCCCTATTCCCTGAGCTAAACTTCAGTGTCGCTATTTGTTTACAGACTATGGACAATAAATTGTTTAATTACTTACTTCAATTTTAAACTGTATTATAGACAGTATTTAAACTTAACTGAATACACAATATATGAAACAAAGGTGCAAGTTAAACATTTATACATTATTCTGAAGACGATATATGGTAAACACATAGAAAATAATCACTACAGTTTAATAACCTCAGTTAAAAATATCACTGAAACATCCAATTTGGTCAGTCAAACGTATATGGTAGAAACACTGCAATTTGATACTAACCATTTTGTGAAACTTACCAAACTTAGAGAAATGACTTTCTTCTGACTTTTGCATTTGCAAGTGCATTTATCACTTCCTCAAAATCCAGACTGACAGTGATGTCTGATTCTATGGCGAGCACTCCAAGACTGACCAGTCGTTCTTGATTCTGTGCTGTCCGTAGATAGTTCTTGATTCGTTTTAAAACTGAAAATGACCTTTCAGCAGAACAATTTGTTGCTGGAGTACAGTTGTAGATCTTGAGTGCAGTGTACACATTTGGGTAGACATCACTAATTTTCTTCGAAGCCAACATTCTGCAGAGAAATGGAAGAGACGATAATTTGTTACCATCTTCTGTCTTCATAGATAACAGATAGCTTTTCAAATGGATGCATTCTTCACCAAAGCTGCTTTCTATGTCGGAATCATAAATGGCTCGAAGTTTCTCTGCAGCATCATAAATTTGAGGAGCTTCTAGTTTGGTGATATTTGAGAGAAATGAAAATATTAAATTATATTCTTTGTAGACATTAACTCTCTTCTGTAACTCAGTCTGGAGAGTTTGTATGATCTTGGAATATGAAATTTCCATTCGTCTCCAGATCTTGTCATGTTCCAAGTCATCTGATCCTAGTTCTTCTTCAGGACTTTCTGGTTCCGCTTCTGATTCAGATGATTCATCAAAAAATCGCCTACGTTTAATTTGACGTTTTGGTCTTGAATAGGGTTGCCATAAGGTTCAGGATGAAATTCAGGACACCAACATACCATCATTCAGGACATTCAGGACAAGTTCCAACCATAGGCGCCGACTCCACGGGAGCACTTGCCCCCCGTGCATATAGTGGTACGGGGACGCAATCGTGTTTTTGCTCCCGTAAAAATGTTTGATATTTTCATCCTTGCCCCCGTGCTCAAGACCAAAAGTCGGCGCCTATGGTTCCAACGAGTGTATTTGGGTAATTCCATGTGAACTGTCCCGTCCGTTACCAAAAGACACACTTGTTATATGATGTTAATGTTAAAAATCAAATAGAGAAATAATAAGAAATCATACTTTAAGTAAAATACCTACTTTACAGACCACTCCAAAATTATATAATATTCAATGTTATTTGCATAGATTTTTAAGTAACAGATGGGACAGCTCACGTGGAATTACTCATTTCTCAATAACATGAGTAAATGAAAACTAAAAACAGCATTTATTTACCTTTGCTTAAAGATATTTATGACACAGAAGTGCCCTGATGCTGATACCAATCATACTTTTCTGAACATGACACACTTTTTAGCAACTCATCATTTTTTAAAATGTAATCATGAAATTCCTGACAAGATATTTCTTTAAAATTGTATTGCAGCAATAATATTGATTTTACAGATTCTACTTTCAGTCTATTTCTGTCATCTGTCCATTGTGAATTCATTAAAGAAAAAATTCTTTCCACACATGCATTATATACAAAATCATTTTCATCATTATTCAATTTTTCTTTAACAAAGTTTATCAAACACAATGCTTGGTTAAATGCCATAGAATCATCAATTTTGTGGCCCCGTTTCATTAAAAATTTAACAGTCTCTTCTATTTGCCCTTTCCATGTTGGAACATCCTCCAAAAGCATCCACTTAAAACATGTTAAGTCAGTGAATGGACCCAACCACTTCCGCAAATATTTGTCACACGTTTCATAACATTCATCAGCTTCTTTCTGAAAATTCTCTGCCTTTGTGTGATCATCCAGATTGTTTAAGATTTCTTGAACGCTTAATGAAACAAAATGTTGTTCATGTCTTTGCTTGAGATTTTCTGCCACTGATTCTAATATTTGAACAACTTCAATAACTGATACAGATTCCTGCTCTAGCTTTAGAATGGATATTTGGAATGTATGAGACAAGGATTGAAGAAAATGGAGGTAGGCTCTGGCAAGAGGATTTTCAAAAAAAGATTTCAAATATTTTGGACAATTCTCAATTGACAGGAAATAGGATTGTAGAGGTTCAAATAGTGACAGGACTCTTTCCACAGCAGGGAAGATGCTTAACCACCTTGTCTTTGAATGATGTAGTAGATCTTGATAAGAAACACTAACAAAATCACAGAACTCTTTAAGGGTATTTACCCTAACTGTGTAGATGGAAAAATGATTGAACAACTTCATTACAAGTGTCTCTATATCAATATTCAAAATATCAGTCCCAGCATGTAGGGTATTATGCAGAATATGGGCTGGGCATCCCACTCCTAATAGATTGTCACCACATTCCAAATCATTCTTCAAATGACTGAATACATTATTTCCTTCTCTTTTTCTTAGCCCACCAAAGTTAGTATTAGTGTTGTCGCCCCCAAATGCAACTACCTTTCTTGAAATATCAAATGTCTTTACAGTTTTCAACAAGTAATTGGAAATAGTAAAAGAAGTTTCATTTTCTAGTTCGTCAAATTCAATAAGCTTAGTCTGTGTACCTACATTCTTATCAAAATACTGAACAACCACTGGAAACATTTTATGATACCTTTTGTTGCTAGCATCTGTACTTATGCTTAGAAAATCCACATGTTTTATATTATTCTGGAAATCATTTAAAGTATGGGGAGCAAGAACATTATTTACAATTGCTTCAGTTTTTGTTTTCGCACTCGAAAATTTACATGCACTATTTGAGTCTTTGAATACCTTGCTATACATCTTAGAGCTAGAAGTGGCTGAATTGTATGACATATGGTGCTTAATGGAGTGATACGCAAAAGCACCTTCAGCTGCTGCGACATTCTTGGCTTCGTTGGTTTGTTCAATGAAGTATCCCTGAAGTACTGGTGTTCTTGAAACAGCAGACAGAGCTTTCTTATGCTTCCCTGTTAATAAATGCTTGGAGACATCCCCTTTACCTCCATGGGACACATTGACATATGTACTGAAAATACAAATTCAATTGTTAAGAAACACAATTATGCTTCTCTTGCATTCAATTCACTTTTAATAATCAAGTGCCGAAATAATTTCGGTAAAGAATCATGTCCTGCTACTGTCTAGGCTGAGTAAAGATTTAACATAACCTAATCCAATCCGGCACTTGTACACTTTAGGTGGTACGGGTAACCATAGTAGCATTATGTATGTAATTATGTAATCCTTTATAAATTAATGTAATCCAACGTAAGCTAACCTAATTTAACCTTTTAACTTAACCTAAAAGACCACGATTCGAAGTTAAGCCATAATTTCTAACGAGAATAAAAGTAAAAGTAGGTCTATTAAAAAATAGGCCAAATTGTGAATACGGTTGTTCAGATTAACTGCAGTGAACGTTATTGGTCCGGAACTAACTTCACGTTCTCGTAAATTGAAATAAATCTTATAAATGTCTAATCTAACCTATTCTATTACACCACAGAATATTATTTTCATTTACTTACTTGCACAAATCACAGTATGCTTCATGTTCATTTCTTCCATGCTTAACCGATGGAAAATCTTTTGTCCATGTTTCGTTGAATTTTGAAAGTCTCTTTTTCGACATAATACAACTTTTCCAAAAGATCCGTTGTGAATGATACCTTTATAACTATTTTCCGTGAATGGTATATTACAGAAACACGCAAATAAACTAAAATAGACCAATGTTGAAGACAGATAATATGCCGAAACCACGTCGAGCACCGTGTAAAATGTCTGCTTAGCAATAGTAACCAAAGCGGAAACACGCTGCTCCCGGGCAAATTTTAAATAACTTGCTATGATTTTTAAAATTCAGGACATTTAGGGATTTTTAAAAATTCAGTCAGGACGTCGGGACACATGCTCAAATTCAGGACAATCCCGCTTTTTCAGGACGTATGGCAACCCTAGTCTTGAAATCTCAACAGCTGAAGAAGAAGGAACTGATTCCAGACTCCTGATCTGATTAAGTTTCTTTTCAGCTGAATCTCTGTGATTGGGGAAACAGGTCTGAAGCTCAGTTAAATACACTGTAAGAGAGTCGTACATTTCAATAACAGTGGAAATGTCCATTTCCTGAGCTTGCAATTTTTTCATGACTTTGCCAAATTGTTGAAGAATAGAACCCCACACTGGTGTCATGAATGCTACCTCAATGCTATTTAATTTCCTAAGAAGACCATCAGCTTGACATCTACCTTTACCCGTTTCATTTTCTGAAATAGTTCTTAATGCAGAAACCACTGCTTTCCAATCTGCATCCAAGCTCTTGCAAGCATCCTCACGTGCACACCATCGAGTTGTTGACAGTGATTTCAATGTCATGGTTACAGAATCAAAAAATGTTTCCAAGATATTCCATCTCCCTGTAGAATCTGCGAAGTAATTATATAAACTTTGCAATAACTCAAAAAACCGTACTGCAGCAATACAGCATTTCACTGCTTGTGAACCAACTAGATTCATTGAGTGAGCTGCACATGGAATGAAGAAAACAAGAGGATTTCTTTCCTTGAGTCTTGCTTGCAAGCCAGAATATATTCCAGACATGTTGGCCGCATTGTCATATGATTGACCTCTACAGTTATCAACTTTCAGACCATGTTGTTCTAAAGAATTCATTAGTGTTTCAAAAAGCTTTTCTCCAGTATGGCCTGTATTTTTCATAAAACACAGAAATATTTCAACTGAGAGCCCACAATCGGTTACATATCTAACAACTACACTTAACTGGTCATTATGAGATAAATCTGGCGTAGAATCTACTATGACTGAAAAATATTTAGAAGAAATAACTTCATTGCCTATTTTTTCACTCACTGACTTTCCCATAAGATGTATTAATTCTTCACAAGTTGCTGGTGACAAGTATGATGTAGATCCTTTTCCAGGATTACCGAACCGTGCAATATGGTCAGCCAGAAAAGAATCGTACTCTGCAATTAATTCCAAACACATCATGAAATTTCCATTTTTCACAGAGCCAAACTTCTCTTCGTCTCCACGAAATGCTAAACCCCTAGAAGCTAGTTTTTTAACTACAGAAACAACTGTTTTTAGTACATTTCTCCAATATGTAACTTCATGTTCATGCTGGCTGAGCAATCTTTTGTCAATTCTGTTCATCTCATTTCCTCTACTTTTCAATTTTAACAAGCAGTCTCTGTGAGAAGCAGAATTTTCATGTTCGGCTATTCTTATGCCAGCATGGCTCCAATCATTGAAACCAGATGTTGCAAACTGAGATGTACCACCGAATAATTTTGTAACGGGCCTATTTTGGGGTAATAAGGCAAATTGTATTTTTTTTTTATAAACAAATAACATTTTTTGATGATAGGGACAAAATTTATAAAGAGAGGTAAATTTAGTGGTAGGCAACGGTAGCGAAGGTGGTACGCCTGATTGACAATATTGTATGTGAATATCAACAGACGCAGAATTCATAAGCTGGAATTGTGTCAAGGTCAACCAATGACACACGGGAAACTGTCAACAAATTATACAACCACATCAGACCATCTGACGTCAGCATATACGCCAGAGACGAACCCTATTGTGGAATGCGGTTATATAACGAAAGCAGTCTGCTGGCAGAATGATACAAACTTTAAAACAAAGGAAATTGATCATACCATCACGGCCGCTTCACAAAATAGCGCCGGTGGCTCTTCCCCAGTTGGCATATAACTTCTGAATACATCGGACGCCAACAACTATGCGTTCGCCGGTTCGCCGGGTTTAGGCGAAGTTTTGTGTGTTCGTCGGCTGTGCGTGATCGCCCGCAACATAAAAAAAAAAAAATGTAAAAAGTTTTGTTATTTGATCATCTAAAACAGTATTTTGAAACCGAGTAGATACAGTGATAAAATAATAAGTAAATAATCATGTAACAGTTCGGCAATAAATCAGTGCGTGTATACGAGAAGACATGGTAGGAGGGTACCTTCAGCGTAATAACAGGAAAGTAAACTAACAAATTTTTATTATTTTCATACAGTACAAGAACAGAGGGGGAAAATTAATTTGAAATATGAGCTCTAATGGGAATATAACTTGTCTAATGTGAAAGCGTGCGAGCGTGTATGAGTGAGTTTGAATTACGTAATTACAAAGGCGCTGGTTTATGTTAAGAGAAGTTAGTTTAGTATTATTTCTTTACTATTTAGCGTTTGTTTTAGTGTTCAACAGTTTAATTATCAATAATATCTTGAAAGTTGTGGTCAGAATAAAGCATGTACACTGTCAGTGTTAAAATAGTAAAAGTATGAAAGACGGGAGGAGTAATTTTGTCATTGACGTTAATATGCAACCGTAAAACTAAATGTGAATAAACACAAGTTTGTTTGAATATAATAGATCGAAGTAGTCATTTCAAACAACCAATTCTGAACTCCTGTTCGCCGAAAAGAACCCGAAAACAAAAATGGTAAGTACAAAATTTTTAGTATGTTTCTTGTTAATAAACACAAGATGGCACCCGATAAAAAGAGACAGTAATAGTTGAATAAAATCAATCAATCATATTTTATTAATATCAATAGAATGAAAAGTATCAATGGCTTCCAAACGTAGGGACAATTTATATAAATAAATTTATATAAATATAGGCCACGTGGAGAACAGAATGGTTGTTTGAAAAGGGAAATAAAATTTTTGTGTGTACGTAAAATAGACGTATAAGTAGTAAGGTTATGTCATGTTTTTGTAGTATGGGTGAGTAGAATATTTTTTTTTTTTAATAAGTATGTGTTACATATAATAATATTTTGCAAAAAATTATATGTCTAAAAGATTTAAGAAAATGGCAGATAATAATGATATCAGTTTATCTGACAGTCAGATAGAAAATCAAATAAGTAGCGACTCCGGAATTCAAACAACTGACAGTAGTCTGGAGGAGTCAAAAATAATACAGACAGTTGAGATTCATTCAACACCTATTTTAGGAAATCAAAATAAGAAACCTGATAATGATACTATGTTAGCAAGATTGTATGATATGATGTACAATAGTGTAGAAAAACAAGATAGTAATTTTAGAGAATTAAAAAACCAAATCTATAACAAATTAGATGAACAGAAAAACGAGATGAATGAGAAATTCGATGTTCAAAAGAATAGTTTTGACAGTAAATTAGATGGACAAAATGTTAAATTCGATGAATTAAAAACCCAACTTAACGAAATTAATGAGCATTTGAATCGAACTAATGACCTAATAGACGATACATTTAACAGATTAGAACAGAGTATTGAGAAGTTTGGTGACAATGTTTTAAGTATGACAAATAATAATAATGACGAAATAGTGGAAGATGTAGTATTAAATAGTGATGATATTAATTACAATTCTGAGAATATAGTGGGGGTAAAGAATAATGGAGAAACATATAATGAAGTTTTAGAATGTGATTATGAGATGTTAATGTGTGTTAAGGAGTTAGAACGAGAGTGGAAAAATAATATAGTAGTTGAATTTGGGCAGAGGGTAAATTTTCCCATTAATTTTTCTGAACCAGAGTGTTCACAAATGTTGTTTTTGAAGGGTAAGAGACCCATATTAGTAGATGAATTGAAATGTATATTGATGTTGTATAATGTTGTACCCTCTGTCTGTAATAATTATGAGAGAGTGATGTGGTGTTATGAAGAGAGAGATTTGTGTATGGAGAGAGAGATAGAATTGTATAAGTTAAAAAGAAATTATGATGAATTGGAAAAATATTAGAAGGGGTGAAGATAAGCCATATAAAGTACTTACCTATTGAAAGAGAGATAGAGAATTATTTTGGTAATATTTGTATAAATAATAATGACTTATCTGACGTGATAGTAGAGGAATATAAAAATGAGAAAACAACTTACCTGACATTAACAAATAACAATGACGGAGACTTAACAAAAATACCTAAAGTAGACTGGTTATATGAGTATTTGAATAAGCTGAATGAATTTAGTTTGTATGGTTACAACACACAAAACAGTCATTTGTGTGGTGATAAAATTGAACGATGTTATGTAAAACCAAGACTTATCTGTGACGATGGAGGGTAAACTATTAAAACAATAAAAGACAGTATATAAACATTGTGTTTAATGGTTTATGACATGGCAAATTTGGACAGTGAAGTGTGAAACAATTGAACAGTTATTGACGTATACTTTGTAAATAATATAGTGAATTCATTTGTGTGTATTATGAAATGTTAGGTAAATAATGTGTATATGTATTAGAAAATGTTGTGATAATAATAATATCAATACTTTGCAAGTTAAATAAATATCAGAATTAATTGTGAAAACAGTAATTGATTAATGGTAATTGTTTCGATAACTATATAATTTATATTTTGGTAATTAATTAAATTAAAACAATTTGGTACATGTTAAATATTTTGATTGATTATTTGAATGTTAATTAATTAAACTTTTTTAATGAATTTAATTTATTTTATGAGATGGAAATTCGGTAATGAATGATAAATTATTTGAGGTAAACTAATAGTTTTGTAAAATGTTTCAGAGGTGAGGTGGAAGTATTGTGGTATGGGGATTATATTTTGTATATATCATGTTAACTGAACTGTAAGTATAAAAATTTTATAATCATATATAATAAACATGTTTACAGGTAACTAAGATTTTCATGCAATAGTGAGACTATTTAAAATAATTGTGTTTAATAAAAATGAGAATTAAAAATGTTAATAATAAATGAAAAGTGATATATAATGATTATTAATAATAAATTTTGAAAATTTTAGGAAAGTCCAATGGTATAAAGGTATGAATGAGTCAAATGATTATTGATGAAATGATTATATTTATATAATGTATATAAAAATTTTAATTAATTAGTTAGTAAGTTGCTGTTGCTGGGGTGGCATGTGCCCCAGTAGATAGCGGAAAGTGTTGGGGGTAACAATGAGTGTTACCTCCATCGGAGGCCAACATGGCGAAAATGCACGGCACACCTTTTGTAAATTTTATATTGTACCTTGATAAATTGCCGTGCCGTGCATATTAATGATGATGTGTACATGCCTGAAGGAAGAGATGATTTCCCCGACTTTTTGGGCGATTACTGCCTTACCAGCACTAATCGTGGTTTTGGCTAGCGGTTAGCTATGGTCATACCAAGTCCCTTGACCATAGCTGGCTTGAAATTGGTCTATACTAGAAATTAATGGGGGTGAAACTAGGGGGAATCCCGGAACTATGGAACAGCGGCTGCCACTCTGCCCGCTTGGGGGTAGCAAAGCCAGGTGGTAGACCCGCATTAAGGGCGCATAACTATTGACAAAGATATTATGATATCTAGATCTTTAAAATGTAACGCAGAAGCAAGGACACGGAGATGTCACATTCCTCCAAAATTTCAGTCCTTGTGGACGCAACTGGACGCCACAGTCCAGGGGGGGTCATAGTGTGTGTGGCTGGGAGGTTATCCAGATGGATAACGAATTAGAGATTTGCTATATTTTAATAATGATAACTTGCTATTAAATAATTTTGTTTTGATTTGAAAAATAAATGCACTAAATACTTCCTATATTGTGTTTATTATGTCTTATTATGTTAATTGCATGTAATATGTTAGGAATAAGGATTATAAAAATATAATAATATGTTTTCAATGTGTTTATAGATTTTAAAATAAAATGAAATAAAGTTGTGATAGTTAAAATTTTCAATGGGTTGCAAAAGATAGAAGTGGGTGATAGTAATTGTTTGAGTAAAACGTTTGAGTCAGTCCAAGTTGAAAAATATTGAGGTATTAAAGAGAATGAGAGATGAAAATATTGTAATGTTGTTTTGAATTAATGTATGTTATAGAATTTTTAGAAGTATAAGTGGAGACACAGTAGTAATGGAGAATAATTGTAGAGTTTTGAGCGATATATTGTTGTTTATTTTGATGATGTTATTTTGTTGTAGTTGTAGTAAGGTAATGAGATTGAGATTTTGGGGATGGTAATTTTGTAGTAGGGGGTAGTGTAATGTGGGAGTCCGCAACATGATGATGAGTTGGGACGGGATTTGGTATAGATTTAGTGGGAAGGGGTTGCCTTAGGTAGAATCCAGGAACCAGAGAACGGGAATTGAGCTTTTTGGGGGGGGGAACACGTATCCTATGTACAAAGGGTTAGAGAGTATTTTTTTTTATATAAGAGGAGAAGGTGGCGAATTGAGTTAAAGTAGTAAGTAGTTAGAGGTAGAGAAGGGTTAGTAAATTTTTTGGTAGAGAGGGGTGTCATACTAGTTAAAGATTTTGTAAGGGAGCGTTAGAGTAATAACAGGGGTAAGATTATGAGTAAATGCCAAGTTGATAAAGTGAATTATAATGAATAACGTAGAATCACCCAAATTAATGAAAGGGAATAATAAAGGAAATGATGGGTAAAACGAAAAAAAAAAAATTTTGAGAAACGAATTAATAAAAGTTAAATTGAGATTAAAAGGTAATTTTCTGATTTTATATGCAAACTTAATGATGTAAAGTGTGTAAATTTTAAATACAAATTGTTTATTTTAAGATAAGGATAACAATGTGAATTATGAGTGTACTATGTTTTCTTATGTTATATTGTGTTTGTTAGTGTAAGAGAATTTTATGAATTTAAATATTTTTATGCAATTTGGGATGAGAGAAATGTAATATGGTAATGGGAAATGTTTGTGAGTCAGTCGTCTGTTTATTTAAATTCTGATGGGAATCAGGGCAGTGATTTTGGATTTTGGGATAAGTTAACAAGAGAAAGTAGATAGAATGAGATTATGGAATTCTAAAATGGGTATCATGTTGTTGTGAGATATTTTGATATATATGTTAGAAATAAGTAAAAACAAAACCAGTGCTTCTTAGCGCAAACCAGCACCGCTAGGGGGAAATGGATCAGTTGGGGATATGGTGTTGTATAAGTCCACTATTTGATATTTGATTTGTTGTTTCAGTGTTTGGTGATGCTGTGGCGGTGGACCTGAGCTGGCCAGCGCGTCAGAGCAGGGGCGTTAAGTATCTGTCTGACTCTACGGTGTTGGGATCTCGAGAGAGAAGTCCAGTATTGTCATTCAGATGCGGTCACAGTCACCGGACCAAGGGTGAGTTGATTATATTTTTGTAAACCATACAGGGGGTTGTGGCGACATCCTGGCTGATCCCTCTAGCAAGTATGAATGTGTCAATGAGATTTTTTATGCTTCGGCATAAAATATCTCATTGAGGGGGTATTGTAACGGGCCTATTTTGGGGTAATAAGGCAAATTGTATTTTTTTTTTATAAACAAATAACATTTTTTGATGATAGGGACAAAATTTATAAAGAGAGGTAAATTTAGTGGTAGGCAACGGTAGCGAAGGTGGTACGACTGATTGACAATATTGTATGTGAATATCAACAGACGCAGAATTCATAAGCTGGAATTGTGTCAAGGTCAACCAATGACACACGGGAAACTGTCAACAAATTATATAACCACATCAGACCATCTGACGTCAGTATATACGCCAGAGACGAACCCTATTGTGGAATGCGGTTATATAACGAAAGCAGTCTGCTGGTGGAATGATACAAACTTTAAAACAAAGGAAATTGATCATACCATCACGGCCGCTTCACAAAATAGCGCCGGTGGCTCTTCCCCAGTCGGCATATAACTTCTGAATACATCGGACGCCAACAACTGTGCGTTCGCCGGTTCGCCGGGTTTAGGCGAAGTTTTGTGTGTTCGCCGGCTGTGCGTGATCGCCCGCAACATAAAAAAAAAAATGTAAAAAGTTTTGTTATTTGATCATCTAAAACAGTATTTTGAAACCGAGTAGATACAGTGATAAAATAATAAGTAAATAATCATGTAACAGTTCGGCAATAAATCAGTGCGTGTATACGAGAAGACATGGTAGGAGGGTACCTTCAGCGTAATAACAGGAAAGTAAACTAACAAATTTTTATTTTCATACAGTACAAGAACAGAGGGGGAAAATTAATTTGAAATATGAGCTCTAATGGGAATATAACTTGTCTAATGTGAAAGCGTGCGAGCGTGTATGAGTGAGTTTGAATTACGTAATTACAAAGGCGCTGGTTTATGTTAAGAGAAGTTAGTTTAGTATTATTTCTTTACTATTTAGCATTTGTTTTAGTGTTAAACAGGTTAATTATCAATAATATCTTGAAAGTTGTGGTCAGAATAAAGCATGTACACTGTCAATGTTAAAATAGTAAAAGTATGAAAGACGGGAGGAGTAATTTTGTCATTGACGTTAATATGCAACCGTAAAACTAAATGTGAATAAACACAAGTTTGTTTGAATATAATAGATCGAAGTAGTCATTTCAAACAACCAATTCTGAACTCCTGTTCGCCGAAAAGAACCCGAAAACAAAAATGGTAAGTACAAAATTTTTAGTATGTTTCTTGTTATAAACACAAGATGGCGCCCGATAAAAAGAGACAGTAATAGTTGAATAAAATCAATCAATCATATTTTATTAATATCAATAGAATGAAAAGTATCAATTTGCATGGGGCACAGAACAGTGATCCTTGGCTGGGAGAATAAACAAGATATTCACGGTTCATAATTTCCCCATTTACTAAAATCCTATGGAATAATTTCTTGCTGCAAAAAACCGTTGTGTTCCATCAACATATCGCCGTGAGGACTGTGAAAATTCAGCGTCTTTGTTTTAATTAATACCATTTTTTATCAAATAATCCCGAGTGTGATCAGTGTTTTCCCAATAGAATGGATCATTACTAGGAATAGACACTGCAAAATCCACTTCTGTAGAGAGTGTAGCTTGTTCCTGTACTTCGAGATTTTCGACTTCCACATTGTCTTTACTGTTTTCCACTATAATTTCACCCGAATTTTCAGGCCTACACTGTTCACTTTTGTTTTCACCACTGAAATATAAGCCCAGTCGAGGTATTTTCTGCAAAATTTTACTCTCCCTCTGTCTTTTTTCCTCAGCTTTCTTGCGATATGCAGCACCACTTAACCTAGATCGCCCATCCATACCGTCCCTAAGCTATTATATCTTAACGGAAAAACCTATAGAAATACTGTTTTGTAGAACATTTAAAACTGAATAATTCACTGTCAACAGTTAAAATACTCGGCGTATCGTATAAAATGCCTTGATTTTGAAAGTTAATAACAAGTTGGAACCACGTGGAATGATGAAACACCAACTTAACTCTGAATTAATAACAACATACACACCAAAGAATATGCACACATTTAGACATTTTGCAAAGATAGTTTATCAGATTACTAACTCTATACTCAACACTAAATCCAAATTTTACGTCCTATAATTTAAATAATACGAATAATAAACGTTATTTATAAATGAAAACACTGCTCACACCTTTACACTTTCGTACACAACGCAGAACGTAACCTCCAAACACAAAGCTGCAGAGCACGTGTAAAATTATTCACCACAGCCACGTAAATTACATCAGCCTAAGAAGGAATGAATACCAAATGCTTCAGAAACTATCCGCTAGAGGGCAGCACGAATACCATTCCAATAAACGACGTATGACGGCAATACTAACGAAGCAAAAGTTGAAAACGTAAATATACGTGATTACTGATTTTGGCCCATCTGACAAAAACGTGTAGCCTATATACGTGATTACTGTTCAAAGGGTTAATGCCAGAGCCAGAACGCTAATCTACTTTGGGCTTTATAATGATATGAAGCGATGTTTTTTTTTAACCAGCTATATTTTGCCGCCCTGTGCACCTGCACATGTTGCACATGCCTAAATACGGCCCTGCAGATATATAATACAGATTATAATAAATTATTTATATTATACTAGTCACCAGGTTGGTTGATTTTGAAAAAGCGAATTATATTGTGTTAAAACCTACAGAGTGGCTGATAGGCCAAATGGTACTTTTTGTTAATGTGATTTCGGAGATGATTTTAACTATACAGCAGAGTCTCACATATATAATGAGATTGCTGTAATGAACAATATCAAAAATTTGAACCTCATTTGATATGAGAGTTTTTACATTCCTTCTCAGAATAATTCCAAAATGTCAAAAGTCTTATAATTTCTGGTAAATAGAAATTTAAAACAAAGTATGTGTCAAAATGAACAGTATAGTATGAGAAACTAATAAAAAATATTATATAAACTTTTGTTCCATGCTTTTTAAGGAAAGTGTGCCTTTTGGGGAACAATTTTTTTCAAGAAACATCATTATAGGCACCATGGTCTAAAACATAGTGCTGTACATTAGTTTATCCCAGTTCAGAATTAATGTGCATTGCCCTTTACATAAGTGGTATCGAATCTCATTTCAACCAAGAGCACTTTATTGTATCATGATGAAACACCTCACACAAACTAAGGTAAGGCACCCTCCCTCAGTGCGTATTATATTGAGGTCTGTCAATAGGAAGACATTGTATATTGTAATAAAATAAATAAGTTGTAATGTATGTGTGTGTTGATGATAAGCTATTGTGAAGTATGAGACGCCGATGTAATCAAGCCCCACTGTTTGGGCTAGCCAATTTGTAATAAAATAAGAAAATTGTAATGTAATATGTTTAATTGGTGTGGCTCTCGACGTCTTACTGGCCTGAAACACTTCCTTAAGTTTCCCAGCTGGTCGAGTCCCAATGGTAGCAAGACCGGTCGAGTAGCGTAAAGTTGATGAAGAAATATATATGTTCAGCTTCACCGAAAGTTTCAAAACAAAAATTATTGTTTTGAAGGAAATTTAAAAAAAATTATGTTTATAAAAAAAAATAATTAAAAAAATTTTTTTTTTAATTTTATTAATTAATTAATTATGATCAATTAATTAATATAGGGCTGTGAAGTTTTAAAAAGTGTAATGCTCTTCTGAAAATTTTTATTAAAGTTTTGGTATATTTTAAATAAACTATCACCACTCATAAGATTGTCTTCAAACCAATCGATACTTGTTTATCTTTTTATTTTTTAGGTTATCTTCACTTATAGGTGGTAAAGTCCTTGTAGATTATCAATTAGAATTATATTATTGGTAATTAGTATTATTGAAGAAATAAAGAACTATTAAGTATTGAAAAGTATTAATGTTTTATTAATTAATGGCAATATTGACTCTTATCGATTAATATCGATTCTCAGGATATCGAAAAAATTACAAAGTATTATATAAAAATCGTACAGGGTTCTTTAAACAGCCAATTATTATCAAAGTCAGAGAAATCGGGCTAATATTTAAAAAGTATAACGTTACATCAAATTAGTAATTATTACTAAACACAAACATGAATAATAATTTGAAAATAAAATAATTGTTTTCACCAAACAGCTGGGCTGAACTAGAAGAGGCATTGGAATTGTCAAAGAAAGATGGCTGCCGTCAAATTGATCAAAATGTCGCTCGTTCCTGCTGTGTTCCAAATAATGTATTTTCTGGCAATATTCCTGTTCTGGTGTCTGCAAATCTCTTGTTAAATGTTGTGTAGTGACTGGTGTAATGTTTCTGGGTTGTATTTAGTATATCCGTGTAATTATAAGTCAAAACACTTTTCCCAATTCCGACACTATCACTTGGTTAATGTGTTATACAGTTTTCTGGTGTTTTGTGGTGTTTTTCGGAGTAGAAATGTATTGTTTAGTGTTAATTAGTGTTTCTTGATTGTTTTTGTCACAATGTATATGTTCTGGAAGGATTTTATAAGACACTCTCGATTTCACAGTAACGTACTGTTCGCCACTTAACTTTACCGTTAGTAAGATAGGTTAGATCGTCACAAAACTCTCGTTTATGTTAACCGTTCGAATACCAATAATCAACTAACTGTTTCCTTCAGTTTCAATTAAACTCTTAGCCCATATAATATTATTCTTAACATTGTTCAAATATATTTTCATATCCTGTGCACACTTTAATATTTCACTATATAAATACCTAAACTTGGGTTATTTATCAATTTTATTCACTAGATGTTATTTAAATTAATCTTTCAGTTCATTCAGCTTATTTTCAGATTAAATAATGCCGTTTTATAGTGTTTTCTGTCCAAAAAATAGTAATTTTACTTTCAGTTTGGTGTACTCTGAAAAGTCAAAACATCAAAATTTACTTCCTGTCATTATATAAATTCAGCCATTTTATCAGTTATATTTAATATTAATAATCCTATATTGTATTAAAGGGTTCATATTCCCTTATTTTCTGGTAATTAATTGAATTAGTTGTATTCTGAAACATTATTCAGGAATATATGACTCCCATGTCCAAATTTCTGAGTTTAGTCATTTTCATTTTTATTTATAATTCTGAATATATTTATTAAAATCTCTCTAAATGGTATGTGCAATTATATGGCATGATCTCAAGTTTATTTTGTCTAAACCCCTTTTGTTTATTTGCTTTTAAATGAGTAATTTCTCTGTTTTGATGAAGTTTGGTTTCCATTCTTTTGGCCTATGATTTTTTAACAATTTTTCTTACAAAATATTTTACAAACAATATATGATGTGTGATACCCTCTCTGACTTTTACATATAGTATTATAAATTAAACGTGTTTTCAAATTACACAAAAACAATTAGTATTGGTTACAATATAAATAATAGTTAAACAAAATAAAGAATATTTTTTTAAATAAATGGTTGTCTTCAAGTCAGACATTTTGCAACAAAATCCCCATTTCCAACATGGAAACATGGTTTACAAAAAAGGTTTTTTACTAACTAACATCTTAATTACTCTCTACTATTTACAAGTGGTAACTATTTTTACAGTTCTGATGTTAGTTGTTTCAGACCCAAACAAATGGCCTTATATCTAAAACATTTTTAAACATTCTTTTACTATATACATAAAAACCTTATATTTATATTCTTATTTTTAACTATTATTATAAGTAGGATTCTACAGTTTTTATACCGTCTTTTACCCATTATCTTTGGGGAATTGTACCCTGTCATTAATAAATAAATAGTATGAATTGTTCAAAAAGTATTAAGAAATCTGTTTTTTCTTTTTTCATGTAAAACAAAAATGTTATTTTAAACAGATTCATGTTTCATGAACAACATATTGTCACAGTACACATTTCAAGTCATTGAAAAATGCATATTTCATTGCATTCAATGTTTGTGATTGCCAAGAATGAAACACAAGGTTCATTTTTTATAATACCCAAAACTATCACTGGTTCACTTTGCACTTATATATTATGTTAATGCTAAATGGTCGTATAGTCTTATTAACATAATAAATTGGTTAGCGTTTTTTCAATGGAGATTTGTTCCATGGGTACTATATTATTGTTTCATCTTAGTTCACAGGCAACTTTTACTTTATACACTTCTCTCTCTTAAATTTATATACATGTGGTTTTCAATTCGTTATACTTTTATTTTTAAATATTTATTTTGGGGATATAGGGATTTGGGTGTCTTTTATAAGAGCATGACATCTTCTTCAGGATGCTGCCTTCTTCTTCTTTCATCAGTCTTCTTTTCTCCTGCCTTCTGGGACTGGTATCTTCTCCATCTTCTTCTTGATGCCATCAGGTTTCTTGGGATCTTCTCCATCTTCTTCTTTATTTCAGAAATACACCACCTGTATTGGTTGATCTTGGCTTATTTTAGGGTTTCTATTCTATTTATTCTCCCTCGTTGTGGGTTTGGTCATATTCTGTACTGCTTGGTTATTTACTTTTTTACCTTCCTGGGTTATACCTTGAAAACCTTTGGTTATGAGACTGGTCTTGGATGACTCATCACTAGTAACTCCTTTTATTTGAACTTGTATTTTCTTTATAATAATGATTTCTTTCCACAGTTGCTATGAATTAATCTTTTTATATTAAACTTAATGCTTTCTTCCAAATTTAAATATTATAACTTTATTATTCTAATGATCAATTGCCATTCAATATATGCTTATATCTGTCACGCTACAATATTAATAAAGATATATGCACTAAATCCATAACAGTTTCCGCTTAGTAAGACTTTATTATTATGCTAACTAGATTTAGTCTTACAACTACCAACTTGCTTTCATCTGTTTCAGGTGTCATAACAAGAAAAACATCATAAGACAAAATGGAAGAGATCAAATTTGAGTACAAGGTACATGGTTGAAAAGTAAAAAACTGTAGACATTAATGTTAAAGTAACATTAACTACATATGCATGCATATGCACTTATACATAGTATAGACACATGTTTCATACACATATATCTTATTTTAATAATTGTTTACTTATCGTCATTTTCATTTTTAATTGTATAGTTTAAAATTTACACAAATTTTGTTTATTTATTTATTTTGTTTTAATTTTGCTTATAATAAACGTAACATCATATACTACAAAGTAACTGTTTAAGTTATGGTTATTTTTAACTGAAACGACTTGTGCAGAATTAAAATCATTGTCTGATAATATTTAACAAACCAGTCCTTCAGCTCTTTGCCCTTTGTAACCATTTTTTCGTTTCAGTAAACTCCTGCATGAAGTTACCATCAAACTTAATTTGCTTATTCGTCAATTTGTTTTTACTCACTTAAATATTCTCTCTCCCTCTCCCCCATCTCTCTCTCGCTCTGTACATTGTGTAGATTGATGTTGGTAATTTATAATTTTTCTGTGACATTCGCCCGTACAAAGTTCAAACTTATAATTTAGATAAAAACCAGGCATTATGCTAAAACAACCCACAGTTGTTTTATTAATGGATGTAATAAATCATTATTTTCATCAAATGTCATGTGAGGTCCTCCCTGCATTACTCGATGTTACTGATGAGCAATCAGTCACTTTACAGCAAATAGGTGTTTGGTACTTTTAACTTAAATATAGAGTTTTGCCAATACGTGTTGTTTGTATATTTATTGGAGAAATGTGTATGAACACAAGCAGAAATGAGACAATCATTTTATCGTATTGTGAAAACAGATTCATTAGGCCTACCTTTTTCCTATGAAATCGTATAGCCAAAACAGCAAACAATTTCCTTGCCTCTGTATTTTTACACCATAACCCTCTATACACCAAACATATAGTTTCTTTTATTAATTTCTTCAGTAGTGATTCTCCTACATATAATTCTCTCTCTCTCTCTCTCTCTCTCTCTCTCTCTCTCTCTCTCTCTCTCTCTCTCTCTCTCTCCCCTCTCTCTCTCTCTCTGAAGAAAATTTTATACTCGCAACCAAAAATCCATTTATACAACACATCAAATATTGGTACAGGTATGTGGATGACATCATCTGTTTATTTGTAGGTACTGCTAGACAAATCGGCCAACTTCTAGCATACATAAACTCCATCAATTCTGACATTAAATTTACAAAAGAAATTGAGAATAAAGGCGAAATAAACTTCCTAGACCTTACCATAAAACGCCATGCAAGCAAACATCATTTCTTTATATACAGAAAAGATACTCAAACAGATATTACCATTCACGCAGAGAGCAACCATCCCTACTCATACAAAATTTCTGCATACAACGGCATGGTATATCGAGCCCTCACATATCCTCTATGCAGGAAGCAGTATGAAAAAGAGATACACATCATGAAGCAAATAGCTCAAAGCAATGGATATAAGCCTCAAATGATCGATAAAATCATTGAAAAACAAAAAAGAAATAAATCTGAAACAAATAACATATCAATCAAAAGGAAGAAAACCTATATACCTGCACATTACATTGACGACAACTCTCAAAAATTAGCTAGAACATTTGCAAAATATGACTATCAATTAGCGTTCAGAACAAGCAATGACGTCTACAACAATCTGAAAATAAGCAGTACAAAAATGAAAAGCATTTATGAAAAAGCCGGAGTCTACCAATATGAATGTCAGCCTGCTGATTCGACAGAATGTAATGTACGGTGCAACAAAAAATATATAGGATTTACTTCAAGATCAATTAAACACAGATATATTGAACATACCAAACATTCTCAGCACTCAAATCTGAACTCAACAGTAGCCATACACATAAAACAATAGTCTTGTGAATATGGTACAATACAACAACATTTAACCATATTGAAAACATGCAGTGATGAAATAAAATCTAAAATATATGAACAATACCGAATGTACAAACATGTAAAAGAAGAGGGCCATGCATATCTATTGAACATCATGACGGACTTCAAAAATTGTATCACATTTGAAATATTGCGGCAAAATGAAAATCAACATTCAGTAATCAGCTGATATATATATTTACATTCCAACGTTGAAGTTGCGTCCATACATTGACAAGTTACATTCAGTGTGAAGCCCATGTGCATATGAGTTCCGTATATGGACTCCAGATTACAAACCTTAATAAAATCGTGGCTGACCGGCTGTTAGTGACAATAACTTCGTTCTGAAGACTCCATTTTATTTATTAATATGTAGGGATTGCCAACCCAAGAGAAAAAAAAGATTTTGACTCTTATTACGGATTTGTTTACCAATTTTATCAAATTTTGACGGACGTCACAAGTATGGGAAATTAAATGACTATATACGTCATTAGTTCGAGGTTTGGCCACCACGTAGCGCTTGTCCGTTTCTAGCCCTCCTCCCGCTTCCCCTCTCAAGCGTATACTTATCTTTCAAACCACAGCTAATCTGAAATCCTTGTTTTGGCAACACTGGCTAAAGATAGTAGAACTTATCTTGTTTCAGTTCATATACCTTCTCACTGACTCAGTTTTCCGCTACTGTGTGTGTGTGTGTGTGTGTGTGTTTGCGCGGGCATGTTTTATCAACTTGTTGATAAGACATGTACATTCCGAGCAAGTGTTCCAACCTCGTATTTAACAGAGCTGCGACAGTTTTTGCAAGAGTATTTAACAGTCCCTCTTGTCAGGCGCTGATCCAGGAATTATTTTTGGGGGGTAGCGAACTAGAGCTAGTGGTCAATTCGGGGGAGAGGAGGCGTAAAAAAAGGAAGAGTGACTTCTGCAGATTACAATAGTAATTAAAATAATAATAATAAAAAGATATTATTTTAATAGTAAAATATATTTGCGTTACAAAAATGTTTATATTAACAATATACTATAATTACAATGTAAACTGGAAACAATGGTTTCTTAAATCGGCATTACATATCAATTACATTTACTATGTCTATACTTTCATTGTAATGAACATGCACTAATGCAAGCCCATTGAGCCTTTCTTGGCCCATAGAAGATCGTAGCCACAATTTCAACAATCTTAAGCACGGAAAGACACTTTCTGCTGTTGCTATAGGCGGGATTTCACCTACGGGATTGGGGAGGCAAAAATCGACGACTGCAACCTTTTTTTTTTCAAGCAAATTGAGGTGAAAGCGTTCTACCTTTATTGAGGAAATGACTAGAAAGGCAGGAATTATCAATGGCGGTGTTCCGGTGGCGGCATTGGCATTACCCCAGAAAGACACGCTGGAGACAATTCTAATCTGTAACGGGCAGAAATATAGGCTAGCGAATTCTAACCTCCGAATGAGTGAAAAGCAGGCTAGCGAGAATTTTAACCTCCCAATGGGGGAAAAGGGGGGAGGTGAGCGAGAATTCTAACCTCAGAACGGGCGGAAAGGCGAGTTAGCGAGAATGCTAACCTCCGAACAGACAGAAAGATAGGCTCCTAGCCCGCCTTTCTGCTCATCTATCTGCCCACTTGGAGGTTATATTTTTTTGCTAGCCCTTCAAAAGACACATATATACACAAAAACACACACACACACACACAAACGTGTGTAAACACATGCACACACACAAATATGAAAAAATTAAATAATGTGAAGGGAGCCTCGGTTATTCTGCTGCCTAAGGGCCCCCAAGATGGTTAATGCGGCATTGGATGTGATAATTCCTGGGGAAGTTCTTTAGTTTACCAAGTGGCTAACTTTACATTACATATAGCATAGCTTGAATAAGTTAAACTACGCAAGAAAACTAGATTTGAAAAGCCTTCCAATGCCGTGTCAAATACTGTACAAAGCTACTGTTCACTGATTTGTAATTTATTTGATAGTATTGGGGTGGGGGGGGCAAGTGCCTGCTCTTGCCACCCCCGAATGCCGCCCATGGCTATCGATACTGGTAACATTACCAAAAGCTTATGTATACAAGGGTACACCTGTTTATTACATTTTGATATGACGTCTAATGGACTGTGTGGACCAACGTTTTCTTCTCTATCCATATGCAACTTCCAGAACTCCAATTCAGCTTTTAGTTTTCTTTTAAACACATCTACAGTTTCGTTGAAGAATGACTAATACTGTGTTACCAAGTTATGTATAATTTCATCGAAATTATCTGGTTTGGTCGTTGAGAAGAAAATATGTGTATTATAGAAATGTAATGTTTCTTTAGGAAAACGATCTTTTAAATCCAGAATCAAATTATCGAATGCCTGTAGGCCTATATACATATATAAGTTATATATATCGTCTGCTTATAGTACCGGTATGTAACTATATCGTTTGTAGGATGATTTTTTCGAACAGTTGTCTGGAAGCTTTTCTGGGTATCCTTATTTCCACATCAAATTCTTCAGCAATACCATCATTACTTCCTCATATATAGTTTTAAAAACAGCTTCGCAGTTGTTATGGCATCTTTGTAAAATTTTACAGTATCGCTTAAGTAATCCTGAGCAACTTTTGAGTCGACTTGAGTTCCTTGAAAAAATTGCCTCAATTGCTATGTGCAAGTAAGTAAATCCGAGAGACATACAATTCCAACAAGTGTTTGGCCATCACATTATACTATTATTAACCCTCGAGCTTTAACAGCTGTTGCAGAATCTTTCCATTCAGTTATTGAGTCTAAAACTGATATAATTTTTAGAAGAGCGGATCGAAACTGGAGTACTCCATCATGCATTCCTATCCAGCGGGTATCGCGAAGCCCTGAAAAGTTATGGCCTAATGTTCGTTTTAGAACATCTTCTCTCTTGGACGAACCTTTTACAAAATATATTGTCTCTTGCATTGCCGAAACAGCATTTTTAATAGCCTGTACTTGGGATGTTCGAAAAATACTTAAATTGAGCCAATGGCTGTAACAAGGGAGGGTAAAAACAGCATTAGGGACTTCTTCCATAACTGTTTTAACGGCTCTGCGTACTTCAGATACCATAGTACTACAACCGTCAGTTGTTATGGCAACGCAGTTGCTTAGATTTAAATTACATTTTTTTTAGAGCATTTATAACAATGTTTCCAATAGCTACTCCAGTCAACTTCAGTTCACCATTATTTTCATTATCCTCATTCATTTTGGCGCCAGAATCAATAAATTGAATGAATGATACGTAAATTTTTATCGTCAGTATACCTAATGATTAGAGATAATTGCGATTTGTTTGAAAGATCTGTCGTTTCACCAAACATTACACTAAAAATTTGAGCAACTTGGATTCTCTTAGGTAAAATGTCTCATCCACAGCAATCAGTCAAGTCATTTTGAGTTGTCTTGCTTATACATGTTGCACAAGATGTTGACTCTTCGAGATATTTTTTCAAACCTAATTGCCGCTATCAATCCGAAACTTCAATAAAGCTCGGAAATTGCCAGTATTTATGACCGAATCAGGTTCACCAGTTGTCAGTTTGCCATCGTCTCGGTCCTCAAAATTGAATGTTCTGGCGACCCAGGAAAATAATGCTTTTTATTTATAGGCACTAATCGAGAACGATTTTCTTTCACAATTTTTTGACGTCCAGTATGTAATTTATTAGTAGCGGATAGCTCAGGATTTTTATAAATTTTTAAGAAATATTTTCCTTTTATCACAGCTTCCTGGTGATATATGTTTTGTGCACGCTTTTCAAAGTCTCTACCTTTGTCCAATACTGTAGCAAAGTTGGTTATTGGTTCTGGAACTAATTTCTGGAATCGAGTACTTCCATGGTGTCCACCCTCAGCAGAACTGACAAAAAAATGGACAGTATTTACAAAAGAATCCCTTTTTTCGTGCGAGAAAGGGAATTTCATAAGAATTTAATTGGTTGAAATATACATATCGTTTATCATACGTTCCAGTTTTGTTACTTGAGTGAGTGAGTTAAAGAATAAACGTCTTTGTCCAAAAAATAAATGTCTCTGTATTTGATTTGAAGAAAATTAAATACCTCGTCTAAAAAAAAAAAAAAAAAAAAAAAACTTGAGGAATTTTACAATCTAAATGTGGTAATGAAGATTTGATGATGTTATGATTGTTTTTTCTAACATATACTCAGTATCGCAGTCTAAATTTAACAAATGTAAATGTGAACTGTATGACTGAAGCTGAGACCGTTGGATAGCAAAGCGCATACGCATATGTTATAATTTCGACATGCAAACACGCGAATTCAAACCGAACTACCTGAACGGTACGAGGATATAATAATAGAAAAAATTATGATATTGATTTGCAATAATCTATGTCATTATAAATTACTGTGTTGTACATAAAAATTGAATTTCAAATTACTTTATGCTAGTTATGCTATCACTATAATTTTCTCCTTAAATATAGTACAATAGTTAGTGAACAGAAATTCTGTCTTTTTCGGCTGTATCGGAGCTTTTTGAAAATAATGAAAAGACGTCAAAATCTATTTTATCATATAAAGAAACAATTTTTGAACGTATATTTTAATTTTCAACGTGCCTTACAAGGCTTATTAAAAAATTACAACTTATTACAACTAATTAATTAATCCATTATTTTAATTATTTAATTTAGTACTATATTATTATAACTATTGTGTTAGCTACTTTATTTTTTAGTTATTTGATAATTTTTAAGACCACAAGGTCTAAAAAATTATTGAAACCGCGAACATGAGTATAAGCTGACACCACTTTCAATATATCGTTCTTTTTTTCTGATGATGTAACTAACGGTAGCGTATTTATTCCCGTAATTTTATCTCGTGCATCCCTGTTTTATAAATGCAGTTTCCATTCTCGAATTTGACCAGTGTCACGTAGGTAATTGTACAAAACAGCAATTCCTGAAATGCCAGTCAGTTATCACACAACGCAACATAGCAGCGTGTTTTCTTTTGGGTTATCTCGTCAAGGTCATTAAGACAACTGTATGATTTACATTGTGAGAAGGATATATCTCGCACTCTTAGTGTAGGGTATATAAGATGTAGTTTATTACCAATACTTAATATTTTTTTACTCTTTTTAAGCTATGCTGGTAGAAAATCCTTTTCTTAAAATTCTTCTGTCATATGTTGACATGAAAAACAGTTTCAACTTTGGTCGTACTATTACGACAATATTTAGTAATAGCTAATTAAAACTACGTAACAATGAAGAATGTTCTTGAACTCAGTTTTATTTAGCCCTACAAAATTTAATTTTGCACGGACCTTGAGTACCCGAGAACGTTTTGCATGCAACTTACTAAATAGAGGACGTCATCAGTGTTTACTATCATTTAGTATGAGGAATCGGTGTATACAATAATAATAATAATCATCATCAGAGTTACTGTGTGAGTCAGTATTCAAATCATGCTTAGAACTTACCTATTAGGCATAAACATGTAGCAGTCAAACATTGTTTAATAACTTTTTTATTTTACATTTCCAACACGTATTTTTGATACAAAATTGCCATTAGTAAATTACAAGCGAAATATTTTTTAGCATAAAAGAACTCAAAGGTGATACAATAACTCCGAGTGTTATTAGGGTGTTTCGATGATTACTAAACCCGATTACGCGACTTCTATTGACTCCTGATGGTACCTTCTGATGTAATTTATTTTAACCATCTTGTTTTTTTTTTCTAATAGAAAATTAAAATTTATGTTGGATAACAGTAGGCCTATATAGAGAGTCACTACTTGTATTCTAGTTTTCATAAAAAACTTGAAAAATCAAGCTTTTCTGCTTTTCTGTGTATACTATAGACCCAAAAGTGGCGAGGAAACAAAAAATTCATTAAACAGCTTTTTTTCATAAAAAAAATTGTACATGCAAATATTACGTAGTTAAATATGCGAAAACCATTTTTTAGGATTTCTATCTACAGGCCTTAACTAGATTTGAAGTGAAACATCTGTTCAAAAACTTGCTAATCTGCAAATTTGTAGATCGGCTTTGCAAGAAAGGGTGCTCTGTATTTAATGCTTTCATTACAGAAAGGAGAAAGGTTAGATTGTTTTGGGAATTAATTTTTAAAAATTACAGATTTTCTTTGCAAAAAAAACTGCAAAACGATACCTAAATTAAAAATTATAATCGGAGTTTTTTGTTTCTACTACTAATTTATAAACGTGTACCTGTCATATACGTAGAATCAGTAAAAACACGTTTTTTTTTACCTTTGTGAAATGTAGGACACATGTAGTATCACTATAATACTACTATTACTTATGTGCAGAGGCGCACCCAGGATTTTTTTCGGGGGGGGGGGGGGTTAAAAATTTAGAAGCAAGGTGCACAATTTTGGTTTTTCTAATTCATTTCTTTACAAGCAGGGCTTATTCCTGGAGAAACGATAATACGCAACTTATAAGGAGCCAATGTCAAAAGAACTGGAAAAAATTAACTTTGCTTCATAGAATTTCACTCATGTACGTTCCACCTATAATGCTGCAAAGGTCTCTGTTACACATACTGCACAAGTAAGAATCATACACACAATGTTTGTAAGAATCATGAGTTAAAATCATGTTGAGCACAGGGTTACTAATTTGCATATGCTTATTGAATAATTTAAATTACTTAATCAGTAGATGCTGACTTTATTGAAATAGTAATACAATAATATAGTTAAAATAAACAGACATGAAGCAGTTGCGCACTTTGTAGTGGGGATAAGGCGGGAACAATGTTATACACATGAGTAGAGAAAGGCCTTTTGGAAATATTAGCCTTCTCCCTGAATGACGAGTCTATGTACGGAGGTTTTGATTTCGATTTCTATTTCGACACTACTAAACAGTACATACGGATGTTTTGTAAGACGAAATAAGCAATAGATACAACAGAGTTACCATACAAAGATTTCACCGAATTAGAAAATGTAACACTTAGTAGGCCTATTGCAATTATTTTGTAAACAGTGATTTGGCATGTTGTGTCTATTCCAGTCTTTCTTCAGATCTCCTAGTTGAGCCTAGACATAACAAATGTAACGTGTCTAAATTGGGTAATTTCATTTGTTACTGTTAATGGGTATTTGCATTTTTGTTTGTTTCATTTTTGCGGGATTTTATAAAATTATTGTGCAAACGTTATTTCCATTACAACAGAACACATGGCAAGTAGAACAGTTGAAACAAAGACAAGGCGCAATTTCTATTGTGTAAGTCGACAAGGAATTTGCACCACCCTCGAATTTCTCAGAACTCTGTATATGTGTGATGACGCACACACTTAACATCTCAAGCAGGGGCTCGGTAGTGACGCTGAGAAAACTCAACCGGCGCTGTAAAAAATGGCGCATGAACGAAAAGTTTGTAACACCAACCAGCCAACTACAGGAAATATCGTTAAGCCACGCCTACTGCTAGTGACATCAGTATAGCAGAGACAAATATCGTTTACACATTTGGCTGATATAACAACTATGTGCCATGCATAGAGTGAATAAACCACAGCAATTCAGCCTGAACGCCGACGAAATCCAACGGGCAGTGAACGGCAGCTTCCTACCACCCAAAACACAGTCTACATTAGTGAGAGACGCCAGGCAGTCAATTAGAAGCCGACTCCAACTACAGACGCTGACGGTTTTGTTTAGGGCCCGGTCGGTGGCATTATAAAATGTAATTAATCCAGTAGGACCGACCGGGACCCCAGAATATACATATCGCAGTAAAAAATCGGTACAGTGATGTGGGGGAATTAAAGTGATAAAGTACAGACATTGAAGTTACGGGACTAAGCACGTGTTCGGCCGGCAATGCGTTCGTGGACGGGTATCTCGCATAACAATTACGGAGTACATAAAATTTAATAAATCAAGGGTAATGTATGAAAAATGTATGGAAGCGTGCGTGAGCAGAGTGGGCTGCCTTAGATGTAAGAATAGTTCATGTTTGGTTTTGTAGTACTCTAATTCTTGTAATTATAATCATTAATTATAACTAATTCTCTTGTAATAATAATAAGGAAAATTGACTTAATCCATTAAAGCAAATTAGTTTACTTTGAACATGAGTTAGACTAAGTTATTTCGTTATTACAACGTTCTCATTTCTGTGTTGCGAAATTCGTCTAACGGACCGGAATCTTTCTGAATTATTAATTGGGTGTGGTCAGATAGCAAAATTGTCCTTTTTATTTAAGGTGGGGTGTAAAGGTTTTCGATATTTTACCTATAGAAAAAATAATCGTGGCGACCTTGGTCTTCTGGTAAAATTTAAATAACAGGTAAGTGTTGTGATTGCGTACAGGTAAGTTCTGGCAGGGTATTTTATTTATTTAATATATTTCGGCATATTTTTTATTGTTACAAAAACATTGTATATTTTGGAGTACATAATAGTTTGTGTACATGTTACGATTCAGGGAAAAACGTAGTAATATCGGTAAAAATGAGTCTCTGACGAAACTTGTAATAAGCGAAAACTAGTTCACGCTACAAGGTAAAAGTTTAACATTTTTGCCAATAAAAAATTAGTAAAAATAATTCCGAGTCAGTAGTGATATATTTATAATTAGTTAATCAACGGACACGTCATGGACAACAAAATCTATGAATATAGTCAACATTACACTCCCAACTTAATTTGTTCAACAACAACAACAGGCTCGAATGTGAAATGACTGTGCGTGTTTAAAAAAAAAACAACAGATGTAAATTCTCCATAAAGAATAGGAGAGACAATATTAATAAAAAATTATACCAAAACTGTTTAAGTAATATAGCATTTAATTACTTACAACCAATTACAAATATTTAGCTCAATTCTTCCATCCCACTAATGTTTCCTTCACTGTTATTATAACTCAAATCGTCTTCACTGCTACTATCCCGTTATTTATTAATTTTGAAAAGAACTTTTACACTGTACACTCTTTGGTCTGATCTCACGTAATCTTTTCAATTTTCATGACATGGTCACATCTTGATTTGCAATCTATAAAATAAATACACTCAAATTCCTTTTTTGCTAAGTTTCTAACACTGTCGATGCAAAATGCACGTTTTTTTTAGCATGCTTCTTCACGATTGCCTAAATCAGTTCTAGGATTAAGATCAGTAACTCAGGATGATAGAGTGGAAGTCGTAAAATATAATGTCCATGGTTTTCCAAAACAGTGGTTATTATAAAATTTCTGTACGTTGGTTTACTTTAGTGAATAGAGCTCAGGTTAAGATAAATGGACTAGAAATCCCATAATTCACTAACCAGTTAATCGTGTTTGTCTTTTTGTTAATGATGTTGCAGGTGGATTTATTTATTAATTGAAATTTTCATCCACATTTGTGGATATAAACGTGCCAAAAGCAATAGGAAACTTTTAATAGAATAAAACATTAGAAAGTTAAGAGAAAATATATATATAAATTACGGCAGTTCAGAGAATGGCGTCTATCCACGTTTTTTTTACTGACATTGAATTCAGTTTCGTTTGTGTATACTATGGGCTGCCGTTATTCTCTGAATTGCCATAATTTTTATATATATTTTCTTTTAACTTTCTAATTTGTTATGCTATTAAAAGTTTCCTATTGCTTTTGGCACGTTTTCATCGAAATCGTATTTGACAAATAATGTGGTTCAGACTAGATGCACTACCATTATAATTAATTCAGCTCCTAAAATTGTTTAAATTACTTTGAATGTTGGTGTTTCCCCTTCTATGAATTGATATTCGTAAATAATTAATCGAATAGTACACTTGTCAAAATCGTCTAAATCAGTTTGTATTTCTTTTGTTGAGCATTTTTTATGGGAAGTACTGAAAGATTTTATGTCAGCCGTATACGCGGATGCTTCTTTAATAATTATAAAAACACTACTTAGAGACACACTGCATGCCTGAGCTACCCTCTCCTATGACTTTCTTTCTGATATTCCCTTATCTTCCGATTTAATAAACTTGTACACGTTATACATTATTTTCCGACTCTAACTATGTATGACTTTTCTTTGCACTGAAGTTGACAGGCCACCCAGATTGATCCAGCTCACTCTCCAAACCGGAAAATATAGCAATATAGGCTATTAAACGATACGCTTTCGATGAAAACTGGTGTTTTTTTAAAAGAACGAAGACAATTAGCTACATATTTTGCGCCGTTGACAAAAGAACAGATTATTCACGTCTGGTAAACTTAACTATGCTGAATTTTAGTTTATCATTTAGTAATGGTTAAAATGTTACTTTGTAAGAACATAGTAATTAACATATAAAGAAGACACTATAATTATTACGTTTAATTATTACGTTTAATTATTACGTTCTTACTGTTTGTATGTACATATGTTGATAACAAAATTTTTTCCAGATTTTTGGGGGGGTTCTAACCCCTAAAACCCCTCCCTGATTGCGCCACTGCTTATGTGCCAAAACCTAAATTTTACAGTAGAAGCAAAATACACAGAGGCCTGTTGAATAAAATTTAGAATAATTGCTGTTGGCGTTTTGTTTATGAATACAGGAGTTTTAAAACAAATCAGCAGTAGACTTTAAAGGGTAAATACAAAACTTGTCACATGGAGTGAAGACACCACACATTACTTTTGCACAGCAAGCCTTACATTTCAATAACACCAACAAGTTAAAACCGGCAACGTTGTCGGAAGTCAGATTAGCGATTTGCCGAACAACAACATACGCACAAAGCGCGCGTTTAACGAAAAAATGTAAAATTTATACATCCGGATGTACAATTACAGGGTTTTGAAAAGAGCCCAAATGGGAGGCAGTGTGAAAAAAATTATTCTTGAAAAATGTGTATTTTTTCTTAATAAATTCTAAAACCAAAGTATGAAAGTCAGGGTATAAGCCACATATTTTTATATATACTCTTATGAAAATTAAGTATACTCCACGATTTCAAGGAGATGCCAAAATGGAGGCATTTTGAAAGGACGTCTAAATGATAGCGGGATATATATATATATATCATTTTCTGTATAAGTAACTCGATGTTTCTTGCAGTAATTATATAAATTGTGATGTTTTCAATTTGTTTCTTCTGCAAGTAGATAATATTGAATATTCTTTTTAACACCTGACGCACGTTTCACTGAAAAATATTAGTATCATCAGAGGTTTCTAAGTGAATTAATAGCAATCAATAATTCTATTAATATAAAATTAACGAATAATCGAATTTGTATCGATTTTAATGTAAAATAAAATAACATAACTGATAATCGATTTAGGTCGATTAGTTAACGATTGTTTTAATGTTTATTTTCTTCAGCAGCTGTTTTCTCGGTTATATTTGAAATTTTGTTTATATTTTATTCATTTTTATTTTTATTTTTTAGTAAATTTATAATTTTAAATAGATCGTCTTGTTTTGTTTTTATTTGGGTTTGTTCTTTAATTAATAAATTATTGTTATTGTGTTTGTAAATGTTAAGATTTTCCCAAATATTCATTTTTTGACCTTTTTGTATGTTTTTAATTAATTTTATATTTTCAATGTTTGGAAACTGGTGGTTATTATTTAGACAATGTGTGGCTAAATTAGATTTATAAATATTTGGTTTTAAATATGCATTGCGGTGTTGAACGAATCTATCTCGTAGTTTTTTCTTCGTCTGGCCCACGTAAAATTTATTGCAATCTGGACATTCTATTTTATATATTCCATTTTTATTGTGAGTGTTGGATTTAGTTTTAGGTTTTATTTTATTAAAAATTATATTATCTGTGTTATAAGATATTTTTAAATTAGTATCTTTAAATATTTTATTTAGTTTTTGAGTTATATTTCCGTAATAAGTGAAGGTTGTATATTTTATATTATTATTAATAGATGAATTTTTAAATGTAGTGTTTTTAGGAATTTTATTAGTGATTTTATGTTTAACTTTATTTTCTAATTTATTAATAGTTTTTATTTTGTATCCATTTTTAACTGCTATTTGTTGGATAATTTTTCTTTCTTTGTTTCTTTCTGTGTTATTTAATGGGATCCTAAGCATTTGGTAAATCATGGAATTAAATACTGCCATTTTGTGTTGGGGAGGATGATTAGAAGTATTTGGTATTACTAAGTCAGTTTGAGAAGGTTTCCTGTATATTGCGTATTCAAAATTTGTTTCATTTTTCTTTATTGTTAAGTCTAAATAATTTAATTTATTATTAGATTCTTCTTCTAACGTGAATTTTATTTTAGAATGTAAATTATTTATGGAGTTGAATATTTTATTTGTATTTATACCATTGTTTTGGGAAATGTACAGAGTGTCATCAACGTATCTAAAATAACATCCTAATGGGTCGTTTAATTTTATTATATTTATTATTTGTTCGTCGAGTTTTTGTAGGAAGATTTCTGATATGATAGCGGAGGTTGGGGCTCCCATAGCAAGGCCATCTGTTTGATAGTACAATTTGTTGTTGTATTGAAAATAATTTTGATTTAAAATTATTTTTAAAGTATTAGTTAACTGTTTAATGTATGTGTTACTTTCGTTATTTGTTTTCAGATTATTTATTATAATATTTATAGTTTCTTCAATGGGAATGTTTGTATACATGTTTGATATGTCGAATGAATATAATTTTGTATTTCTGTTTACTTCTACGTTTATTAGTTGTTCCGTGAGTTCGATACTATTTTTTATATTGTGTTTTGCTGGAAGTTCAATTTTATGTTTTAAGATTTGAGTTAATAATTTTGATATTTTATAATTTGGTGCGGTCCTAGCGTTTATTAAAGGTCTGATAGGTTTATTGATTTTGTGTAATTTTATTAAAGAATTTAATTTTGGTGCACAAGGATTATCCATTTTATATTTAAAGGAGTCTTTAGGATTTATGATTTGGTTACTATTTTTTAATATATTTGTTATTTGTGTTTGATATTTATTTGTGGGATCTTTATTTAATGTTATGCAATTATTATTAACTATAAATTCTTCTGTTTTATCGTCTAAATCTTTCTGAGAAATTATTATTGTACTATTACTCTTATCAGCTTTGGTTAAAGTGAGGTTATTAGTCGTTAGTTTCTGTTTTATGTTATTAATGGTTTTATTTTGTTTATTTTTATTTTTAATATGATGATTTTGGTTATTATATTTTTTGATATATTTTATTATTTCCATTGAAGCTTCTGTTCTTATTTTATCTTGTTCTACATTATTAATTGCGTTTTCAGTTTCGACTATGATATTATCTATTACATATTTGTTTACATTTTTAAGATTTGTTTTGTTTGATGATTCTAGGGTAGCTATTTCGTTTTCCGTGAATTTAATATTAGATAAATTTACGAATTTTGGGTAAAAAGTGTGGTTATTATTTAATGTGTGTAAATTTTGGTTATCTTCTTTAGGTGTACTATTTATTAGTAGATTTTTAAGTTTTTTATTGATTGTGTTAAATTTAATTGTTTTGTGTTTATTTAGTATTTTAAGCATATTAATATATTTATTATTCCATGTATGATAATCAAGTGTGTTGGCTAAAAGAAGATGTAAATTAATTAATTGTTTATTAATGTAGTTGATTTTTCTGTAATTATTTGATATTTCGTCTTTAATCCATTTATATTGGGCTTGAGTAATATATTTGCTTACTTTATTGTTATTGTTGTTTTTTACTATTATTTTTGTGTATTTTGGAAAAATATTAAGGTGTAGGCATTTTTTGTTAAAATATATGTTTCCAAAACAATTAATTAATTGCTTTTTACGTTTAATAAATTGGTTATAGGAATGAGTTACATCACCTTGTATGGTGTTTTCATCCATCATTTTCTGTATAAGTAACTCGATGTTTCTTGCAGTAATTATATAAATTGTGATGTTTTCAATTTGTTTCTTCTGCAAGTAGATAATATTGAATATTCTTTTTAACACCTGACGCACGTTTCACTGAAAAATATCAGTATCATCAGAGGTTTCTAAGTGAATTAATAGCAATCAATAATTCTATTAATATAAAATTAACGAATAATCGAATTTGTATCGATTTTAATGTAAAATAAAATAACATAACTGATAATCGATTAGTTAACGATTGTTTTAATGTTTATTTTCTTCAGCAGCTGTTTTCTCGGTTATATTTGAAATTTTGTTTATATTTTATTCATTTTTATTTTTATTTTTTAGTAAATTTATAATTTTAAATAGATCGTCTTGTTTTGTTTTTATTTGGGTTTGTTCTTTAATTAATAAATTATTGTTATTGTGTTTGTAAATGTTAAGATTTTCCCAAATATTCATTTTTTGACCTTTTTGTATGTTTTTAATTAATTTTATATTTTCAATGTTTGGAAACTGGTGGTTATTATTTAGACAATGTGTGGCTAAATTAGATTTATAAATATTTGGTTTTAAATATGCATTGCGGTGTTGAACGAATCTATCTCGTAGTTTTTTCTTCGTCTGGCCCACGTAAAATTTATTGCAATCTGGACATTCTATTTTATATATTCCATTTTTATTGTGAGTGTTGGATTTAGTTTTAGGTTTTATTTTATTAAAAATTATATTATCTGTGTTATAAGATATTTTTAAATTAGTATCTTTAAATATTTTATTTAGTTTTTGAGTTATATTTCCGTAATAAGTGAAGGTTATATATTTTATATTATTATTAATAGATGAATTTTTAAATGTAGTGTTTTTAGGAATTTTATTAGTGATTTTATGTTTAACTTTATTTTCTAATTTATTAATAGTTTTTATTTTGTATCCATTTTTAACTGCTATTTGTTGGATAATTTTTCTTTCTTTGTTTCTTTCTGTGTTATTTAATGGGATCCTAAGCATTCGGTAAATCATGGAATTAAATACTGCCATTTTGTGTTGGGGAGGATGATTAGAAGTATTTGGTATTACTAAGTCAGTTTGAGAAGGTTTCCTGTATATTGCGTATTCAAAATTTGTTTCATTTTTCTTTATTGTTAAGTCTAAATAATTTAATTTATTATTAGATTCTTCTTCTAACGTGAATTTTATTTTAGAATGTAAATTATTTATGGAGTTGAATATTTTATTTATATTTATACCATTGTTTTGGGAAATGTACAGAGTGTCATCAACATATCTAAAATAACATCCTAATGGGTCGTTTAATTTTATTATATTTATTATTTGTTCGTCGAGTTTTTGTAGGAAGATTTCTGATATGATAGCGGAGGTTGGGGCTCCCATAGCAAGGCCATCTGTTTGATAGTACAATTTGTTGTTGTATTGAAAATAATTTTGATTTAAAATTATTTTTAAAGTATTAGTTAACTGTTTAATGTATGTGTTACTTTCGTTATTTGTTTTCAGATTATTTATTATAATATTTATAGTTTCTTCAATGGGAATGTTTGTATACATGTTTGATATGTCGAATGAATATAATTTTGTATTTCTGTTTACTTCTACGTTTATTAGTTGTTCCGTGAGTTCGATACTATTTTTTATATTGTGTTTTGCTGGAAGTTCAATTTTATGTTTTAAGATTTGAGTTAATAATTTTGATATTTTATAATTTGGTGCGGTCCTAGCGTTTATTAAAGGTCTGATAGGTTTATTGATTTTGTGTAATTTTATTAAAGAATTTAATTTTGGTGCACAAGGATTATCCATTTTATATTTAAAGGAGTCTTTAGGATTTATGATTTGGTTACTATTTTTTAATATATTTGTTATTTGTGTTTGATATTTATTTGTGGGATCTTTATTTAATGTTATGCAATTATTATTAACTATAAATTCTTCTGTTTTATCGTCTAAATCTTTCTGAGAAATTATTATTGTACTATTACTCTTATCAGCTTTGGTTAAAGTGAGGTTATTAGTCGTTAGTTTCTGTTTTATGTTATTAATGGTTTTATTTTGTTTATTTTTATTTTTAATATGATGATTTTGGTTATATTTTTTGATAAATATAATATTATATTTATCAAATATAATACATGTTATATGTATTTTGGAAAAATATTTAATATTTTTCCAAAATACACAAAAATAATAGTAAAAAACAACAATAACAATAAAGTAAGCAAATATATTACTCAAGCCCAATATAAATGGATTAAAGACGAAATATCAAATAATTACAGAAAAATCGACTACATTAATAAACAATTAATTAATTTACATCTTCTTTTACCCAACACACTTGATTATCATACATAGAATAATAAATATATTAATATGCTTAAAATACTAAATAAACACAAAACAATTAAATTTAACACAATCAATAAAAAACTTAAAAATCTACTAATAAATAGTACACCTAAAGAAGATAACCAAAATTTACACACATTAAATAATAACCACACTTTTTACCGAAAATTCGTAAATTTATCTAATATTAAATTCACGGAAAACGAAATAGCTACCCTAGAATCATCAAACAAAACAAATCTTAAAAATGTAAACAAATATGTAATAGATATCATAGTCGAAACTGAAAACGCAATTAATAATGTAGAACAAGAAAAACAAGATAAAATAAGAACAGAAGCTTCAATGGAAATAATAAAATATATCAAAAAATATAATAACCAAAATCATCATATTAAAAATAAAAATAAACAAAATAAAACCATTGATAACATAAAACAGAAACTAACGACTAATAACCTCACTTTAACCAAAGCTGATAAGAGTAATAGTACAATAATAATTTCTCAGAAAGATTTAGACGATAAAACAGAAGAATTTATAGTTAATAATAATTGCATAACATTAAATAAAGATCCCACAAATAAATATCAAACACAAATAACAAATATATTAAAAAATAGTAACCAAATCATAAATCCTAAAGACTCCTTTAAATATAAAATGGATAATCCTTGTGCACCAAAATTAAATTCTTTAATAAAATTACACAAAATCAATAAACCTATCAGACCTTTAATAAATCTAGGACCGCACCAAATTATAAAATATCAAAATTATTAACTCAAATCTTAAAACATAAAATTGAACTTCCAGCAAAACACAATATAAAAAATAGTATCGAACTCACGGAACAACTAATAAACGTAGAAATAAACAGAAATACAAAATTATATTCATTCGACATATCAAACATGTATACAAACATTCCCATTGAAGAAACTATAAATATTATAATAAATAATCTGAAAACAAATAACGAAAGTAACACATACATTAAACAGTTAACTAATACTTTAAAAATAATTTTAAATCAAAATTATTTTCAATACAACAACAAATTGTACTATCAAACAGATGGCCTTGCTATGGGAGCCCCAACCTCCGCTATCATATCAGAAATCTTCCTACAAAAACTCGACGAACAAATAATAAATATAATAAAATTAAACGACCCATTAGGATGTTATTTTAGATACGTTGATGACACTCTGTACATTTCCCAAAACAATGGTATAAATATAAATAAAATATTCAACTCCATAAATAATTTACATTCTAAAATAAAATTCACGTTAGAAGAAGAATCTAATAATAAATTAAATTATTTAGACTTAACAATAAAGAAAAATGAAACAAATTTTGAATACGCAATATACAGGAAACCTTCTCAAACTGACTTAGTAATACCAAATACTTCTAATCATCCTCCCCAACACAAAATGGCAGTATTTAATTCCATGATTTACCGAATGCTTAGGATCCCATTAAATAACACAGAAAGAAACAAAGAAAGAAAAATTATCGAACAAATAGCAGTTAAAAATGGATACAAAATAAAAACTATTAATAAATTAGAAAATAAAGTTAAACATAAAATCACTAATAAAATTCCTAAAAATACTACATTTAAAAATTCATCTATTAATAATAATATAAAATATACAACCTTCACTTATTATGGAAATATAACTCAAAAACTAAATAAAATATTTAAAGATACTAATTTAAAAATATCTTATAACACAGATAATATAATTTTTAATAAAATAAAACCTAAAACTAAATCCAACACTCACAATAAAAATGGAATATATAAAATAGAATGTCCAGATTGCAATAAATTTTACGTGGGCCAGACGAAGAAAAAACTACGAGATAGATTCGTTCAACACCGCAATGCATATTTAAAACCAAATATTTATAAATCTAATTTAGCCACACATTGTCTAAATAATAACCACCAGTTTCCAAACATTGAAAATATAAAATTAATTAAAAACATACAAAAAGGTCAAAAAATGAATATTTGGGAAAATCTTAACATTTACAAACACAATAACAATAATTTATTAATTAAAGAACAAACCCAAATAAAAACAAAACAAGACGATCTATTTAAAATTATAAATTTACTAAAAAATAAAAATAAAAATGAATAAAATATAAACAAAATTTCAAATATAACCGAGAAAACAGCTGCTGAAGAAAATAAACATTAAAACAATCGTTAACTAATCGATTATCAGTTATGTTATTTTATTTTACATTAAAATCGATACAAATTCGATTATTCATTAATTTTATATTAATAGAATTATTGATTGCTATTAATTCACTTAAAAACCTATGATGATACTAATATTTTTCAGTGAAACGTGCGTCAGGTGTTAAAAAGAATATTCAATATTATCTACTTGCAGAAGAAACAAATTGAAAACATCACAATTTATATATATATATATATATATATATATATATATATATTTTCAATCACTTTCTGCTACAGTCCGTTTCTTGATGTATATAATACTTTAATATTTATACTAAATGTACCTCAAGATGTTTTTTCTATTTGGGACATGTTTCGAGAGTTCTTGTTCTCTCATCTTCAGCTCTACAGTCCGTTTCTTGATGTATATAATACTTTAATATTTATACTAAATTTACCTCAAGATGTTTTTTCTATGTGGGACATGTTAGAGAGTTCCTGTTCTCTCATCTTCAGCCATCATCTCACATCCCGCAGCCAACACACAAATACTTCACCAGAAACAAGATGTCGAAGGCTGAAGATGAGAGAACAGGAACTCTCGAAACATGTCCCAAATAGAAAAAACATCTTGAGGTAAATTTAGTATAAATATTAAAGTAATATATATATATATATATATATTGTAACAGTACCAAATATGGTAGTTACATAATATGAACTAATGTGACGTCAAGTATGAGAAAAACATGGAAGTATGTCTAGATAAATAAACCTAAGTGTATATAAGTGTGTAGCCTATCTACAAATATATTAATAAAAAATCCAACGATGAAGAAGAGAATACTAATATATCAACATTAAATACAAAATGAAGAAGGAAAATGCCACAAGCCCAAAACAAAATATCAGTAACTAGACCCAATAGGATCCAACAGTGAGGGGAATCAACGAAACAAGGACCAACAAGCTCCAACAACAATGGAGATAAATAAAAATAGCAACTACAATGAAAATATAGGAAGAAGAAGAAAGAAGAAGGACCAGGAAGAGCACCAAGAAGAAGAAAGAAGATGGACAGAAGATATAAGGACTCAACATAAACCACATGTACTAAAGACAATGTAAGTGATTATAAATGTGAAAAGAAAACCAGTGTGAAACATTTAAGGAACCACAAACAATTACAGTGTGTACTTAATACAAATGTGAAACCTGTGAATAATTAGCTAATTTCAACTGAATAAACCACACAAACAATTACAGTGATGAAGTTTACAGTGTGAAAAAATATGTTAATTTCATGATGAAACAACAAAAATTAAAATAGTCAAATAAACACAGACAATGAGTGTGACTGATTTAATAAAGTTGTGATCAATACACATAATCATAAGACCACCAGATTAGAACAAAATAGAACAATTATGTTATTGTTCATAGAGAACTGACAACAAATAAAAGACATTTGTTATATATCAAACAATGACAGGAATTAAGTTCCACCATTGACCAGAAAAATATTGTAAATAATACAAGAAAGATTTGTGTTAGTGTTTAAGAAGGAATTGTATAAACATGTGTAACAAAATAGTTAAGGTGTTATATTAAGATACCGTAGTGAAGGCAGTTTAGTAGTAGAAAAATACTGCACTACAACAGATGGTATTTTGTTACATAACCCCACAGGGAAGATACCTATTACAACAGAAAATGATACATATTAGTATAAATATATGATCATCAACTATGTTATCAAACGAGAATTTATTATAAATAATAATAATAAATATTAAGAGACAATGTATTATAATGCTAAACAATGCAAATAGAACAAGCCAGACATAATGGCACAGAGAATAGCAGAGATGAGAAAAGTATGCCAATTTATTTAAGCAAAGTACAGTATCAAAACCAATATCAATGTTTATAAGAGTATTACCAGTAGTGAGATAAATATCTGATAATACATTGAGAACAGATTCTGAACATAATAAGAACAATATTATAACTAAATTATTGTAAACTAACTAACTATGTACATATGACCAGAAGTAAGCTGAACCATTGTATAGCTAATAATTAGTTAAGAAAAATACTGTATCAAATATTGAACACTGATTGTTCCAATTGTTACCAGTAGTAAGAGGAAATCCCAATGCTACTTTGAGAACAGATAATGACCATAAAAACAGTCATTTTATATACAAACAATTAAAAAACCAAATGACTATTATGAAGAAAACCAAATGTAAACAAACAATGACAAACAAGTTATTTATGAAAAATATGACATATAAACTTGTGTAAAAGTAATTGAAAACATTACCAAAAGTTAGAATAATATCTAATGCTACTTTGGGAATCCAAACCAAGTAGAACAATAACAATTTAGTTATTGTATTAACAAAAACTAAATGATTACTATGATATGACACAACATAAACAGAGCCATTACTGAAAAAATTGAAGGGTTCTGAACTAATTAAAGGATAACCATTGTATATAATAAATTAGGTACTATATGTGTACACTAATTACAATCATTAAATGATATGATTTATAGAGAAGAAACCAAAAGTAAGGTGAAAAATTGTATAAGAGAAACAGGAGAGGACTGAAACTATGTAAATATTAAATTAACCACAGTCATATATAAATATTATAGCGTAAAATTGTGTAAATAAACTTTACTAGTATTATTAGATTGTAATATTATCATTTTAAATAAGAAAAATTAGTTCTAAGCATATTTATGGAAAAACTAACATGGACGCTTAATGATGCCATAACGAGATTTGTGTAGGGAACAATTATTCCCAAATTGTAAATCAAACCGATTGAGATATAGACTCAAAGTGTTTAGATAAGAAGTGTTTTATTATAATTAAGTAAAATCTGGTGTAACGAACTTATAAAAATAAGATATACCAGAATTAATAAATAAAATCGTTATTGTGATAGTAGTGATGAACGGAAAATAAGCGTTTTTGGACTTAAATTAACAAGCAAAACGTCCTGAATTCACTGATATCAACCATTTAACGATAGGACGCAAATTAAGGAAGTTATGATAATTTTAAACTTTTCAGTTAAATTTTTGTACCAGTGATGACGTAAAAAAGCCTCCACACCAAACTCGATTTTGTCAAAAAATTAAATATTTTAATAAAACAAAGGCTTTTGGGTCAGAGAGTACAACGTCTCCAGCCAATAGAATGAATGACTTTCGACAGACAACCGAGAGACGCTTCAGAGGAGCAGAACAGTCTACGATCAACCATCAAACGAATAGGCCACGCCGCTCAAGACAAAAAGAAGAAGTTTTATTTTTTAAAAACTGTGCGCGCCATATACGTCAGTACAACAACATACAGTTAACCTTAACACAACATCTAAATATACGAGTGAAAAGTGCGGAGTTGTTTAATTAAACAAGTAAGGTCAGTGTATAATGTCGACCATACTTGCGAGTGATGTGTTAAATAAGAAACAGGGAGTACAATTTTATTTAAACAATATTGAACGAAATTAATAATTTCGTAAATAGTTAACTTTCGATACTACGCAAGTCAGATAATGCAGAGTATCGAAACCAATAATTATATTATCAGAATTAAAGAAAGATTTAATTCATAATTATTAAAATATTATAAAAATATTTTAATTATTTATAATAATTTAAAATATCATGTTTGAAATAATTATTAATGAATACAAGAATATTTAGTCACTCATTTGACTAAACCTATTTTTCTTGATTTTTTCGATGTTTTGAAATATACTTTATTAATTTTCATACAGTATAAATAAATGTAATTCTGATAATCGTATATTAAATTATTACGAATGATATGTTTATATGTATAGTTTAAGAAATAATAACTGTTAAGAAATACTTATCCATTGTAACAACACCGGTTATACCTAACCTCAGAATCGTTACGGTAACTTGATAATTTCAATATTACCGATCTGTTCTCAAGTAACATCCAAATCAGATAGAATTACTAACAAGAGTTTTTTGAGAAATTTTTCTCTTGTGAATAGATGATTTTTAAAACGAATAATTAAACCAAAGTAATACATTTTTAAATACTGTACAAGTCATACAGCTTGATAATTGCAAACTAGTATTAGAGATGCGTGCGCATGCCTGCGTACGATAGTTTCATAAATACCAGACATATGGTACCAATTTTTAATTTTTTATATTTGTTCACTTATTATTCATTATTGTTAATTTTATATCGTTATTTGTATTACATCTTGTGCCTGGTATCATGTTACCTAAAAGAACCTAACGAAATATGGTAATTCACTGAATCAAAACAACATAACCTATTGAAGTTAAATTATTGTACTAATAACAGGTCTACCAGCCTTGAGAATTAGACAGAGTCTTATTTGAATTTTTTATTGTAATCAGTAATTGAAAGATTGTTAATTATTGCTTATTAATTGTCAAAGATTTTAATTATCTATTAAATTGTTAATAAACCTCCAATTTTATTACCAGTAAAAGGAGTATCATTTCTATTAAAAATAAATTCATTTATTTTTTAATCAGTTCTGACACAGGTGGCGGAAGAATTTAAAAAGCTTTAGCATAATTCAGAATATTCATCAGATATTGCTTCATTTACTATTGTGTGTGATAATATATTAAATATTCAATCCGAATATTTACTTGTATTTGAAGTGCATGTATTTCAGAAGGAACGTCACAGAACAGGATTGAAGTATTCAAGTGTGGTAAGTGAGAAGGTACACAACAAAGTGCGCGAACCATTTTAAAATAAAAGGAGTGAACTATTATTACGTACCCATTAAAAAACAATACAATAGCACCAATAACCTTAACAATTACGATTACATCTTTTAATAAACAACATTATCGTAGATACCAGTGCGTGTCTACACCCACACGAACACACCAAAATATAAATAAATATCTTGTATCTATAACCATCACATACGTTATAGATTGGCGCCCAACGTCTGAGCACGATTTAGGGAAATTACACAATAACTATTAACCTAACCACCCCAGTTCGTGAAAAGACAGCAGGTACATTACCAGTACAGCAAGATGTACACCAGCAGATTAAAATCAAGATCAAAATCGAGATCAACATCGAGGAAGAGGGCAACCGAAATGGAGAAGGAGACCAAAAGAGAAGAAAAAGAGGCCATGTCGACAGAAGACGTGGAAGAAGTTCTACTAGAAACAAAGGACAAACCAATTGAACCAGCGGAGGGGGTTCAGCAGCCTGTGGAGGAACCGGAAGTGATGATTCAAGAAGTTCCACAGAAACCAAGCCAGCCTGAGAATACAACGTCACTAGGAGAACCAACATTTCAAGAGTGGATGAGAAAAATGATGGAGTCGCTAAAGGAAGGTCAGGAGTCACTGAAAGAAGACAATCAGTCACTAAAGGAAGACCTGAAGTCCACAAAGGAGGAGAACCAATCCACAAGGGAAGACCTGATCAAGAAGATAAAAGAAGCCAGCCGAGCCACCAAGGAGGACAGTCAAAATTTGAAGGCGGAAGTAAACAGTAAAATAGAAGAGGCCAGTCGATCCACAAACCAAAAAATAGAGGAAGGCCAGAAGGATAACCAGAAACATATGGAGTTGTTAAAAGAAGAATTTAATAACCAAATAAACGAGACGAACAGAAGGATGGAAGATGGTCAAAGGAAAACCGAAGAATTGTTGGAAAAGAAAATGGCCATCATGAAAGAAGATTTATCGGCAGAGTTGGGAGTAAAGATTGATCAGGTCAACCAGAAAATCGACAAGATCAATAGGAGATTAGACCGCATGAATAAGAGAATAAAGGGAGATGACAAGGAGATCGTGGAGTCAATAAATACGGTAGTGAAGGATGATTACAAGCAATCAAGAAAGACAATAAAAAGATGTTGTGAAGAGGCAGAAGAGAGTGTTAAGAAGATAAGAAGAAAAGTAATAGTAGACGATCAAATGGAAGTGGAAGAGGTACCTGAAAATAAAAACATGGAACAGACGAATCCAGAGCCTAAAGATAGTGGAGAAAAGAAGATCCAAATAATTAAAGAAAAAAAAGAGGTGAAGATGGAAGAAAGAAGAACCCTACGTCCGAGGAAGGCAAGAGTTACAAAGGAATTGATTGAAATGACTAGAAATGGTCTGATTAATGTGGTCAATTCACCAATTGTTAACCATGAAAAAAGGGTCTTCAGGAAGGAGTATCGGAGGAGCATCATGGAGATGAACAAGGAAGAAGATTATGTAACAACAAAGAAGAAGATGACCAACAGAATATCCCAACCACGTATTTCCAAAAGAAGAGTGAAATACTTTAAGAAAAAGGAAGGCTACCAAGAGAAATGGGACCGGATTGTTGAAGGATACGCCAGAGAGATAAGAGAACTGCGGAAGAAGAGGAGTCAAGTAACGGAAGTACACAATCAAAGGATAAATGAAGGTACCCAAACCAAATTGAGGGAGTTATCAAACATCAGCACTGACAGCCACCAGGAGAACAATGGAAACAAATGTATTGAAGAAAGAGAGGGAAGGAAGACGGAGGAATGGAAGGCAGACTCAGCCCTAATAGCTTTCAAATGGAAGAACCAGATGATAGCCCGATACCTGTCAAGAACGGACGGAAGTATGGATACTAAAGAAGTCCGGTCAACAAGAAGAGAGGAGAACAACGATTACGGCTAAAACATAAAATATACACTGAATTATGGGACTGACTATTATGATAACCAGTAATGCCTATAATCAAACCTCAATGAAAAAAATATATTGAAAATTAAATTATGGGACCAAAGGTGAAAAAATAGCGATAAGGATTATTTTATTATTGATAATTTAAAGGATGAAAATATTTGTTATGAAAAATGAAAGTATAATTATGAATATAACTATTGACTATATCAAGATGAAAAATGAAATGTGGCTATGAAGATTATTGTTATTTAAAAGTGAAAAATGAAAATATGATTATAAAAATAGATGTTGACTAAAGGAAAGAAAGGATGTGTTATTATTATGAAAATTATTATGTGTGTATATTAAATGAGAAGTAACTGTATAATTATGTATTGAACATTGAATATATTGTAATTTTATAATGTGAGAAAACATACTTCAAGAGAATTAATGTAAAGGATTCAGAACATTGTATTTGTTAATAATAACGTACTATAGATAAAGAAAGAATATACGAGGCCGACAAATTACATCTTTGGCACAACCAATTCCAAGAGCCAAGTCAACAAGTAAATATAACATCTTACCCGTACTATTGAAGAAAGAAAGAAGGAACAAAGGAGAAGTTGGAAAAAATGAAACCAAAGTAATGTATTAATGTAGACAAACCATCACACACAACCACATTGTTTCTAGTGTATGTTACTAGAGAAAAAGCCAATACTACATGGAATGTGAATACCAAATAAAAAACCATGAAGAAGAAGAAAAACAAATGTACTTATGAATTATATCTAGAAGAATGAAACCTGAGATGAAGAATATGACGAGACGACATTCAAAGTGACAACAAAATGAAGAGATTAATCAATGATAATGAAGAATGAAAAAATAATATACTAACGAAGATAATCATGAGAGTATACCAGTGAGGAAGTGTAATACAAACTATCCCTATAATATATGAAGAATATAGTTAAGTTGAATCAAGAAAAGAGAGAATAACAATGTATAAACCGCAGATGCGTGAATTAATCCCAAGGATATTTATTATTTGTCGGAAGAACGACCACTATTATTATTTTTGATGATTTGAAATGAATTGACTGAAGAGTAATGCCAGCAATCATTTATTATTATTGAAGGAGATGATTTGCCTCCATATTTATTGAAGTTAGTATGGCCAGTAGAGTTGAATAGCCAAAGTGAGCCGCTCTAAACTGCCCCAGCTAAACTTATGTTAGGGAATTAGGGAACTAAATAAACAAGGGAGATGATTACATAGAGAAGATATAAATACGATTCAAATAGAAGAAAGTGAAGGGATATATGGAAAAAACATGTAAATCAACATGGAATGTACAACAATTGATAAATTCTTCAAAGAAAAATATAGTATAATAATTCAGAATTAATCAATTCTTATAGGAAGGCATATGTAACAGTACCAAATATGGTAGTTACATAATATGAACTAATGTGACGTCAAGTATGAGAAAAACATGGAAGTATGTCTAGATAAATAAACCTAAGTGTATATAAGTGTGTAGCCTATCTACAAATATATTAATAAAAAATCCAACGATGAAGAAGAGAATACTAATATATCAACATTAAATACAAAATGAAGAAGGAAAATGCCACAAGCCCAAAACAAAATATCAGTAACTAGACCCAATAGGATCCAACAGTGAGGGGCATCAACGAAACAAGGACCAACAAGCTCCAACAACAATGGAGATAAATAAAAATAGCAACTACAATGAAAATATAGGAAGAAGAAGAAAGAAGAAGGACCAGGAAGAGCACCAAGAAGAAGAAAGAAGATGGACAGAAGATATAAGGACTCAACATAAACCACATGTACTAAAGACAATGTAAGTGATTATAAATGTGAAAAGAAAACCAGTGTGAAACATTTAAGGAACCACAAACAATTACAGTGTGTACTTAATACAAATGTGAAACCTGTGAATAATTAGCTAATTTCAACTGAATAAACCACACAAACAATTACAGTGATGAAGTTTACAGTGTGAAAAAATATGTTAATTTCATGATGAAACAACAAACATTAAAATAGTCAAATAAACACAGACAATGAGTGTGACTGATTTAATAAAGTTGTGATCAATACACATAATCATAAGACCACCAGATTAGAACAAAATAGAACAATTATGTTATTGTTCATAGAGAACTGACAACAAATAAAAGACATTTGTTATGTATCAAACAATGACAGGAATTAAGTTCCACCATTGACCAGAAAAATATTGTAAATAATACAAGAAAGATTTGTGTTAGTGTTTAAGAAGGAATTGTATAAACATGTGTAACAAAATAGTTAAAGGTATTATATTAAGATACTGTAGTGAAGGCAGTTTAGTAGTAGAAAAATACTGCACTACAACAGATGGTATTTTGTTACATAACCCCACAGGGAAGATACCTATTACAACAGAAAATGATACATATTAGTATAAATATATGATCATCAACTATGTTATCAAACGAGAATTTATTATAAATAGTAATAATAAATATTAAGAGACAATGTATTATAATGCTAAACAATGCAAATAGAACAAGTCAGACATAATGGCACAGAGAATAGCAGAGATGAGAAAAGTATGCCAATTTAATTAAGCAAAGTACAGTATCAAAACCAATATCAATGTTTATAAGAGTATTACCAGTAGTGAGATAAATATCTGATAATACATTGAGAACAGATTCTGAACATAATAAGAACAATATTATAACTAAATTATTGTAAACTAACTAACTATGTACATATGACCAGAAGTAAGCTGAACCATTGTATAGCTAATTAGTTAAGAAAAATACTGTATCAAATATTGAACACTGATTGTTCCAATTGTTACCAGTAGTAAGAGGAAATCCCAATGCTACTTTGAGAACAGATAATGACCATAAAAACAGTCATTTTATATACAAACAATTAAAAAACCAAATGACTATTATGAAGAAAACCAAATGTAAACAAACAATGACAAACAAGTTATTTATGAAAAATATGACATATAAACTTGTGTAAAAGTAATTGAAAACATTACCAAAAGTTAGAATAATATCTAATGCTACTTTGGGAATCCAAACCAAGTAGAACAATAACAATTTAGTTATTGTATTAACAAAAACTAAATGATTACTATGATATGACACAACATAAACAGAGCCATTACTGAAAAAATTGAAGGGTTCTGAACTAATTAAAGGATAACCATTGTATATAATAAATTAGGTACTATATGTGTACACTAATTACAATCATTAAATGATATGATTTATAGAGAAGAAACCAAAAGTAAGGTGAAAAATTGTATAAGAGAAACAGGAGAGGACTGAAACTATGTAAATATTAAATTAACCACAGTCATATATAAATATTATAGCGTAAAATTGTGTAAATAAACTTTACTAGTATTATTAGATTGTAATATTATCATTTTAAATAAGAAAAATTAGTTCTAAGCATATTTATGGAAAAACTAACATGGACGCTTAATGACGCCATAACGAGATTTGTGTAGGGAACAATTATTCCCAAATTGTAAATCAAACCGATTGAGATATAGACTCAAAGTGTTTAGATAAGAAGTGTTTTATTATAATTAAGTAAAATCTGGTGTAACGAGCTTATAAAAATAAGATATACCAGAATTAATAAATAAAATCGTTATTGTGATAGTAGTGATGAACGGAAAATAAGCGTTTTTGGACTTAAATTAACAAGCAAAACGTCCTGAATTCACTGATATCAACCATTTAACGATAGGACGCAAATTAAGGAAGTTATGATAATTTTAAACTTTTCAGTTAAATTTTTGTACCAGTGATGACGTAAAAAAGCCTCCACACCAAACTCGATTTTGTCAAAAAATTAAATATTTTAATAAAACAAAGGCTTTTGGGTCAGAGAGTACAACGTCTCCAGCCAATAGAATGAATGACTTTCGACAGACAACCGAGAGACGCTTCAGAGGAGCAGAACAGTCTACGATCAACCATCAAACGAATAGGCCACGCCGCTCAAGACAAAAAGAAGAAGTTTTATTTTTTAAAAACTGTGCGCGCCATATACGTCAGTACAACAACATACAGTTAACCTTAACACAACATCTAAATATACGAGTGAAAAGTGCGGAGTTGTTTAATTAAACAAGTAAGGTCAGTGTATAATGTCGACCATACTTGCGAGTGATGTGTTAAATAAGAAACAGGGAGTACAATTTTATTTAAACAATATTGAACGAAATTAATAATTTCGTAAATAGTTAACTTTCGATACTACACAAGTCAGATAATGCAGAGTATCGAAACCAATAATTATATTATCAGAATTAAAGAAAGATTTAATTCATAATTATTAAAATATTATAAAAATATTTTAATTATTTATAATAATTTAAAATATCATGTTTGAAATAATTATTAATGAATACAAGAATATTTAGTCACTCATTTGACTAAACCTATTTTTCTTGATTTTTTTTCGATGTTTTGAAATATACTTTATTAATTTTCATACAGTATAAATAAATGTAATTCTGATAATCGTATATTAAATTATTACGAATGATATGTTTATATGTATAGTTTAAGAAATAATAACTGTTAAGAAATACTTATCCATTGTAACAACACCGGTTATACCTAACCTCAGAATCGTTACGGTAACTTGATAATTTCAATATTACCGATCTGTTCTCAAGTAACATCCAAATCAGATAGAATTACTAACAAGAGTTTTTTGAGAAATTTTTCTCTTGTGAATAGATGATTTTTAAAACGAATAATTAAACCAAAGTAATACATTTTTAAATACTGTACAAGTCATACAGCTTGATAATTGCAAACTAGTATTAGAGATGCGTGCGCATGCCCGCGTACGATAATTTCATAAATACCAGACATATGGTACCAATTTTTGATTTTTTATATTTGTTCGCTTATTATTCATTATTGTTAATTTTTTATCGTTATTTGTATTACATCTTGTGCCTGGTATCATGTTACCTAAAAGAACCTAACGAAATATGGTAATTCACTGAATCAAAACAACATAACCTATTGAAGTTAAATTATTGTACTAATAACAGGTCTACCAGCCTTGAGAATTAGACAGAGTCTTATTTGAATTTTTGATTGTATTCAGTAATTGAAAGGTTGTTAATTATTGCTTATTAATTGTCAAAGATTTTAATTATCTATTAAATTGTTAATAAACCTCAAATTTTATTACCAGTATTTTATAACCACATACGTTATAATATATATATTTTCTATATAAGTAACTCGATGTTTCTTGCAGTAATTATATAAATATAACCGAGAAAACAGCTGCTGAAGAAAATAAACATTAAAACAATCGTTAACTAATCGACCTAAATCGATTATCAGTTATTTTATTTTACATTAAAATCGATACAAATTCGATTATTCGTTAATTTTATATTAATAGAATTATTTCGATTGTTATTAATTCACTTAGAAACCTCTGATGATACTGATATTTTTCAGTGAAACGTGCGTCAGGTGTTAAAAAGAATATACAATATTATCTACTTGCAGAAGAAACAAATTGAAAACATCACAAATTATATATATATATATATATATATATATATATAGAATGGAATGTAAACATAAACACTGTAACAAAATCAGTTCTTGGGGAAACTTTGGACAACGACGTACTTATCATTTTCATTAATCAATGTCTACGAATTTGTTTTTGTAAATAGTGGCTGTTTTACGATATTGTGACCGCAAGTGTGCTGTATATGACCTGACCGAAATCGATCATTTTTAAGAATGTGAGTAATACAAATTTTATTGCAGATTGTATGTATGGTACCTTTAGGCTATGAACAATAAATACAATACAATAGAAAATTGAGATTATAGGTACCATTAGTGAACAATAAGTGTGTGTATATTATAAATACATCACATTATCATTAAAATAACTGTGTACTAATTTTGAAAATTTTATTTAAATTTATGAGTGTTTACATTTTACGCTACAGAAGAAAAATCAACCTAGATCTTTTTGCAAGTACCAGTGTAAAAATGTCCGGTCCCCAAAGAGTTAAATCACATTAAAATTCTTATCACTTCATCCCACATTAAAATTCTTCTTATCTACCCGTGTAGGTGAATTCCACGTTGCGTTATCCTTAACCAGTTTTAATATTTACAGAAGCCCTATGTTTGTTTCTTATTTCTGTTCTTCTCCTAATAATTTTTCTATAATATTAAATGGGTTTTCTAAATTTTTATTGTTTTCTGCAAGTAGAAACCATCAGCAAATCTTAACATTTTTATTCTGTCTTCATGAAGGATGTTCCAATTTTAAACATTTTTATTGTTTCCTTTATAGCCTCTTGTAAAGCATTCTGGGGTAATAAATGTAATAAAATTTGTGTAATGGTAATAAATTTGTATACAAATAAAGTTAATTTCTTTTTATTTGTAGGATGTTTTTATGGCTGTAATAAAGAATGAAGCAGATGTAGAAGAAGCAGAGACTGAACAGGTAATGTACACAACAAACCTGATTGTTTTTGACTCTGTAGCTATTTAATCCAGTTAGGTTGTACAGTGCCATGTACCACTTAAGATTAGGATCACATTCATCTGGAGATATTTACTTTAAACTGTAAAAGAATACACACAATACCAGTATGATAGTATTCCATGCGTTTAAAGTACATGCAATTTAGTAAGTGAAAACACACACACACACACACACACACACACACACACACACACACACACACACACACACACACACACACACACACACACACACACACACACACACACACACACACACACACACACACACACACACACACACACACACACACACACACACACACACACACACACACACACACACACACACACACACAACATGTTATAAGTGCAGAGTGTGGATATTTATTACAAAAATTGATGAATACTTCGATATATTTCAGATTTATTTGTAATTCGGTCTTTTTAGGGAAAGTATATTTTACAATTTTTCACTTTACAGGATCCATTGTCAGTTGTACATTCTGTCCTAAAAGAAGAAGTGTGTGAAAAAGAAGAATTCATTATAGGAGATAAAGAACAGTTTTTCGATCAGGTATAGTGCACAATTGTATATTTGTGTATCGTAATAACCATTTATTGTTGACATTTGTAAACTTACTGGTTAAAACCGTCGGAGACGCTTGGTGCCCCGTTGGAGTCATTGTTATGTGTGCTTTCCGCACTCCATACAATTTAGCCAAAACACTTTGTATCATTTACCATTTTGTAAGTTACAGAGAACCATTTTGCTACAACGAAAGTGGCGCACCTTAACTCATTTGCTGTCTTTGACGAGTGTAGCTTGCATCATTTTATCAGTACCGTAGACTTTGACGAGTGTAGCTTGCGCCACTTGTTCAGTTCACTGACTTTGACGGCAATCACTCGCTCATGTTGTTTCAATGTAAGAACTCCTTTGTAGTAGTTTTATGAATTTCCAATAGATGTCAGGCAGATGTAAATGCTTTCTACATGTGTTTTTATTTACTGCTATGTAGCATTGTTTTCTGTGAGCATTGTCAACAGGCCGTTTGTTTGATACTGTCTTCATCCTCCAAGATGAGTTATGTACGTGATAAATATTTAACATTGGAAGAAATTGAAAGATTATTATGTGAAAGTGACAGTGAAATTACAGATCTAGAAGAAGATTTTGTACTTCCTACAAATTTGGAGCTAAGTGACAGTTCAGAAAGCAGTAGTGAGAGTGAAAGTGATGAAAGTGAAGAACAGAGAGGTTATGTTTATGACTGGGACTGGCAAAACATAAATAATATTGTTATTCCAATTACTTTTACTGGTGATTCTGGGGTAAATAGTGATATAATACAAAATCTTAGTCAGAATTCTGTGACGAAAGAAATCGATATTTTCAATGAAATATTGAGTGATGAATTTTACCAAATGATTGTTCTTGAAACCAATCGGTATGCTCAAGTAAAGTTGGACACTGTGTTAACTCACACCTTTTTGTGTATTATTTATATCTCTTATATTAACATCATAAATGCATCTACCATTCAAATTTTCATTATTTTCCACAAACTCATTTAATCTGTCATGATTGGTCATTGTCCTGTCACCTCCAGTATAATTCGTCACCACTAGGTATGTTATAAAGTCATTATTTTCATTATCATCTCCAACTGCTATATCCGCTTCATTACAAGGTAAGTACTTATTATTTTTATTATATATCATCTCTACACCTAACCTTTCCATAAACTCTTCATAATCTCTACATATCTTAAAAATTTCTACTTCTCTGTTTCTCTCAATATATCTCTCACTATTAAAACATCTCTCTCTGTTAAAACATCTCTCATAATAACTCTCCCAACAACATTTCTCTCTCTCAATATATCTCTCTTTACACCCTCTCTTTAAACCTTCAAAACACACTATCATTCCCTTATTATTATATTCTATTCCCCATAAAATTTCATTTATACTATCAACATCCACACTATTATCACCTATTACTATATTTTCCTCTATTTTATCGTAATTTTCTACCCCACTTACCTTGTCATCTTTGTTCAATTCAAATTTGTTTAATTCTAATTTCTTCTTTTCTAATTCTATTTTTTCTAACTTTGTACTTATTTCACTTAATCTTTTGTCAAAATTGCAACCTTGTTTTTTAATTTCTTTTTTGATATCACTCAATTGTACATCGAATTTGATGCTCTGCTCATTGAAAAGCAGTTTCATCGTTTTTATTATGTCATTTTCTTCCATTCTGGTATTTACTATAGGCGTTGAGTTCGCCTGTGGCGTGCTCAACATCAATGATTCTGTGTTTGTATTTTCTACGTTAATGCTTTCGTTATCTGCCATTTTATCGTACTGATGGTACTAAACTTTGTTTTTATTTGTTGTGTACGTCTTTTATACTATAGGTAATCTCTGTAGATAACCTCTCTTTTCTGTTTACTTCTTTACCCATCTAACCTCCGCTTGTCTGCTTATTTATATATTTTTTATTAATATATAAAGTCCAAGTTCGGGCTGCCATCTGTTAACTCACCCCTTTCTGTGTATTTTTTATACAATTATTAGTACAGAATGTATGATACTTAATATTGTATAATTTGAATAATAAATCTTATCACCGGAGTAACACGTGTTTTGCTCATTTACTTGCATTAGGCTTTTGGTCCAGAATTGCGTTAAGCAAGACAAGACAGAGGTATTCGGGTACTGAAATAACCATTCACACAACATGAGGATAACAAATTAGATTTTATTTAGTTATTACTGTTTACGATTACAAACAATTAGAGTCAATTAATACTTGATAAAATGCAAAATGGCGGCTTCATGACTTCCGTTTTCTAGCCATGCTTTCATGGTTACCTAGCCGTTTTCTTTGAAATTAAGGCTTTTATCAAATTCATTTACTGCAGTTAAAACTTCAAGGGAAATGTTTTTAAATTTTCTTTCTGTTAATAGTTACTCTAAACTTGATCACGAACCAACGCCTCAGATATATTTACTTAAGGTTGGCCAACTCTCACGTTCACACTATCACACACAACATTCATTTTTCTGATACTGAATACATTTTATTTTATAGATTTAGAGCTCATGTTTGAAATTTAGAAAGTAATTTTGAAAGGGCTTTCCTGAAATTGATGCGGCGTAGCCTCCTCAGAAGACTCCCATGTTGGCTGGCAGATGTTCGGCCGAATCTCTCTTTGTCCTTTTTTGTGCACTGAATTTACTAAACTTTTACATTGGTTGTCCACTGATGCTACATTATTGTTGATCATTACATTTTTTAAACAATTCTTTCATTTTTATGGCAAAAACTGCCCACTACACTGTTTGAGCATGTGCTCTCTTTGAGTTGTTACTGACGACTGGGCCAGACGTTGTATATCTAGTTTTCGTCTGTCTTTTACACTGAATTTACATGGTGGTTATTGTTATTTGTTCACTATTTACTTTTAGTTACATTTTGTTAATTCAAATAAACACTTTCGCTGACTATTTTATGCCAGCACAATTTCCACGTGTTACTGCCATGGTGATGTTACAGCGACTGGGGGCGATTCAGACGCAATTGTTATGTAAGTGGTCGTGCATCTGACGTCATTGTCTATTGTTCTCTAACCACTGTTTTGGTTAATACGTAATTGTTTTTTAACTCGTCATTGATTTGGTGACGATTTATTATCGTAGACCAATGGAAAGTCAGTATTGTCCGTGTTTTAGCGCCAACACTGCCATTTTCGTGGGTTCAATTTGCTCGTACGCCTCTGACCTTGGATCGTCTCTCCACCGGCGAATTTACATATTTATTGGGACTTGGGCCAAAACTAACCTTGTCTAACTTAACTTGATGATTACCATAAAATTCATAATAAAAATACCCTTACATCCCATTATTCCGATACAGACAATTTTGTACTGTTACAACTGTTGACGTTCAGAATGGGCAGAAATGGTTTCCAACTATGGTTGACGAACTAAAAACGCTTTTTGCAATTATAGTGCTGATGTCACAGAACCCCAAACAACGGCTGGAAATGTACTGGAGAAAGAGGAAAATCCTTCGTACACCTATTTTTTCTGAGGTAATGCCTTATAAACGTTTTTTACTTTTATGTAAACATCTGCATTTTGCAAATGACTTTGAAGGTGATGATGATAGGCTGAAAAAAATTAGGCCTATGATTGAATATATGAATATAAAATTTCAACATGTATATACTCCTGACAGAAATGTAGTTGTTGATGGAAGTTTGGTAAAGTGTAGAGGGCGACTATCTTATATTCATTTGAATCCATCAAAGAGCTCTCGGTTTGGAGTAAAGTTTTACAAATTGAATGAGTCCAAATCAGGATATTGTTGGAAGTTTCAGTTTATTGTGGCCAGGATATTCATAATAATATGTTGGCCAGTGAAGCTGTTGTTGTGAACCTGAGTGAGCCACTTATGAACCAGGGTTTTATGTTATCTATTTAGACAACTGGTACAGTTCCCCTTCATTATTCAGGTCACTGTTGCAAAATAAAACATATGCCATAGGGAAAACATGCCTCCAGTTGTTGTTACAATAGAGAAGTAACATACCAAAGTTCCAATAACATCCTGTGTCTCAAATGGCAAGACAAGAAAGACGTTTTGATGTTATCATCACTTCATGAATCACCCGTCATGACTGACACTGGAAAAACTAGAAAGGTGAAGCAAAAGATTAGGGGCCACACACATATACAAGAAATAACTGTAACAAAACCTAATGTTGTTATAGACTATAACAGTGCTATGGGTGGGGTAGACCGCCAAGATCAGTCCTTTCATGCTTTTCAGTTATGAGAAGGTATTCTAAAAGTTATAAAAAACTGTTTTTTTATAGGTTTGACATGGCTCTATATAATTCCTTTGTGATATGGAAAATTAGGCTGGGAAAGAAAGTCATTCACAGAATTTTGATTGAATTTTGTAGACCAGGTCTTAGAAAATGTTACATTACCTCAGTATCCAACCCACCATCAGTTGGACCTACTCCTCTGCGACTTCAGGGCAAACAGTGGGGACATTTTGTAGTAAAAAGATACCACCACCATCTTCTTCAAAAGTGCAAATCCTATTAAGGATTATTATCCTATTTTATTTGTGTTTCAAAAAAAAAAAAAAAATAGTGAAACAGTATGGCGGTGTGAAAAGTGCAAGATCCCACTACATGTACCAAAATGCTTTCGCTATTATCATTCAGAATTAAATTTTTTTGACTATTAAGCCTGTAGTGGAACTGCTTATTATTTAAATATTTTCTTAGTTGCAAGTAATTGTGTATTCCAATATATGTTTTGTAAAGTTTATATTCAAAAGGGACTTGTGAACGCTTCTATAACAGTGTTTCGGTACGAATGAATGAAAATTACAAAATTTGAAAAAACACAAACTGTAAGTAAAATTTTTTAAATAATTTTTTGTACATTGTAACATATTTGTAAGTATTAATCTGCAATAAAAAGATAGTCATTTTTGAAAATCAATTCCTTAAAAAAATAGTCAGTGAATGGGTTAAGTTATTACATGCTCGTCTTCTTCCTAAATCTGTACATCGCTGTGTGCAGCTTTTCCTATTATTTCTGTCTTTTAGTCAAATTTAACTTTGCATTGACTCGTTGATTGATTATATGGGATAAATATCCTTTCTTCTGGCCTTCTTGAAGACCAGTCCACATGATCATAATCTTCTCTTCTGTCAGGCAAATTTTAGTAGCGACCTAGAACTCAAACCTAACTATCAGTCTTGTGTGACTGCACTTTTGTCTGCTTCTTGTGATCACATTTCTTGACATGGTTGTTTGGTGGGATTCTTTAGTATGATTACAATATACTAGTCCATTGTTAACTAAAGATGAGTTACCCAATTCTTCTTGGATTTATCTGCACATAGGGCCATTAGGAGTTGCCGTAATTGCTGCTCTGTGTGTTTTCAGGTATAGCCCCTCCCATTGTGTCCTTTTGGCCGCTCAACACCAAACACCATCATTTCCATTTGTTAGTGTAACTACGAGTTATACGAGGGGCCTTATTACTTGACAGTATTGGTCTCGTATAAGGGCACTGAAGTATGACTTGTTTATTGGGTTATTAAAATCTGTAAATTCGTCCCTGTTTAGGGCGTCAACTGAAGTACTACACATTCATTAGTGTTTAAATTATTGAAATATGAAGTGTTACTGGTTATTTCGTTATTAAATTATTGAAATTTGAAATGTTATTCATTAATTAAAATATTGAAATTTCGTAATACTTACCTTTACCGGTAATTTGCCAGGGAGTCGTCTGGTGTACTTTAGCAGAGAAAAACAGGTAAATGCAAGTAAACAAGTACATAGTTATAATTCATGTAACACTCTACTTTATTGTATTTGCTCCCCTTCTCCCTCTCTATTTGCTAACATTTCACTTACGCACAATTACATATCGAGGTGACGACACCATCTGATTGAAATAACAAACATCTCTTATTTCTTATAAGTAAGTCATTTATTTAAAATTCTAAAACTTATTCATTAAATTTTTAATTAAATGCAACCCAGAATTTCGCTCACACACACACACACACACACACACACACACACACACACACACACACACACACACACACACACACACACACACACACACACACACACACACACACACACACACACACACACACACACACACACACACACACACACACACACACACACACACACACACACACACACACACACACACACACACACACACACACACACACACACACACACACACACACACACACCTTTTAAACCCCTTTATTTACATTTAGCGCTTTTATGAATTTAGATATATTGATTGGTTTAAGTTTTTTCTGTTACTTGACTGATGGCATCTCTGCAGACAATGTGTCACTCTTATTACATTCTTGTTCACTGGTTGCGTCCAAAAGATGTTGCACTGATTAACTTTTTGAAAACTTCACTGTTTACTGTTATTTTATATCGTGCCAATGTTAAATCACATGGTTTACTGGTCGGCTCGAGCTAAATTTTTATACGACCACGCGGTCTGCTGGCTATAGTAAGACAAGCGACGCTCACCGCTTTTCAAGATGGCTCAGCCACTTCATCTCGCGGCAACTTGGTATTTGATTGGAGCACAGCGGCACCACGTGACATAGCAAATTTTCAACGCCGCATATAGTCTACTCACTGTAACTGTTCAACCAGCCGAGTACGTGATAATTGAGCTGTAAGCACACGCATCCGCACAATAGCGCACATTCCATAGCACCTTAAAACCGTACTTGTTGACAACTTTTCTGGACCAACATGCGGATGGGCGTCACCTTCAGGAATGTCTATGGTTATACATTGAGGCCTCGTGTGGGTAACTACTGTGTTGTATTCACAAATAAAAATCTTATCGCACAATTCTGCCCCATTACAATACCCCCCCCAATGAGAGGGTTTCTGCCGAAACAGGAAAACTCATTGCTAAACCCCAAGAGAATCAATGAGGATATGGTGCCAACAACCCCCCTTTAATTTCTAAACATATCATGGGTAAACTACCCCCCTAGCTCGGCGACTCTGGCTGCACCTGAACGACATTACTGGACTTCTCTGTTCGAGATCCCAACACTGTAAAATCGGCCAGGTACTTACCACAGTACCGCCTCACCTTGTAACATTCTGAATAAAATTCCAAAACTGGCCTTACACAATACCAGATCCTCAACCGATATGTTCCCCCTTACATGCATACTGGGTTGCTTTTAGCAATTACTGAGTGCATACACATTTTTATTATCGACTACATACTACCTCCATTTATATTAAAATAAACTTCATTCATTGTGTTGCTTTTCTGAACTTTCTTTCATACTACATATTAAACTATACAAATCTTTTAACATACCACTGTTGTCAGCCTTTTTATTTTGATTAATTGAAATGGGTGTTGAATGAATTTCAATTTCATTCATTATTTTTGACTCGGTAAAATTACTTTCACTCATTATCATTTCATTTGTTTGAATTCCTGAGTTGCTTCTATTAACCGACTCAGTTAACACATTTTCTTTACTTTCCAACATTGATTTATTTTCGGCCTCATCGCCGACAATTATGTTAATCTCATCTGTTTTATTCTCCATATTTTATGGAATTTTCGTATACTAATAAAACCTCACACTTACTATTGTTTTACTACTCACTTAACCTAACAACTACTCACTGTACGTAATTCATACGTATTACTGCTTAACCTCCTAATCACGCTTATATTCACTCGTAGGTATGGTTTGTACAAAATTACATTATAAAACTGTCCAAGTTTGAGGCGCCATTGAGAAGCTACTCTCCTTTAACACATTTATTAATTATTGTATAACACAAACTTACCTTGATTAGCCCAGGATTCGACACACGAACTGTGAACTATAAATGTGACTTAGGGTTAACGTATTTCAATAACTACGCTCATTGTGAATGTTAATAATCTCTGTTTATTGATCGATTTCAATATTGATTTTAATATTCTTTTAAAATTTACTTATTTATCATATTCTTCTCAAAATTATAAAAACCTCTAGGCTACTGTTACCTGGCCAACATTCTAGTAGTAAATGTAAATAAAACCTTAACGTAAATAGCTAATTAAATTATAAAAAGCAACCCAGCATTTTGCTTACACACACTCATACAATATTTATTACCCCATCATTTATTATAAAGAGCTCTTTTACTTAAATTTTCAGGATTGATTGAACGTTATACAGTTACTTGGGTATGGATATTCCTTCCGACCACGTGTCGCACTGATTTCCTTTTTGTTCACAGGTTTGTCCGAATCAAGTCATCACTGATGATTTAATTACTGAAGATTTACTGTTTTCGCACCATTTTATATCACTTCCTCATAACTTTAGAACAAATTTTGAAATTTTAATGAAATTTCGGCTTGCGAGCCTATTATGTTCATCCGGCCAGATTGGTGTTTTGTAGTCGACTGATGCTGTACTCCAGCGTCTACAAAAAGCCACGCCTTCTTGATCCACGGCAACTTGGTCTGTGATTCGTTAATAAGAATCACATGACACGGTAATGAGTTAAAATTTGTCTTCCTTCCGTTATTAACTTTGGGTCCAAGAGTACAAAAAGCGGCACACACGCGCGCTCGCACCCACATTCCAACGTTTTATCGTTCTCATACCTGACTCTACCTAGTACCGAGTTAAACACAGGGTGTTAAACAAATCAAGCCCTTTTGACAATAAATGTTGCCCAGCCACAATTGGCTCCAGATTATTACCATTGTTATAAAAAAAAAATAAACCCCCAGCCTTATTTGCCCCGTTACATAATAAATCATAATATCATATAATAAATCATATTAGAACACAACCCAGCACTTCTTAAAGATAGGTTTTTTCATTCACCCGTTCACGCTCTCATTCATGCTATACAAATTCTAGATTCCCCAAATTGAGCTCATTTTAATATACATTTCTTTAATTGCATTTTTAGTGGTTTGAATTTATCTGATTGAAGAAATTGTCTGCTGTTTTGTTGTTGTACTTATCTGGTTACATGTGAGTCCAATTTTATTGCGCACATTCCTGTTATTTGTTGTTCGCATGCACTTTTTGAAACAATATATACATAATAACTGACAATTAACTGTTAATTTACAATTTGGTTCCGAATTCGTGTAATATTTTACATTTTGTTTGGGTGCACCCGAGATTTAGTTTCGGAACTTTTATACGTGTCCGGCCGGCACAAATGGTATTACGTGACTGAGGGCGAGATGAACGGCTTCAATTCCGAGGTGGAGAGGGTGTCATGTCACCAAGTCTTATTGTTTTCGGTTATGACGTCTAAAATATTAAGGCGAGGCATTTACGTATTGCATTCCAATGTGACGCTTTTGCAGGCTTGGCCTGATGACATAATAGGTCAGAGTTCGTCTGGCGAAATCTAGTTATTGTTTTGCATGTACACCGCTGACCTTGATACAATTCCTGCACTGAGCTTACTACGTCGTTATAAAACCACTTTTAACGGTATGGATGGAAATTTTACCACTATTAATGCTTTTGCAATGAAATAATAAAATTTATACATGTTTTCCCCCAAAACCACTATATGTACCGGATTGTAACGTTGCAACATACTATTTGACACAATCATATACAAACCAAACCATACTTTGAATCCCAGCACCAATGCCCTCCCACCAACCCCCCCACACATTCCACCAACCTGTGAAAAAATCCGTTACAACTGTTCACAACATTCTATATTTAAACCTCTCTGAGGAAGGTGTACACCACACCGAAACGTATGAGGACATTAAGAAACGTAAGTGTTCACAAGTGAAAGTTCAGTTTATCACTAAGTATATGTTTCGTTTCATGTGTTTGAAACATTTGCATTATTAATAGGTATGATATAAATAGTATTTATTTAGTCATTGCTGCATAACGAAAATAAAAATTCCCTATAGTGTTTTTTTTAATTAGTAAAAAATAAGGCTGCAACAAAAAATGTCAAATTGGCTTTGTAAAACATCAATTATCGATCTCAGCAAAGGCATACAGTGCACTTATTTAGTCTTTTAATGGTTAATAAAACTTGTAATACTTACTTTTATTTAGGAACAAAGTTGTAGAATTATCTACCAGTTACCACTACTGCACCACTTTCTTAAACTTCTTTGTTTTTTTCCTACGTTCACTGTTCAACCGGCTTCTCTTGTCTCTGCATTTATTTATTCATTTTATTCTACTAAATGTACACGTCCTTACAAAGCACTGAACTACAAATTCATCGGTCAGGATGTTTACGTTTAATTCTGTCATTCAATTATCTAAAAACACCGGGACACTGGTTTACAAAGCCACCATGAAAACGAGCAAATTCTTCTTCCATTTTCGTGACACTATCAACACACTTGTGTGGGGTTCATTAATGATCCCCTTGATATTGTTTCCAGCCAGTTCTTTTCTGAAAGAGATATGTTTCGGGTTATACATCTAGACTTTCTAGCCTTTCCTGGATATTTTTTCTAAGCTTTATAGTTTAGGGGAATGAGAGTCGAACATAAAACCTCTCAATGGAGGGGGGGCTTGTAATAATACGTTAAATATGAATGCAAGTTTAGTGTAAAAAGAAAATTGACAAGTTTATGTGGAGCCAAGCGACAAGAGTATTTTGAAGCATCGATTGTGGAGCAAACAACGTAAGTTTTCTAACAACGGGTACAGGTGACCAGAGGAGGGGGAACAGATTATGTACAGTTGTAGCAGTGTACATCTTACCACATGGTAGTACACACTGAGGCGAGCACTGATTCGTGGTTGTGCGCAAAAAATGTATGTCAACAGTATCAGTTGACACTAAACCTATGTTTCGGTCCGATATTGGCAACGCAAAAGTGTAAAATGGCGTGGATAAACAAAATCTATCAACTGATTTATAAACAGAGGGATGAACTGGTGCAGACAGTTTTCTAACCTAGCGACCACACGTTTCAATCAAATAGAGCAGTAGCTCAGTAAACCTTGTGTGGTATAACCAGTAATTACTGACTTGTTTCAGCTGATTTCTCATAAATCTATATAATTCACAATTAACAGAAATTGAACTCTACGTGCAGTGGCCACAAGAAGTGTGACTGCGTGGTGTCATACAACTTGAGAACAAATGAATCTGCTACACGGGCAAGACGATGTTGATACTGCACTAACTGTAATATTACCCCATGTGCAGATAAGTACAAAAAAACGGAAAAAGGGGGAAATAAAATCTTAATGGCCATAAACTATGTATGTGAGAGAGAGAGAGAGAGAGAGAGAGAGAGAGAGAGAGAGAGAGAGAGGGGAGTGCATGATATGAAACCTAACAAAGTAGCGAATTCTCATTGTCAGATATAACACAAGTCCACTAGGTAGAAGTTAAATTGTTAAGATGAATAGATTTGATATTCAGTTAATTGTAATACTTGAAACAATAAAAAGTAGTGTGACTGCACCATCTAAAGTAACTCGTAGTGAGGTAATAAGCATTTAGTTTACTACACGGTATTGTAAACATTTCATTGTGCAATTGCTTGACTACATTTCTAATGAAGTCAGTTCTCTTTAAATGTAATGTATACTAAAAATCTCATCGTCATTGTACAATTTTGCAGTCAATTACAAACTACAATATAAAGATTGCAGTCTGACGTAAAACAGAGTACTGTAGATACTAATCAGTAACTGTAATCAAAAATTATAGTTCACAGACAAAAGCATGCAGATCAGAGTAAATATGAGTTAAATTACCGTATTTTCGCGTGTATAATGCGCACCCCAATTTAATCGGAATATTTTGCAGAAAAATTTCAATTCATGTATAATGCACATCCATGTTTGTAAGGAAAAACAGTTTAAAAAATGTATTATAACGAATAAAAATATATATTGTTTGAATATTATATGCTGTGCTAAAAAGTTTGTATACAAAATAATAGGTGTTTTTAAATAACTCATATAAAAATTTAAAACAACTGTTACTAGTCAAATAATTACACATTTACAAAAACAATATAAATCTCCCACTTACCTTAAATTTTTGGTCCAGGATTCCAACACGAACTGTGAATGTAAACGTGATTTTGAGGTTGTTAAAATAACACACTCGACTCTCATTAAAATATATTAAGCTTCAAATTTTATTAAAATTTAGTTCATTTATATTCCTTTAAATTTCTTTCGTACATACTTTCTCCCAACTATTGGCACATTATTATTTCGCTCAACTGTGCCTTAATACATTTCTTACAAGCGTTTGTTAACCATAAATTTATTACCATACATTTATATTTCATATGCTACTTGTTAATTTCTAAATCTAAATAAGGCAAACCCAGCTTGCTCACACTCAACTCTCATTCCATTTACCCCCCATTTATTTATTTTAGGCAATCATTGAAATAATTTTGATTTAATACGGTTACTTGCTGTAGTGGCGTCTCCCCGACCTCATGTCGCGTCACACACAAAGTTCTCTTTTGGGTGTCCTGAAGTTTATGATTTCACATCCTTTATGCCTCACTGAATACTGCACTCACTGAATACTTTGGGACATCGTTTCACCACTTATATTCTCTTTTAATTAATAATAAAAAATTTTTTTATGAGTCACGTTTGGTAGCTGCCTGGCCAGGCGGAGCGTGGGTGATGACTGCCAGGAGCGTTAACCAAATGCCCCCCTCCAAAATCGGACAAGACGGAAATTACCAATGCCTTCTGGCGTTAAAATGTTCGTCACTGTGCTCAACGTATGGGTTATTCATGTGCATTTGGGCTGACGATATTGCACTGCCTTTCGTCACGTCACTCAAGTGGGTGTAGTTTCATTTACATTTCCGCCCGCAACCTCGCACGTGCTAAACAAATTTCACAAATTGGCCATGTTGGCTGAGGCGTCTAAGCGTCCTGTCCGCGTGCTTGCTCATGTTCGCGCGCACTGGTGTGTCACACACATTTGATTTCTGGGAATTGTAATGCGTCTTACCGCACCCGCTTGCAAAATTACAACGTTGTTACTGCGTTCTTTGTTTGACTGTAACCGTTTTATGTAGTGGACTCGCTACCTTATTTATGCATTGATTAAAATATGAAACAAATAAAACACCCCATTTTGCCCCATTACAATACCCACCCAATGAGAGGTCTTTTGTCGAGACAGAAGAATTCTCATTGCTAAACCCTAAGAGGATCGGTGAGGATCTGGTGCCAACAACCCCCCGTGAATTTCTTAACGCATCATGGATAAACTACCCCCCTAGCTCGGCGACTGTGGCTGCACCTGAACGAGATTACTGGACTTCTCTATTCGAGATCCCAACACCATAAAATCGAACAGATACTCACCACAGTACACCCAACCTTCTATCATTCTGCCCAAAAATCCAAACCCTGGCCTTATACCATACCAAATCCTCAACCGATATGTCCCCCTTACATGCACACTGGGCTGCCTTTAGCAAGTACTGGGCACGTACACATACTTATTAATACCTTCTAAACAAATTCCTTATTTAAAATTCATAAAATATTTATCTTTAAATTTCCATTTCCTTTTGCAAATTAACGTTAAGCTTTTCAAATCAAAACATCAGCTAATTAAATTCAAATCATTTAAGTTTCATTCAAAACTCCATTTAAGTTCAAAATCAATCTGTTATATCACCATTACTTTTCTCAAAATAAAAAATCTTTTACATGAATCTATCAAATCTATCAATTTTCTTCACTACTACTAATAATCATAAAAACAAATAAACTGAACATCTTATTAAATCATGAATTCACTTATTCTAACCTTTGTTTCTAACACATATATACTAAACCATATAAGTCAATGAACACACTAGCAATAAACACGAACAATAACATACTTGAAACTCAGACATCATCTATATGGCAAGTATAAAAAATTTTTTTTTTTCAAAAAAAAAATTTTGATTTACCTAAATATCTCTTTTATTAACCTCAGAAAATTTTAAAATCATTTAATTCAATTAAGTAACACCATGGTGTGAATTACTTATTGGAACATGGTTCTGTCTCTAACATAAGTCATCAGCTGATCCAACTGGGTCAAGTGAACGACCTTGACATATATACGCTACACAAAGCTACACTGTAAAATACATGAAACATCTTTAAAATTCTTTACCTTCAAACATAGTACAACATAATAAAATAATACATACAAAATTAACATGGTTATTATTATCTTACAATAAACAATAAAATTTACATTTAAACTGACCAACGTTACACACTTTACAGCTTTAATTATTTTCAAATTCTATTACAATCCGTCACTTGTTTCAATCATTTTTATATTTTGACTATGACTTTCTTTCTTTAATATTTTCATTCTCAGTTAGTTTGGGTGACTCAGTTATTCATAACGTCTCAATTTACGACTTGGCATTTATATATACTCTTACCCCCCTTCTGAGTCTAATACCCACTTACAAATTCTCTATCTAGTAGACACCCATCTATCAAAACATCTACCAACCATTCTTTACCTCTAACTTACTACTCTAACTCATTTCGCATCATTCTACCCTTATAACAAAAATACTCTCTACCCCTTCGTACTCAGGATGTGTGTTCCTTTCCCAATGCTCATTCCCTTATTTGGTTCCCGGACCCTCCCTAGGTAACCCTTTCCGGCACATATCGGTTCCCCTCCCGCCACAACGCTTTTCGTTGAGGACTCCTTATCACACCACCCCCCTTACAAAATTCCTTTATCCACTAATTACTCTCCCATTACATCACTTTCATCTACAAAATATCTCCATTTCTTTATTACCTCAATATATCAATCCTTACTCTACATATTTTCCCCATAGCTACTGTGTCACTATTACTTCTCAAATTCTACATTACGTTTATTCACAACCATCTTACTTTGTTCAACTCCCCTTCTAAATTAAAATAAAGTCCCCTTCTAAACTTAACTTGGACTGATTTAAATGTCCTAACGAAATAATAATCACCCAAATTTTAACCTTTACCACCTTTTGCATTATATTTACCCTTGAAAATTCAAAACTATCTCAATTCATTTTACCATTTAATTCAAAATCTCTTAAATACATTGAAAATATTAAATTCTTGGATTTCGTTGTCCATGACGTGTCCGTTACTTAACTAAATATCACTATAATATTGACGACTCGGAACACAATGTTTTTTATAAGTAAAAACGTAAAGTTTTACCTTACAGCCTAAACCGGCTTTCACCTATAGAAGGCTTCATCAGAGGCTGTCGTTAGTAGCGCTGCTCGTCTTGTTGTTGGCGACGAGAAAGTGTTTCGAAAGATTGAAGCTGTGTGTGTGTGGTGAGATGTGTTCGAATAATGCGTGCGATTTGAATTGTGTCTGTTCGTTTAGGATGTCATTTTTATTTGTTTTTGTGTGTTTGTATATTTCTAATTGTTCTAGAGTGTCTAGTTTTCGGCCTTTTGTGTGTACGTGTAGTATGTTCATGTTATTGTCGATGTTTTTATATGTGTGGTTTGCTTCAATGAGGTGGTTTGCGAAGGTAGATTCTGTAGTGGTGTGGAGTGCTTTTGTGTGTTCAATGTATCTCTGTTTGAAGCTACGTCCTGTCTGGCCTATGTAGAATTTACTGCAATTTGAACAATTTAGTTTATATACACCGGGTAGATCGAATTTGTTTTGTGGTTTGGGCATGCGTTTTGATAGTGTGTGTTCTGTTTTGTTAGTAGTTTTGTAAGCGATTCTGTATCCTGCTTTTTTGAATTTGTGGGCAATTTTTTCTGTTTGTTTGTTGATGTATGTTAGTGTTATGAATTTGTTGTTTTCTGTCTTTGTCTGTTGTTTGTTTTGTGTTTTGTGTAGGAGTTTACTGACTATTGTTCTGTCATAACCGTTAGATTCTGCTAGATATTTTATCGTGTTTAGTTCGTCTTTGTAGTCTATTTCATCTAAGGGGATGTTGTTAAGTCTATGTATCATGGTTCTAAAAGCAGCTAGTTTGTGTTGTATTGGGTGATTGGAGGTGTTGTGTATTAGTGTGTCAGTTGTAGTTGGTTTTCTGTATATACTGAATTTGTGCCTGTGTTCTAGTTTTGTGGTGGAGAGGTCTAAGAAGTTTATGGTGTTGTTGTGTTCGTATTCGGCAGTGAAGGTTATGTTTTTATGTATTTTGTTTATGTGCGTTAGTAACTGTTCACATTGTCTTTTGTTTCCCCTGTATAGTATTAGAATGTCATCAACGTATCTGTGCCAATATAGTATTTTATGTGAGTGTCTGTCATTGTTTGTGAGTATTTTTGTTTTTTCTAAGTGTTGGAGGAAGACTTCTGCTAGAATGCTGGATATGGGGGAGCCCATGGGTAGGCCGTCGTTCTGTGTGTAGTATTTATTGTTATAAGTAAAGTAGTTTTGTTTTTTGATAATGTTCAGAGTTTCTGTTATTTCATTGATAAGTTCGTCTGGTGTGTTGTTCTGTTTGAGTTTGTTTTGTAGGATGGTGATTGTTTCAGAGATGGGGATGTTTGTGTACAGGTTTTTAATGTCAAAGGAGGCTAATGTGGCGTTATGGGGGATGTGTATGTCTTTTATTTTTGTTACTAGGTCAGTGTTGTTTTTTACTGCAATGTTGTTGTCTATTTGTGTGTGTTGTCTAATAATTTTGTCTAGATATTTTGCCAGTTTGTGTGCAGGGGCATTACGGTAGTTGATAATGGGGCGGATCGGAATGTCTTCTTTATGGATTTTGGGAAGCGCTTGGAGTGTAGGTGCTGATGGTCGGATTTGTTTCATGTAGGGCTTTTGTTTATGTGTCATAATGTGTTTGGCTTTGTTGACTATTTGTTTTACTGAGTTTTGGTATCTGTCGGTGGGGTCGTGTTTTAGTTCTGTGATGTTGTTCTGTTCTATGAAGTCTTGTACTTTTTTGTGTAGGTTGTCTGTGGGGATAATTACAGTCGTGTTGCCTTTGTCAGCTTTTACAAATGTGATGCTGTGTTTGTGTGCCTTTTCCCTCAGTTTGATGGCTGTGTGTATTTCTGAGTTGTGGTTGTTGTTGTCTGGTGTCTTATGTACTCCTATTGTGTTGTTTATATTATGTCTTAATGTGTCTTGATGCTCTGGTGCTGTGTTTTGTATATTTGTTTCTGTGTCAATTATGAGCTTTGTTAGTGTTTGGTTGTTATGTGTATTATCACAAAACAAAACTACTTTACTTATAACAATAAATACTACACACAGAACGACGGCCTACCCATGGGCTCCCCCATATCCAGCATTCTAGCAGAAGTCTTCCTCCAACACTTAGAAAAAACAAAAATACTCACAAACAATGACAGACACTCACATAAAATACTATATTGGCACAGATACGTTGATGACATTCTAATACTATACAGGGGAAACAAAAGACAATGTGAACAGTTACTAACGCACATAAACAAAATACATAAAAACATAACCTTCACTGCCGAATACGAACACAACAACACCATAAACTTCTTAGACCTCTCCATCACAAAACTAGAACACAGGCACAAATTCAGTATATACAGAAAACCAACTACAACTGACACACTAATACACAACACCTCCAATCACCCAATACAACACAAACTAGCTGCTTTTAGAACCATGATACATAGACTTAACAACATCCCCTTAGATGAAATAGACTACAAAGACGAACTAAACACGATAAAATATCTAGCAGAATCTAACGGTTATGACAGAACAATAGTCAGTAAACTCCTACACAAAACACAAAACAAACAACAGACAAAGACAGAAAACAACAAATTCATAACACTAACATACATCAACAAACAAACAGAAAAAATTGCCCACAAATTCAAAAAAGCAGGATACAGAATCGCTTACAAAACTACTAACAAAACAGAACACACACTATCAAAACGCATGCCCAAAGCACAAAACAAATTCGATCTACCCGGTGTATATAAACTAAATTGTTCAAATTGCAGTAAATTCTACATAGGCCAGACAGGACGTAGCTTCAAACAGAGATACATTGAACACACAAAAGCACTCCACACCACTACAGAATCTACCTTCGCAAACCACCTCATTGAAGCAAACCACACATATAAAAACATCGACAATAACATGAACATACTACACGTACACACAAAAGGCCGAAAACTAGACACTCTAGAACAATTAGAAATATACAAACACACAAAAACAAATAAAAACGACATCCTAAACGAACAGACACAATTCAAATCGCACGCATTATTCGAACACATCTCACCACACACACACAGCTTCAATCTTTCGAAACACTTTCTCGTCGCCAACAACAAGACGAGCAGCGCTACTAACGACAGCCTCTGATGAAGCCTTCTATAGGTGAAAGCCGGTTTAGGCTGTAAGGTAAAACTTTACGTTTTTACTTATAAAAAACATTGTGTTCCGAGTCGTCAATATTATAGTGATATTTGAAAATATTATATTCAAATATTTAATTACATTGATAATTTTGCAAATCTTTTATAAGTGATATACTACATTTATAACTCCATTAATCAGCTGATTTTCTTGGCAAGGTGAATGACCTTACTATTGATACAATTCAACAATTATATAAAGTACATATTTTTATAATCCTTATTCCTAACATACTACATACAGTTAATACAAATACACAAAATTATATAGTCATTATCATACAAGGTTATCTGAAATCATTACAAGTAAATCTAGTGCTTAAAATGGTTTTGCTCTCATAGGGACATACATTGAGTCATAGTCATAGCAACAGTTACTGAACAGCTCTATGGATTGTCAACCCCCAACTCTCTCTATAGAGTCGTGTTATAAGCTGACCGCCCGCTGTTTACAGAGGTTGTCACCCTCTCACTGAATTCTCAGTTACCCTCCTACTACATCATTTACTTAAAATCCCCCCTTTTACCCAGTTACAATTAGGTAAACCACCTGCCGGTCGGTCTAGGTATTTACCTTGTGCACAGATGCGTTATCTGTGCCCCTGGCTTGTAACTGCCAGCTCCTTTTCCACACGCACTATGTTTCCTGGTGTTGGACTGTGGCGTCCATTTGCATTCCCAAGAACTGAAGTTTACTTATATAAGGTATAGACGCTGCCTATACCGTTCTTGGTTCAGCGTTATATAAAAATTCGGTATTACTGATGTCCGAGGACACCAGTAATCCTACTAAAATGATTCACACACCCTTAGTACGGCACTACCGTCACCTTCGACGATAGCCGCTGTTCCATAGTTATGTAGTTTCCCCTGTTTTACCCCCGGTTCAATTTCAATGTTCACCAATTTTGTAACTACTTACATAATTCCACAGCCAGGGTCTGGTGAAACCGTGACCGCCCGAAATGTGGGGAAACTACCAAAAGACATATAAGGCTCACACTGACACCATTACTACAATTCACGGAAGGTCAACTCTTATATGTTTGGGTATTCATTACTCAAGTTTTTTATGTTTACATTTTTAGACACATCTACATTTTTAACTTTTGTCCAGCAAACCTTTCACTTTTCTTAGCTTGTACTACAAATTTCATAATTATATATGGTCACTTATTTACTAAAATACACTATAGCTACTGACATAAATTTAAAATTATAAACATTCCAAATTATATATTGATAAGTATTTATATTGGAGGCTAATTTTATCTTTAATGCTACTAAGGTTGTAATTGCCCGAAAAGATGGGGGTTTCGCCACGAGGGAAACTTGGGGACAGGATAGATCCACTACGTGAATTCCCGTCCCCCTTTTACCCCAAATCTACTCCCTCTATTCTACCATTTCTCCAAACCTGCCGTCTATGCTACCCCCAACCTCCCTCCTAACAAAACTCATCTTTTTAAATATTCTGTAACTGCAGCCATTGGCTAAATTGATTTTCACCAATGACACTAAAAAATTTAAGTAAATTTAAGGCCTTGTTAAATATAACCTCCGAACTATTTACATGCACTCTAAGGCAGTACTGGTACGTGATATGGTACACCTAACCGCTGCACCTTGAGTGTTAAAAAATAATTTGTATCACTTACCTTTATGGGTCCCCCTCCCCGTTCAGTAATGTGGTGTAAATTTCTACTCTATACCAATTTTGGTGGAGCTGGACCATCGTCGTTTCACTGCCCGAAGGAAGTTCCGCCAACCATGGTCCGCCTCCAAATGCCGAAATCCACGGCCAGGACTGGTAAGGTCGTGATCGCCCGAAAATGGGGGGGAGTCCCTTCTGAAAACATACAATAACATATTAAAATTCAAAATTTTTACCTTGACCAATATAATTTCAAATTCGTAGCATTTTGTGTGCCCACTATCTCCTGTGTTACTGGGTTGCGTAGTACATATGCATTATTCATCTTTATTTCTACGATCTCATAAGGTCCTTCATATAATAGGAAAAACTTCTTTATTTCTTTATCTTGTGCGCTAGACAAATCATGTCTCCTTACCAACACTAATTGGCCTACCTTGTATTTGACCCACTTACCCTTTTCATCATGTTTCTGCTTTCTTCTCTCTCCCTTGGTGAGTAGACTCTCGTTTGCGAGTTGTATTTTTACATTCCTGTCGATAGTTCTTTCTTCCGGTGGGTACTCAAAAAGTTGTTCTAATATTCTGGGTGGTCGGGTTCCTTTTATTAGCTCATATGGTGTAAAACCTGTAGAATCGTGGGTAGTGCTGTTTAACCAGTCTTCCACTTTCTTTACGTATAAAGGCCATTCTGAGTGTTTGGAGTGACAATACGCCCTGAATATCCTGCCGATTTCTCGCATCACCCGCTCTGCCTGGTTCGACTGTGGATGGTAAACTGCCGTATGCTTGGGGATGATGCCTTCCCAGCAGAGAGTCTGCCTCCACTTCCCGCTAATGAACTGGGGTCCATGATCGGATAAAATTATTTTCGGCTTACCTACATTTATCATGTAATCCTTGGTGATCTTTTCGCTTAACACCTTGCTAGTAGCTCTCTTTACGCTGTACAACCTAACAAACTTAGAAAAAGTGTCCAACACAACAAAAACATATACTACTCCACCCTTACCTTTAGGCAATGGCCCATACAAATCTACAGCAACTAAATCGAACGGTCTTTCAACTTTAATATAATTCATTTCCCCGTCAACCCTATAATTTACTACTTTTGACACAAATCGCAAACTCGTAACACTCTTCTAACTCTCCTCTCCATATTTTTAAATACACATGACTCTTTTAATACATTTGTACATTTTTTCGCCCCAAAATGCCCATATCTTATATGACGATCCCAAATAATTCTATCTACTAACTCATCAGGTATCATTAACCTCCAATCCCGTTCACCCCCCTTCTACTTTCTTAAATAAAATTCCCTGATATATTTGGAAATGTGTATGGTACTCTGACCCATTTATCATCATCTCCTAAAGGCAATGCCTTGTCGCTGTAGCCACGTCACTCTATCCCTTGCGATAGTCTTTTTTTTTTTTTTTTTTTTTTTTTTTTTTTTTTTTTTTTTTTTTTTTTTTTTTTTACTGTGATAAAAATAAATAATTTAACTTTATTAGTCACTCAATGGCATTTTTTATCAATAACAATTTGTATCAATATTACTGTCACGGCTGTATAACTGAAATGTTTCTTTGGGTGCATCGTCTGCTGGAATACTAATAAGTGATTACTGATTATGTTTACTGGCACTAAAAACCCAATTTACACTCACTCCATGAGTAAATCTGCCCAGTACTTACATCACTATCAGAATGATCACTTATGCAATCTTTTCCTTTTCCATTGTTATCTTCAGCAACCACCTTACTTATATTATTCTTTCCATTGCTTCATCTATTTCCAAATCTGTTGATAAATAATTCTTTTCTGTTTCCTGTCTACATCTGAATATAGAACACCATTCTTTTTTAGCAGTAAAGTTTATTTTTTCTTGAACTAAATTAACAAAGTCACTAAAATTCAAAATATTAATCCTGTATCCAACTATATCTTTCGTTACTGCTGACCAGATCTGGTCAAGGGGATTTAAGTCTAAGTGATACTTTGGCAATCGTAAAACACTGTGCCCATATTTTGCTAATATTCTGTCTAACTTAAATATTGTAAATTTACTTTTATTTAACTTGATAAGTCTGTAGAGTTCAGGTTTAAACATTTCATCATCAAATGGTATATTATGTTGTACCAACCAGTTAATCATATCAGCTCTTTTTGACAAGCTATCTTTTTGACCCATTTATATCTGCTTCTAAACTAGCTATTATCTTACCCAATTTATTTTCTGATCTTTGTATGTTCTTGATCTCCCTTAGTTCCTCCCCAAAAATTCTATCTTCCCTTGTTAATCGAAAAATTTCTATTTCTTTAAGATCCCTCCCTGTTTTGTTATCTGTTACATCTATTCTGGAAAGAGTGTCTGGTACTTTATTATCTGTCCCCTTGATGTATTCCCATGAAAAATGATATTCTTGTAATGCTAGCACCCACCTGGTTAATCTGCTGTGTGTCAACTTACACGTGTTCAAAAATGATAAGGCCTTATGATCTATCCTGATGACGGTTTGGTTTCCTAGCAGGTAGGTGCGAAATTTCTTTACTGCGAAGACGATGCTCAGCAATTCCTTCTCTGTTGTCGTGTAGTTCCTTTCCCCTGCCAATAAAGTCCTGCTGGCAAAAGCTATGGTCCGGTGTTCCTTATCCTCACCCTCCTGGTAGAGTTCTGCACCGAGGGCTATGTTGCTGGCATCTGTCTGTAAATAAAATTTTTTCTGAAAATCGGGGTGATTCATCATTATCATATTTATAAACTTCTCTTTAATCTCATTAAAAACATCTCTTTCCTCCTCGCCCCATCTCCATGGTTTACTCTTTTGTAAGACCGCACTTAGTTTAGAGGTAACCTGCGCATAATTTCTCTGAAATTTCTGATAAAAATTGCATAATCCCAAAAAGCTTTGTAACTGTTTAATATTTTTAGGTTCTGGAAAACGTATGATAGCTTCTACTTTATCTGGGTTTGCTAAAATACCTTCGGGAGTGATAATAAAACCTAAAAAATGTATCTCAGTTTGTTGAAATTTTGACTTCCCCCAATTAACTGTTAATCCCCCATTTTCCAATTTATTTAATACGTATTCCGTATGTTCTAAATGTTCCGAGAATGTTCTTGATGCTATTAGTATGTCATCAACATATACAGTTAAAAAATCTAAGTCCTTGGGTTGTAATATCATATCTAAACATTTTATAAAACTGGCTACGCTAGTGTTTAGTCCGAATGGTAAACGCTTAAATTGATAGTTCTTACCATTGAAGAGAAATGCAGTATATTTCCGGCTCTCTGGTGCTAGTGGAACTTGCCAGTATCCTGCTGTCAAATCTAAGGACGTCATATATTTGACTCCGCTAAACTTCTGAAAAATTTCATTCATGGCTTCCGGTGACTCCCGGTCAGGTATTATAATTTGGTTAATTTTTCTAGCGTCTAAGCACAACCTTATCTTTCCATCCTTCTTGATGACCACTACTAATGGATTTGAGTACGGTGATATAATATTTCAATGATGTCTCCTTCCATCATTCGGTCCAACTCCTCTTGCACTGCTCTCCTCTTTGAAAACGGGACTGATAACTTCTCTGCATGTAGGGTGAGTGTTCTCGAACCTTCAACTCGCATACGTAGTCCCTGGCTTTTCCAGGCAACTCAGCAAACACATCTCTAAAACGTTCAACAACTGCCCACAACTCCTGTCGTTGGGGACTCCCTACAACTCCACCCTCATTAAAAAATTTATCTGCCCTATTTTCCCATACTCTCATCATTCTCTACACTCTCACTCTCTTGACATACATTCACTCTTGTTTCTATAATTCCCTCGCCTACTCGGTTTTGTATCATCTTTACCCCCGTAACTCTAACTTCATGTAACACCCTCTTAAAATTTACCCTGTCTGGTTCACTCCCCTTATTAAATTCTACTATTCTCTTGTTAAAATCGATTACTGCTTTATTTCTCTCCAAAAAATCGTTTCCCAGAATTATATCTAAATTCAATCCCTTAACTAATAGAAAGGTATTCTCAAATTCAGTTCCATTAAGGAATATATTTAACTGTACTTGTTTAGTAACTCTTTTACTTCGTACTCCGGTCACCCCCACTACTTTTACGCCTGCCACTGGTAATGACGGTATATTTTTATTTATCTCTTTTAATTCACCCATTACATTCTCTGAAACTACTGATATTTCACTCCCTGTGTCAATTAATGTTTTATAACTCTTACCTTCTATGGTTACAACTACCTCTGTCAATCCTGTTTTGGTTTCTGTCATTTCTGCATCGTCCTCCTCCAGTAACTCCTCCGCCATGTCCTTGATAATTATATTACTTTGGTAGTTACACTCCTCTTGAACCCCCAGGTTCTCCTCCGACAATGGCTGGGCCCGGTTCCCCATTGTCTCTTCTAGTTTCCCGTGGATCGACCTGCCACGGCTTGGTTATATCCTCCTCTGCCTCTGTTGCTGCTTCCATTTCCCCTCGGCGCTCCTCTGTTGTTCTCTGCTCCTCTCTGCGACTGATTTTGTTGGTTGTACGTTCTCTCGCTGCGTTGACATTCTCTCGCCTTGTTACACCTAAAACATGTTGTTCTTATAGCATAATTTTCAACATTACACTCTGCACATCGCCAACCCTCGCCTCTATTATCACTATTTCCCCCACGTGCCCCTCGGTGAAAGTTCGGTATTCCCCTGGGTTGATCATAATTTCCGTTGATGGGTGCCGCTGGTGTGTTTATACGCCTACTCATCTCCTGCTCTCTTATGTTCTGAAATATATCTAATATTTTTTCCAATTCGGTAATTTCCATAATTTCTCGTGTCATTAATGTAATTTGTATCTCTCTCGGCAAGTGTTTACTAATATGTCTAACAAATGACCGGAACGGCAACGGCGGTTCTAGGTACTTTGCTTCATTAAATATTTTCATTACATATATGGTTAGGTGGTTGTTTACTCTCCCGAAATTCCCCGTTCCCATGATTTTACTACGTAAACTTTCCTGTTCTTCTTCGGACCAATATTTATTCTTAAACGCTGCTTCGAACTTTTCATAGCTACTCCACTCCATATTGTGTACCTCAGCCCATATTTCAGAACTACCCTTAAAACACTTTAAAATTTTTAACAATTTAACCTCCCAATTACTACTATTAAACCGGTTAAATTCCCTTATCCTATTCAGAAATTGCATCGGGTGTATTCTACTGTTGTCACAATTAAATTGTTCGAGTTCTATATCGTCTTTTGCTTCACGGGTATACAATACTCGCTCTGCAACACTATTTAAATTCTGGCTTACGGCCACATGTAATTCGTCTTTGATTTCTATGATGTCTCGCTCAGTTACTTTTAATTTATTATCATTTATAATTTCATATTGAAGGTTATGTTTACTCATAGCCCCCACACTCTCTTGCACAGATAGTTTACACACACTCTCTATCTCCATTATTTTATTTATTATGTCAACATAAATCTTACTAATACACTTACTTTCTATCTCTACACACTGTTCTTTAACTTGAGTTTTAATTTCGTTTGTCATCTGCTCATTTACACCATTTATTTTGCTTTCAATATTTTGTGTGATTTCACAAATTTGTTTGTCAATTTTTTCATCTCTTTCATTAATTTTAATGTCTATACTCTTCACTGCATTATCTAATTTGTTATTTAAATCGTTACATTTACTGCAAATTCTTCGTGAGTATTTTCAAACCGCTTATTAATTTCATTCATATGGTTTTTCAACTCATCAAATTTATTATTTTGTTCATCAAATTTTCTATCAAAGTCATTGCTTAATTTATCAAATTTACTATTTTGTTCGTCAAATTTGGCATTGAAATTACTATTATTAACATCAAATCTATTATTAATAAGATTAAATAAGTCATTTAATGACAACTCTTTTTCTCTTGTTTTAGTTGCTACGGGAGTGGAATTCGCTCCCGGCTCATTAATTACAGATTCGTCTATCAGGCTGGAGTTGTCTCCATTCCTGAATCGTTAGCATCAACATTTACTGAGTTTTCTGTTTCTACGGCATTTAAGCTGACGTCTTCCTTATTATTTTCGTTAGTATTCATTTTGTATATAACTTATTATATTTTCCTCGGTATAAAATTCAATCTTACATATACACAGTATTATTCATATACCATAACACAAGTAACATAGTATGTCTCTAACTTATTAATTTTTTATACGTCGTTAGTACGTATGTCACCCAACCTCCAAATCACATTATTCGTTGTAGGTGTGGAATTTTAATTTCAAAAAATTAGAACTCGTCCCTGTTCGGGCGCCATCTGTTACTAGTCAAATAATTACACATTTACAAAAACAATATAAATCTCCCACTTACCTCAAATTTTGGTCCAGGATTCCAACACGAACTGTGAATGTAAATGTGATTTTGAGGTTGTTAAAATAACACACTCGACTCTCATTAAAATATATTAAGCTTCAAATTTTATTAAAATTTAGTTCATTTATATTCCTTTAAATTTCTTTCGTACATACTTTCTCCCAACTATTGGCACATTATTATTTCGCTCAACTGTGCCTTAATATATTTCTTACAGGCGTTTGTTAACCATAAATTTATTACCATACATTTATATTTCATATGCTACTTGTTAATTTCTAAATCTAAATAAGGCAAACCCAGCTTGCTCACACTCAACTCTCATTCCATTTACCCCCCATTCATTCATTTTAGGCAATCATTGAAATAATTTTCATTTAATACGGTTACTTGCTGTAGTGGTGTCTCCCCGACCTCGTGTCGCGTCACACACAAAGTTCTCTTTTGGGTGTCCAGAAGTTTATGATTTCACATCCTTTATGCCTCACTGAATACTTCGGGACATCGTTTCACCACTTATATTCTCTTTTAATTAATAATAAAAAAATTTTTTATGAGCCACGTTTGGTAGCTGCCTGGCCAGGCGGAGCGTGGGTGATGACTGCCGGGAGCGTTAACCAAATGCCCCCCTCCAAAATCGGACAAGACGGAAATTACCAATGCCTTCTGGCATTAAAATGTTCGTCACTGTGCTTAACGTATGGGTTATTCATGTGCATTTGGGCTGACGATATTGCACTGCCTTTCGTCACGTCACTCGTGCCAAACAAATTTCACAATGGCCATGTTGGCTGAGGCGTCTAAGCGTCCTGTCCGCGCACTTGCTCGTGTTCGCGATACTGGTGTGTCACACACATTTGATTTCTGGGAATTGTAATGCGTCTTACCGCGCCCGCTTGTAAAATTACAATGTTGTTACTGCGTTCTTTGTTTGACTGTAACTGTTTTATGTAGTGGACTCGCTACCTTATTTATGCATTGATTAAAATATGAAACAAATAAAACACCCCATTTTGCCCCATTACACAACCGGAAACTTACACAAGTCATAGCGTTTGTTTAGTTTGATATTATTTTACTTTTCACATAACTAAAATCACATAACACTTGCACTTATTAATTTTCTTCATCTGTTTCTGAAGAAAGGAGTATTGGATTACTCTCCTCTTCTGATGCACTGTCATCTCAAAGCGCACAATCTTCGGTACCATGTAGCTTGTCCGAAATATCAAATTTCTTAAAACTTTTTATAACTGTTTCACATTTTACTGCTTTCCAGGCGTTTACGATCCACTCTAATATGAGCGAAACTGGAGGTCTTTTCAATTTTCTATACGGTGTGTGTGCATGGTCACCATCGCACATACATTGTGTATAAAGTTTTCTAAAATTGCCCTTAAAAGGTTTATTAACAGACACATCTGAAGGCTGAATTACGGATGCTAAGCTACCAGGAACCACTGCCAAAATTGTTTTTGTTTCTTGAAGCCTTGCTTTTACTTGGTCCGTCAAATGCGCTTTGAAGCTGTCCGAAACTAACAACTTCTTCTTTAATAGAGCACCAGGCCTTCGGTTCCAAACTGTATCTATCCAGTCTAAAACAAGCTATTCTTTCATCCACCCTTCTTCCTGGACGCGAATGATTACACCCCTTAGACATTTTTCTTTAGGCAAAGTTTTTCTCTTTAGAACCATATGTGGAGGTGATTTGTGTCTGTCGGCTGTAATCGATAGCATAACTGTGCACTTTTGTTTGTGGTGCCCTGTTGATCTGACTGGCACAGATCTCTTACCTTTATCATTAGTACTCATAGCCAGTGGCATATCCTAAAAGACAGGACACTGATCTCCATTCCCAATTTGACACAAATCAAAAACGTTCGTATCCTTCGTTTGTACAATAAATCGATAAAACTCGATTTTATTTTTGTACTCGTAGGGTAAACATTAAGCGAGAGTCTGCGAATTGAAAGATCATGCCTGGGAAAAAACCGAACACACCAACCAAGACTGGTATGAAATTACATATTGTCTATTTCTAGGCGGTGAGTGATTTTCCTAGCTTCAATCTGCACTATTGCACTAGTAACAGCGAAAGACCCACTCCTTTTTCCTTTTATAAACTCGACTAAATGCTTTGCTTTTCAGACTTATGTCTGAAAACTTAGCTTTTTACCATGAAAAGATTGCCAATCACGAGTTAGTAACACTTAATTTTCCTTCTTATTTTTCAACTTCCGAATATTAGATTCCGCTACACCAAATTTACGCGATGCGGCGCGATTACCATTTTAATTTGCGAATTTTGTTAAGTATAACTTAAACTGAACCATACAGGATGAACAAGATCTTCTTCCACTCCTAACTGTACTATACAAGTAAACCCCACATGTAGTTTTGAGTTAAATGGATCTAACAAAATAAGGTAGTAAAAATATTTGATTTTCTTGATATTATTCTGTTAACAATTGTTATTGTTCATACTGTACTACTTTTAACAGTTGGGAAATGAAGTCCCCAATACTACCATACAATCGTAGAAATCACAAAAGCCATTGTTGCCACTGATGCTTCTTAAAGGGAGCATGTGCGAAATGCTTCATCATCCCCATTAAATCAATGCGATACAATTAATACATTAAATCCCCTTACAGAAATATACTCCCAGGGCCACTAAATGAACCTGTTGAGCACTGATTAGGTTAAAATAAAGTGATCACCATATTTTCTCGTGTATAATGCGCACTTTTTCCCAGATTTTTTCCAAAAAATAGAGGTTGTGCATTATACACGAATAATATAATTTACATGCTAAATTGTAGATTTGCACGTGTGGGGTTAGATCCTGGATGGCAGAGTTGGCAACGATGCTTAAAACTGGCAGGCTCGAATCTAGTAGTAGTAAAGTGAATATTACCACTAATTTGGTTAGCAGTTTCATCCCTTCTCCACCAGTAGGATTACAACAGTACTCTGTTACTGTACCGTTAGTTTGTTGTTTCCGCAGTAGTCCATATGGGTATTTTGTGAGGAGAGAAGGATTGTATATTTATAATGAGTGGAAGAAGATCTCGTTCATCCTGTATGGTTCAGTTTAAGTTATACCTAACAAAATTCGCAAATGAAAATGGTAATCGTGCCGCATCACGTAAATTTGGTGTAGCGGAATCTAATATTCGGAAGTGGAAAAAACAAGAAGGAAAATTAAGTGTTACTAACTCGTGATTGGCAATCTTTTCATGGTAAAAGCTAAGTTTTCAGATATAGAAAAGCATTTAGTTTTCAAGACATAGAACTGTTTTCAAGTTTAGACGTTTATAACTTGCACATTTAGTTAGTGGTTTTTTTTGTTTTGTATCAGGCGTCTAAGGACCACATGCTAATTTCAATTCTTTGTTCTTTGTTCTTTTCTTTTTCTCCAATATTCTTTCTTCTTTTCACTGTGTCTCTTCTTCCTGTCTTCAGTCCACTTTGAACCTGCGTTTTTCTCTCTCCTACCCTGGACTCCTTCCATTTTTTAACACTTTTGCCTGAAAAACTTCTCTTTCAATTGCTTCTTGTGTGTTTATATTATTTTTTTCTAAATCCTTTTGGAGTTCTTTAATCCAACTTGATGTTGACTTCTTCTCCCACAGATATTTGAAGATCTGCTTTGTTAACCTATTGCTGTCCATTCTATATAAATTTCCAAAAAATAATAGTCTTTTTTCCATTGTTTCTGTTATATTTTTTATACTTTGATATATTTCATCATTACTTCTTAATTTCCAGCCTTCTGAAGTTTTTTGAGGGCCTAATCTTTTCCTAATAATTCATCTTTCCAATATTTCTAGTTTGTGTAAATTATAATTCAATGCTAGGCATTCTGGCCTCACTACTGTACTGTAATACCATATTTTCACATTTTTAGATATGCACTTTTTATTATGGTTAGTGTTTTATTTTTTACGTTTAGCACTATTGTACTCGTTACTAAACCGCATTATATAATCTTAGTAAAGACAACGGTACAGATTTGTGCATGTATTTTCTGTCTCCTAGCTGACACGTAACTCACTCACTTTTTGTGTTGATAACATATCTATGGACAATATTGTTGTAACTGGCTGTAAATGGTTTTTGTCCAGTTTACAGCATTTGCGCATAACGTCATGGTTACTCAGGGTCTGTTTCTGTGTACACACATATAACTGATATCGCATAGTTGTAACATGTCGTCCTTCACACTTTGATACACAATTCATATTGAATAAATTGCCATCATAATTCTGTACTTACCCTATACAAGTCCAATAAAAACAGATAGATTCACAGTCATTAACTCCATACTTCTTCACAGAGTTGGGACATCTAACGAAAATTTCTCTACCATACCAATATAAACGACAAATTTAAATAGGTCTACTAAATGTTTATAGTTTAGTAAAACAACCCTAAAGACAGTACAGTAGAGTCTTGTTAGTTTGAGGTTCGATAGTTCGAGATTCCGTATAGTTCAAGGTACCCCGCTAGAAAAATAATATGTACTCCGAAAATGTTGGGGTATTAGTACCAGAAAAAGATCGCCAACTTAAAAACAAAAAAAAACTTGATTCATTTTTTTAAAAAGTAAGTTTCATGCAAAGTATTTTGTTTTCAAATATGCATACAGTATAGTTTTTAATATTACTGTATGTCATTTTAAATTTTAGTGTGTGCATTTAGTAAATAGATTTGTGAGTGTTAACAAAACCTTTTGAATTTTTGTTTACTCCTCATGAATATAACCTAATTAAACGAATGATGATTCTTCGTCGATTTTTCATTTTCCTTTCACTCGTAAATGTCTCGAAACCCCATGCAAATTAGTAAACAAAACCCACATACACAGCACACCAGTTTACAGATTTTGTATAACTTTTCTTTTAGATAAATTTCCAGCGTACACTTTACATTATCACGCAGAGACACTCCACATTAGAAAGCATAGTGCAGGGTGCTCAGCATGCCAGCAGAGTGCGGTAGATCCGCTAACGGCAGACAATGCCAGCATTTTGCATAGCTCGAGTTTTTGGTAGTTTGAGGTTGATTTGGTCTCAGTTACCTCGAACTATCGAGACTATACTGTATTTAATTTGGAAAAGTAAATAATAATTATTTCTTATTGGGCAGGTATTTTATAGTTTATAGATTTGAAAGAAGCACAGGTGTTATTCAGATACGCTATAGTGGTCGCTTTATTTGAAAACTAAAAGACTGATACAATGAATTGTTGATAATTTGTATTTTGTTACAGCATTTCTTGCAAGACGTCTGTACTATTACAAAGGATGAAATTATTTTAGAAGTGGAAAAGGAAGAAAACACACAAGAGGTACCGTTTTTTAAACGTACAATCAGTCTGTCCTCAATTGTAGGTTAGACAAGTAAGTCTCATGGAAGAGCAGGATTCCATTAAAGGCTGTCAGTTAATTAACAAAATATTTTTGAAATTGAAGGTTTATAGTTAAATATTCAGACTCAGTCCTAAAACATAGAGACACCCGACACAGCTTGCATTTGTGCTGTCACGCATCAAGTTGAGTGATAGTTGATAGGTTGTTGTGAATCAATTTACGTTGGTAGTTTATACAGTGTCATTGAATTTTATATACCAATGAAAGCTTTTGTGTGTAGCCATCTCTATATGTTTGTCTCTTGTGAGCAATGGGTCGTTTGATGATTGTTAGCAGTAATATAATGTTACATTAATAATCAATGAGTGAAGCGAGTTCTCAGTTTTTACTCGTGTTTAATGTTTGTTTTCCTGTCTGTTTGGAATCTTCATCATAATAAATTTTAACACATTAAATCCTGTAAATCTTGGCATGCATGTCCATACTTTTATGCCACAGAACATATTGTTTTTGAGATTGATCCAAGGTTGTGGAGGGAAAAGGGGGTAAAAATTGCAAATATTGATATGGAGTATCGAATTAAAGGGCATTTTGAACAACATATGAATTTAACTTCATTTTTGAAAATTTTGATATGCCAAGGGCCAAAAGTGGATATAAATTTATAGCTAAGTTTTTCAGAGTCCTCCATCTTGCTACCCAACTCAATCAAGAAGATTTCTTCCCTGGTCTGTCTGATTTCCCACACTAACATTTTTAGGGAGTACCCTTTGGTTTACTGTCCCTTAAGACATCATAGTAATAACAACACTTATCACTGTTGCTGAAAATAATAATAATAATTATTATTATTGTTTTCTGGAGATTATTGTAATTTTTGAAGATTTAACATTTTACCAACTCAAATTCAGGAATCAATTTGCATAGGAATAGTAGCAATTTTGAATGTTATTTTGGATGCACGATTAGTATGGATGCTGAAGTGTGATTGCTAAGTGTGAACAGTGTAGATAGTATTTGAATGAATGATCACAACAGATTAAATTAACAAAAATATAATTTCTGTAATAGTTGTAGTGAAATAATCATGAAAGACTAATTGCTAACGAACTCCCTTGCACATTAATGAATATGTTAAATCTCTGGAACACAGTATGTGTTCAGTGGTGGCTATGACTCTGCTGAACAGTTACAAGTGCACGTTTTACAATTAATCAGGTTGTAAATTCAGAATTGTTGTAACAAATTATGTCTATACTAAAAGGACGAGGGCTATTCAGAAAGTAATCTCCATTTGACTATAAATAAAACACGGATGTAGATATATAAATTTTATTATATACATCTTACAACTACACCCTTCCACTATTTTTCTACATAATTTCCATTTAAATTTAATCATTTATCATAGTTAGGAAATCCCCTCATCATAAAATTCTGCTGCCTGGGATTGCAGCCAGCCTGTCATAGAATTGTGAAGTTCTTCATCATCATCAAAGCGCTGGGACCCTAGCCACTTCTAGATCTTCATAAACAGGTGAAAATCAGTGGGAGCCACATTTGGATGATCAAAAACCATCCCATTTGAACTAAACAACAGATCTTGTGTTTGCCAAGCAGTGTGATGTGAGGTTGAGCATTCTTGTGCAAATACACAACACCAGACGTCAGCAGACCTTGGCGTTTGTTCTACAAGGCTTCACTCATAATGTTTCGGCCATATACAGTACACAATGACCGTCTGCTGCTGAAAGGTGTTTTGCCATCAGAAATCTTATCACAGCACGCACTTTGTATTTAGTGGGATTTTCTATTGCAGGCACTTTGCATTTAGTGGGATTTTCTATTGCAGCGCTCATTTTGAAAGGCTATAACAAGTGAAAGAATGGCAGCGCAACCCTCCTACTATACAGCTGGATCCATACTGAGCTACTATACAAGTTGGAACAGGAATCATGCCGCTTCCCCCACTACTTCTCTCACTACATGGCATTGGAGTTTACTTTCTGAATAGCCCTCGTATTAATGAAACAGAGAAGCTCCTTTGTCACCGGGGTTCAAGTAATGTTATAATTTGTATAATAAATATAATTTCTGATGATAAGGGGAAGTATAATTGTTGTTGGCCCTCTCCTTTTTCATGCAATTTTATTGTAAAATTTGTTTTAAGAATGGTAATAAAAGTAGTGATAATGAATGTTTATGTTTATTGTTTATGTTTATTGTTTATATTAATTTATATTATAAATAAATAAATAAATAAATAGTATTTATATTTACATAAACATTTATTATTATAAACATATTAGTATAACTGTAATAACATGTAGTGTAACAATAATTTTTGCAGATGACTTGACAGAACTGTTTTTAAATTCAGTTTTTATTGCATAGAAATACAAGTAAACAATTATTTATTCTTTACAATTATATGCTCTTGTTTATTCCAGTTAAATTACATGAGACCAGTGAATAATGACATCCATGAAGAAGTGAATTGTGCTCAGAAGCGTCAAGAATACATAAACAATTTAGTTAAGAATCAGTCTGCTTCCTTGTTTTCACCTGCTTTATTAAAAGAGTACATACCAGATCATGAAAATAAAAATTACCGGTGCGATGTTTGTACAAAAACATTTACTCAGGCAAGATATTTGTCACGGCATAAATTAGTACATTCTGACATTAGAAAGTACCAGTGCGATATTTGTACAAAATCATTTTATCAGGCATACAATCTGTCACAACACAAGTTAAGACACTCTGGCCTTAAGAATTACCAGTGTGACGTTTGTTCAAAAACATATTATGGAGCAAGCGAGTTATCACAACATAAATTAGTACACTCTGGCATTAAGAAGCACCAGTGTGATGTTTGTACAAAAGCATTTTATACAGCAAGCAAATTGTCACAACATAAACTAACACACACTGCCATTAAGAACCACCAGTGTGATGTTTGTACAAAAGCATTTTATACAGCAAGCAAATTGTCACAACATAAACTAACACACTCTGCCATTAAGAAGTACCAGTGTGATGTTTGTTCAAAAACATATGCTCGGACTAGGGATTTGTCACGGCATAAATTAGTACATTCTGGCTGTAAGTATCAGTGTAATATTTGCACACAAGTGTTTATTCGAGCATGTGATTTGTCACAACATAAACCGATACATGGAGTCATTAGGAAGCACCAGTGCAATATTTGTTCAAAAGTATTTGAACAGGCAAGGCATTTGTCACAACATGAACTATCACATTCTGGCATTCAGTACCAGTGTGATATGTGTACAAAAACATTTACTCAGCCAGGGAGTTTGGCACGGCATAAATTAATACATGTCAGCACTATAAAGTATGAGTGTGATGTTTGTTCAAAAACATTTATTCAGGCTGGGTATTTAAAGCAACATAAATTAATTCATGCAGGGATTAAAAGTTACGAGTGCGACGTTTGTACAAAAACATTTCTTCGGGGAGGCGAGTTGCGAATGCATAAACTAACACATGTCGGCATTAAGATGTACCATTGTGATATGTGTACAAAAACGTTTACTCGACCAGACAGTTTGAGACAACATAAATTAATACATGTTGGCAATAAGAAGCACGAGTGTGATGTTTGTTCAAAAACATTTATTCGGGCTGGTGATTTAAAAAAACATAAAGTAATTCATTCTGACGTCAAGAGTTACCAGTGTGACGTTTGTACTAAAACATTTCTTCGGGCAAGTGATTTGCGACTACATAAACTAACACATTTTGGCATTAAGAAATACAAGTGTGATATTTGTACAAAAGCGTTTACTCAGTCAAGTAATTTGAATAGTCATAAATTAGTACATACTGCTATTAAGAAGTACCAATGTAACATTTGTTCAAAATCATTTACTCAGGGAATGAATTTGAATAAACATAAATTAGTACATGCTCGGATGGAGAAGCACCAATGTGATGTTTGTTCAGAAACATTTACTCGGGCAGGCGATGTGCAAAAACATAATTTAATACATTCTGGAATTAAGGTTCACAAATGCGACGTTTGTACAAAAACATTTATTCGTGCAAGCTATTTACGACAACATAAATTAATACATGCTGATATTAAGAAGTACCAATGTAACATTTGTGCAAAGTCATTTAGTCAGGGAAATCATTTGAAACGACATAAATTAATACATCCCGATATTAAGAAGTGATTTTTGTACAGAAAAATTTACTTCTGCATGTTGATTAAGGGGCCATAAATTAATACATACTGGCATTAAGAACTCCCATTATGATGTCTATAAGATACCATATACTTAATCAAACATTTTGACATGGTGCATATTAATTTGTCCTGCAATTAAAAGACAGTGTGATCCTTTCCATATGTTAGCAGATTGAGAAAGTATTAAATGGTAGTATGAAGAAGTAGTTGATATTTGGAAATACAAAATGTCAGTGTGAAACAACATAATAAATTATGAAACTATTGTAACATCACAAGATGATAGAAAACAAAAAAAGCTCAACTTAATTATCAAAATATATAGACAACTTAATCAAATAAATAAATACTATGTAACTGAATGAGGGATGCAATAGAGAACGAGTGATCAAATGAGAAAAACCAAAAAATAATTATATAAAGGAAGAATTATAATAACTAAACCAATAAACCATGAATAAATAAAGAATAAATGTTACAGATGCACGAATAAATTAAAAACATTAATTCACCTTGTAAACAAACAAAAAATAACTTGACAAAACAGACATAAAAATGGACTAGACTAGACTGTGTCTTTGACATAGTAATTACCCAATAGATTAAGGAAGTGATTTTATGTATCTTATTATAATATTGTAAATAGTAATGTTTTAGTATATAAGTAAAAAAGGTATTTAGGGTTAAGAAAATCATTTGTGTAACAAGCCTAAAAGTCAAGCTAGGTCTTGAACCTAAGACTGAATTTGTAATTAGCTTTTATATATATATATATTGAGTTATCATAAAGACCAGCTAATTATTGTCATAATTGTGTGTATTCAAGAAGAAAAGTGATAAATAATGGTAATTAAACAGTGCAAATGACACAGTGTAAACAATGATAAAAATACAGTGTAAACAATGATAAAAATATAAAGTATTGTGAACCAAGTATGACCAGAAAGTGGAAATGACATGTATTTTATATGAAGTGACCAAATAACAATAAATTCAACTTTATTAGTGCAAGTGATAATATAAAATTAAGTTAAATAAAAACAACCGAGATTATGTAAAATAATCGGAAAAGTAAGGTTATATTAAAAACTTATATTTACTGGAGGTAGATAGATCAGTCCTGATACTGAAAAATATACCAACCAATATGAAGGCCTCTTATAGATGAATCTAAAATTGATTGTTAAAAGAAAGAAAGCTTTGTCTAATGTTGGCGTCACATGAAGAAGGAACAAAATTGAACAGGTGCCAATCTAATCAATGTTAAATAAGCGGAGTATAGTAAAAGGACAAGTAAAGTTAGAGAAAAAGTCAGTAAACTAACATGCAAATTGTGTTCAACAAACCTGAGGAAGAAAAAATGAAAATAGTATCCTAAACTGGCATGATACATCTGGAATTTGGTGATCGTATACAACCTTCTAGCCATCTTGGCCATTAATAAACTTTTGCACAACACTTCAGTATAACTTAAATAACAAACACATTTAATGTAATTTTTAAACATAATATATGATATGAAAAGTGAGTGACACAAACTTATTTTGAACCAACAAAAGTGTAAAACTCAGAAATTTTATTAAACATTCCGTAGAGTATGAATACAATTAAGTCAAGATGGCGTCTCGTTTTTCTTGTAAAGGGGGTGAAGGTGGAAAGCAGTGCACCATGTTGAGAAATAATGAAATATGAGAGATAGCATAGATAATTCAAGTTTTATTTATTTTCTTTTGTCAATTGTATGGTTAATGTCAGCTAATTAATTATTTTAATTGTTTTAATAATTTTATATTTGTAATGGGTAATATTAATTTGTAAAATTATCTAATTGATTTCTTTTATACAATCACAAGAACTCACATACAACCATCACACACAAACAATTATTTACTACATGTTCAAATCTTTTATTAATGTATGTTACTAGTATAATACTTGTTAGGTGTTTTATAATTTTACTGAAGATGTTTACGTTGTAATAACCCTGAGATATAAATATTTTTTTTCATGCATCTGAGAGCTAGAGAGAGCAGAAACCTTAAATAAGGGAAATTATTTATTTATTAATAGAAAAAAGGGATATTATTATTTTAAGAAAAACAGGAATAAATACTTAATGATTCAGAGCAGCAAAGGAAATGTGTTCTCATTTATAGTATAATTATATAGATACTCATTTAAGGAAAATTAATTACACATTTATTAGAGTATTTTTTATATTACAAAAATATTGCATGTTACAAAACGGGCTCCGAAGAGCAAAGAGCATCAAAGGCGTTAAAAGGTTAGTATAACCATAGCAGTTACATCCCCACATTATATTTAAGAAATATAAATTAATTGAATATTACAAAATTAGCACCAACAACTTGGGGTTCTACAAAATACTACTGGGACCTTTGAAAATTAATTAACTACTAACAACGGCACATTACATTGCATTACATAAATTGGCGCCGAACGTGGGGAGCAACACACAATCAAATACAACAAATTTAACGTTACATAACACTGTTGATAAAACTCCCATTGTGTAAATTTGTTTATCTGAATTTAATTAAATATTTATGTGATATTTTTATAATGGTTTATTCAGTTAATATGAGGGCTATTTCAAAACAACTCCAATTGGCAGATGTGTGCAAACTGGGCAATCATTTTATGTCTGTTAGGCTACTTTAAGTACCATGGTGTTTGTACATAGATCATCCCCTATCACCAGAGGTTTTTTTAAAAGCACTGTTTAAACATTCATAAAAACTTAATACATTTTAATACGAAACAATAATTATACCACATGTTTCCCAGACTTTCCTCTTATGAAAATACTCTTAACATTTTTATTATTGATTTTATATAATGCAACTGAAGCTGTTTAAAAGTACGTTCCGTACAATTTTAACCAAAAAATTCGGTTAAATGTTTATCCATTTTGTAACTAATAATATAGTAATGAAAACAAACACACTCACTACTATCAATAACACACAAAATAAACAAAAAAATAACCTCAGAAAACCCGTAAACTTCTCATAAACAAAAACCACAACTTCCACCTTGAACACACAAAATATAAACAAAGTCACAACGCTTGCCAACTGTGCAAATTGTTTTGTAAAAATTATTTTCTTCAGTCAGTGCTGCATTCTGATGGCAGAAACAAGAACTAAAATGTCAAAACTTCTGCATTCATTCTGTGGCATAACAGATGCAAAGCATTTGAAAGCATTGAAAAGTGAGCGGCATAAATATGCACTGTTTGTCAAAATACCAAGTCCACTGGTGGCACAATATTACACCGTTGGTTCTCAAAGTGTTAAGGTTGGTTGGTATTACTGTACCATATTGCAAGAATTGTGATCTTAACAGCTTTATTCCATGCCACATCAGTCATGCTTTCGGTCAGTGGTATGCCACCGTGAGTTAGTCAAAATGGAAGGGAGAGCAGTGGATATGAGGAAGCACTGTGGAGGATTTTATGAAAAAGCTGTACAAGAAGGAAAAGAGCCTCAAGAAAGAAGAAAAGTAAAAAAAAGTTACTATGTTTTGCTCAGGGTGTCCAAAGGAGCCTTTCATCTGATTAACATGTTTTAATACCTTACATAGAATAATTTAAATATTTGTAATTTTTTGGAAAGCTTTATATTATCATAACTATAGGTTACTACTTTGTTTTATGTTTAATAGTTTTTTTATAGTATTTGTGAAATAAAGTTTGTATACCCAACAAAAATATTCAACAACAAAATCTAAAAAATTTAAAAATCAGTATAAAACGGAGAAGCCAGATGCTGTAAAACTAATAAAATAAGTACGACTAGAGAATAAAAGCAAATAAACACTTAAAAATAAACACTTGGTTAATTGTACAATGCTTTTTATTGTTCTTACAATTGTTTCAATAGTTATAGCAGGTTGATTGTTTAGATTTGAATTGATGGAATGAAGTGCATGTTGTGTGGAGGAACTATTTACATAAAACTTTGTCAAATTTTGTTGCTTCCCTGCTATATACACTTTTTCCTAGAACGAGGCCTTTCGGTTTCGCAACCATTATCATGAACAGGTGGAGGTGGTTTATGACAAAGGTGTTGATTGGAAAAACCCAGGGAAATGGTCAGTGAAAAAAGTTGTGTTCTAACCATTTGGACAAAACAGTACCATTGCTGGGTAATTGTAAATATAAAAAATATGTGTAGTACAATTACTAGACTATAAATAACATACAATAAGTTTTTATGTCAAAGCTAAGTTTACACTAACCAGTTTGCAAGTAAAACTGTATGCAAGTTATTAGTATATTGTAAAATGTGTGTAATATAGAATTAATGTAAATAAAACAGTTTTAAATTATTGATTGAATTAATTCCGAGTCTATCCTTTTAACAGTTGGGAACAAAAATAAGTGATATAAAACATTTCATAATACCAAACTATAACTAAAACAGATTTAAATTATGGATTTAATTAATCTTGAGATTTGACACTTTCAAGACTGGGCCCTCTCAGGTGCGGCAAACAACCAGAAACTGCACATTGTTTGCTTTTTTCTAATGTGTACTTTTAGAAAACTGTTCAACTTTCCTGTTATGTAAGATAACCCTTTTGTAGAAGAGAATTTCTTTTTTAATTTGGTATATTGCACAACTTATCCAACATTTTTATAGTTTTCACTATTTAGTTTTGTGCCCCTGTTTTGAATTGAAAAAATTTCTCTTAACACACACACACACACACACACACACACACATTACTGTTTACATTGTACTGGTAAATTTATATATATATATATATATATATATATATATATAATAAAGACCTTTTGTCTATCTATCTATTTTCTGTATATAATGATAGAACAAATCTTACTTACCCGTGACTTTACTTTACCTGGGCGCCAGAACAAATCCCAGATACAAATGACACGGATTCAGCTTAGCTCAGAGCACAGAGACACTATCTCAGGATTCGTTCAGTGAGTGGAATATTTAAGGGGAATCGTTACAAATAACTCTTAAATAATGTTGAAATTTGTTTAATTAATGACTTTGTTATTAAATTAATTTCTTTAAAAGTTAATTTAATGACTTATTGCTAACCTAAATCTTATTGGTTAATGAGTGTGCTTGAAAAGTGAAGATTAAAACGTCCAAACGACCAATTGCTCTTATCTGGTTGATTTAGGGATTTATATATCACCCAAACCAGTGCTAAAGAATGGGTCTGCAATAATTTGCATGTTCAATACTACACCTCACTCTCCATTCAACACTCCTATATTACTTTATATCTAATCTTAATAATTAAATACAAAATTTGAATTTATATAGTGTCTTTTAAAAATGTTTATTGATTTATTTATTTTGTTATTTTTTGTTCATTGATCAATGAATATATTTCTTATCTGATTGATGCGTCGACCGTAGATAGTAATCAGTAGAGATACTCCTTTTGATGGTTCGGCTCAGAAGAAATGATGTTAACCAATAAAGTTGACTGATGATCCTGGACAATTACAGATGGTGTAGCTACTCTGGTGCACAGGTCACTTCACTGTTAAATAATTATTTATTAATTAATTATTTAATTAATTAATTAGTTATTACGCAGCAAGATTATTTATTGAACGTTACTAGTTCCTCTACTATTGCGGACCACTTCGCAAACTGTTTATTTAAATAAATACTTTGCGTTGTTTGTGCAATTGAGATTGTATTTAACACATGTCTTGCTTATTTAATGCCCGAACAAAGAGTGATCAATTCCCTCATTCTGAGTTAGCGTCTACTCTTAATACAGGGTTGTGATTGGTTCCAAATAAATCATGTGTTTTCCATTTGAAACAATATCAAACAGGTCGGTCAAACTCTCCTTAACAAGTTTGAGATGGTAGAGAATTTCTGGCTAATTTCATACTTCCGCTGTTTGCAAATCATTTGATTACAGGTATTTGCAAACGTGTTTTCAAAGATCTGACCACAGAATATTATTGCTTTGGTCTTTCTCTGTATGTGTGTGAAAACCCCCAATTCGTACCTAGCCTAATTCTCTAGTTATATCTCTTGGCGTTCTTCTTCTATATAACTTCTTTAAATGTTAATTATATTAGTTGATATTTTGGTTACTTATAGAGCTTTAATTGCTGAACACTGCAGGTTTCAGAATTGCCGTATATTAATTAGTTTTGAAGATATTGCAGTTTTAATAAATAAAATTAATTGAATAAAATTTCATGTCTGTGCACGCGTCAGTAGTAGCAGTGGCGAGGTTAGACAGAGATGGCTGTGATTATTCCCTCTCTCTTGCTTACGCCGCTAGACTAGCACAGTTTGACACTTTCATATAACGATCTGATAGGTCGACTATATGAATCGTTATAATATATATTACAACGTTATTAGATGTATGCGTGTCGTGCCACACGTTGACGGGCGACAAAATTATAACAATACAAATAACGTGTATGTGTAATTGGGGTTCAGGTGTAATTATAATAAGAGTAACTCTTTTTAGGAACCGTAATATGTTTCATTTATTACTTTAAACAAACATAAAAAATAATAATATAAAAATAATGATTAATTCGCCATATGATATCCATTATCTATGGTTTTAAAGTTTCTTTACTTGTCGTGTTATCATCACAAACATATATCTTAAATTCTAGATATTATATTATAAATTGTATTTAAAAACTTTTCTTCATTATATTAAGATTTCTTGCCTACTCAGTCTAAATGTGTGCTTTTGTTAACAATTATTAATACATTCTTATTCTATATTTTCTTTATACCTTTCTATGGCTTTATCATTTTAGCACACTCAATTGATTATTTTCAGTGATTCTACGTTATGTGCTTTTACTAAGAAAAAGTTAAATAAATTAATTACTTGTTCATTTTCCCAGCAAGAATTTAACTTATCTTTTCATTGACTGTTCATTCATTAAAGAAAAATAATTAAATAATTTTCTGATTACACATGAATTACATTGATTTTATCTCTATCTACATACTTATTATTTACTCTTACAAAAATGTTTTGTTTTTGTTTTTTTTTTTTATTAAAGTCTTTTAATGTCTTTCTCTTTGATAATTATGTATTGGTTTTTCGTCACCTTAAATTCCGCAGAATTGTCCCATGTCCTCCAGTGATTCCTTCGGTTCGATCCTCCTGGATGTCCTCTTGTCCTCACTGCTCGTCCTCTCGTCTCTCGTCCTTCATGGTACATTGGCTGCTGTAGATTATGATGACATGCTGCTCTGGATCTATAGCTGTTATTATAGAAACGTCTCTAGTCCTCTGCATCTCGTTCCTCTACTAGTCGTGCTCTCGTCCTCTGTCAGGAGTTGATGTTCTTAGCTGTCGACTGCTTGTAGACGTCCTACGATTTCTTCATTACGGTAGGGTTTCTAGGTTCTGGCCGGTCATTCCTTCTCCGGCTTTGTCGGTAGTACTCCTCATTTTCATAGTTTTCGAGGAGTTCTGTCATGGCCTGTATGGTCGTAATTTGGCTGCCTCTCCTCACTCGAATCACCTCCTCATCATAATGATATGACAGCTTGTTGATGAGGCATTCTTCAGCCTCATGACTGGTTCCAAATGCTTGGCCATACATACTTTGCCGAGGAAGTACGCTGTCATTGAGCTACCCATTTGTGGTTTGTAATGGCCATGACAGATGTTGTCACGGATTAAATTTTGGGTAGTCTCAGACCAATATTTCGCCTTGAAGAGGCTTTTAAACTGCTGGTAATCTTCTATTTCACTGCAGTTGGCCATCCACCAATGATCGTTCATTTCTCGGAAGGACTCGTCTAATAATTGTCGGTTAATTCTCGGCCAAGAACTCCATGGGCTTTCGTTTATATTGGCGGAAGTTCAACCATTCTCTATGCTCGTTCATTGGGAAATTAGTGAAGCTAGTCGGCCAGTTTCGGATTACCTCCATCTCTTCCTGGCTCTGCCGCACTTGTCCGGTGATATTGGTCATTGCCGCTTCCATCCCGTCGCATCTTTCTGTGACTTGGTTTCGCACCTTATATATTTCCTCCTGTGTTTCCTTTCGGCCTTCTTCCCATTTAGTTTTCTGGTGTTCTTTGATCTGGGTAACTTCCGTACTTATTACCTCCCTGACTTCCTGTACTTCACACTCAGTTTGACGACATCTTTCGTCCACTTCTCTGATCTGTTGATTTACTATTATTGCTTCTTGTTCTAATTTTTTATTTATAGCTTTCTTATTGTCGTCGATTTTCCTGTTCAACTCTTCCTTCGCCAACTCGATTCTCTCGTCTACCTTGTTCATGTTTTCCTGGTTGACTTCCCTTAGTTCTTCTCTAAACCGTTGGTTATTCTCATCCAGTTTCTCCTCCATCTTCTGATTATTTTCCTCCAACTTTTCCCTCAGTTGTTGATTATCATTTTCCATCTTCCTACTATTCTCCCTTAACTCTTCCCTTAATTGTTGGTTGTCATCTTCCATCTTCTTACTGGTTTCCTCCATCTTTTCTTCCATCTTCTTACTGTTTTCTTCCATCTTCTCTTCCATCTTCTTGCTGGTTTCCTCAATCCTCTTATTAGTATTTTCAATCGTACGGCCCAATTCTTCCTTTGTGGATCGGTTGTCTTCCTTCAATTCCTTACTCAACTTCTTACTATTTTCTTCCATCTTCTTACTGTTTTCATTCATTGTCTCCATCATCTGCCTGAACATTTCTTGTGTTGTCATGTTCTCTGTTTGTGAGGGTTTCTCAGGTTGTTCCTCTGGTGGTGCAGGTTGTTTAGGTTCCACTGGGTTTACTAACTCTTCCACATCTTCTACGGGTGTTGCCACCTTATCTCCCATATCGATTTCTTGATCGGCATCTGCCGCCCTTTTCTTCGAAGTCGCTCGTCGTTGCATTTTGCCTCTATCTCGACGGTATAACCGCTGCCAAGCTTAATTAATTAAGCCCTCTAGTTGGACGCCAATTTGTAACAAGACGCGTTTTTGACGCTGTTACAAATAAAGATATCTTTGTGTTGTACAAAGAAAAGAAAAAAAATTTTTTAATTAAAAAAAAATTTTGTTTGTTTAACGATCTAATAATTTGTAAATAATTCTTGTTTTGTTGTTCCGTTACAATTTAAAAATTTTATGAGTTGATTTGGTCAATATAAGCACTTCTGGTAAATGAATCTGGAGTTAAACAGATTGTCTTCTTACCATAATCGATTTGCGATTTTCTGTTCTGCTCCAATATATCACTTTCTTTTAATTTTTGTCGTCTCCCAGTAAGTCCTGTAGTTAACTCGAACTCTAATTTTAGTATGTGAAATAACTTTAAATACTGGTAGTTGAATTAATTTAATTTATTGACAATGTTTCGAAAAGATCGATTTAAAATTGATATTATTCAAATGTTCGACTCTTTCACAGGGCTTGGTCGATTTTACAATTACAGGTTATTTTATATAACTATTAAAATGGTTCTTTTAGCGATTATAATTATATAGTCAGAGAAGGGAGCAAGCATAGAAAGTATAACATGTACAAATAATTCTTAATAATTAAAAAATGACAATGGATAATTATATATAATGTTTAATAATATTTAATAATTCAGACCAACGTCATCGGCGATGAAGCTCAGCTGGCATACACTTTGCATCACGGGAACTCAAAATGGTGGCACGTCTCGTAGTTGCAGAAAATCCAGAAACGATGGTTATAAATTCTGTTAATAAAAACGCCTTCACTACCGTTTTATTGTCTCTGTATTATTGTATATTGTCTATTATGTGGTTTGTGGTTAAAGGTGTCCTGAAGAAGTGTTCTGTGTTCACTGGCGTTAATAGTCTGGTGTTAGGTGTTTCAAATGTATAGCATATATAGTGAAAAATGTCAACGTTCTTTGTAGAGTGAATTATCAATGTGGTATAGTTTTATTGGTTGAGTTCACTTGTATATTGTTAGGTATTGTTCGTTTTCACTTTCTGTGTTGTTGTAGTGCACTGATTTTAAGTTTAAAGTAAAGAATTCGTTAACTCTCGTTTTCACTTTATAACCTTATGCGCCATTACTCGGTACGTATAAAGATTCTTAACGCGATCGAGTATCAGCCGTTCATGTTGAATGTTAATAATGAACTGTTTTACTTCCTTCGTCTTAGGAAATATCTTGCCAAGTTAATATGAAAAAAGTATTGTTTAAATATATTTGACTTCCTATTTATGTAAATATAAAATACATTATATACAGAATATTTTTAGTTTATAGATTGCTTTAGTGAACTATTAACAACATAATTGGTTTATTTACCTCATTCTGTTTAATTTGATATGGCATAGTCCATATTTATAAAGATTTTTGTTAAAATTGCCATATTTCTGTCTTTTTGGAAATGTAGGCCCAAAATCCTGTTTCCTGTTCTTGTACACAATTCCTGCCATTTTGGGTGTTATAAATATAATTTTAATAAATTTCAGATGGTCACAAATCTTTTCTTTCCTTAATTCTTATAAATTTAACATTTGAACTGTCTTTTAGTTATTATTCATGAATTTACTATTCCTCCCTTAAAATAGTTAGTTATTGCATTTTGAAAATTTTTAATAATTTAATATTTCTTTTTATATTACTCTTTTAAAGTATAGGATCGGTTATAGTAGTTGGTTATCGATCCACCTTACATAAATCTTATAAGTTTACATGGTTCATTGGTTAATTAACTAGTTTATATTAATTTTTGGGAATTCATTATTTGTCCTAGATCTTAGTATTTTACTTATATTGTTTTTTAAAATAAAGTTATTTCTACACCTTCTCTGACTTTTTAAAGTTAACATAACATTAAATAAAATTGCTTACATAATTATTGATACCTGTAGCATATTATTCATGCTACTAATACAAAAAATAATATTTAACATGAACTAGCAGTCTCCAAAGTTAGACATGTTAGTTTGAATTCTTTTTAACACACATAATAAATATTTTATAATCTGGTACAGCATCCATACATAAACATTTTAAGCTGTATGCATACTGTTATGTAACTAAACATTCTTATACTAAACATAAATCTTATTCTATTAGAACTCTTGGAAAAGTGGAGTTCATAGGCTCTAAACATAATTAGCCATTTAAAATTTATTAATTTTTATTAAACCTAAGTCAATCACAGTCTTTTCTGTTTATATTGTATTTTAATTTAATCCCCTGTTTGTGTAATTATTCCCCCACATACTCTCTTTATCCTTTGCATTTCTATGAATGTTTTTAAGATAAAAAGTGACCTCTTTTATGAAACATTAGAAATATTTTTCACTTCAATATTTCATCACTTGTTAATTCTGTAATTATATAGAATATAAAAGTTATTTAATAGCACTTTGTTTAAGTAATAGTTACACATTAACTTGAAGTTTATTATATTTAAAATCACTTAACTGGTACCCATTCACTGTTGGTTCTGACTTATATTTGAGTTTTACTATATTCTCAGATCAAACCTTTAGTCATAATGAACTGTGAAGATTTATTTATTTTACTATATAATAACTTTAGTTGGTGTACTTCTTATCACACTACTAAATACTTTTGTCTATAATTAATTTACAATTTTATGAGGTTTTGGGGTGTTATACTTTCTTTGGTGGTATTAACATTTGGTTTGGGGTTCATTGTCGTTAATAATAGGTTTATTAATGGGTATTTCTTGTAGTTCTTCCATCCTATATCTTCTTTTCTTCTCTTTTTCCTTCTTGGGTTTACCAAGGTACTTGGTTTTATTTTGTCCATTGGTTGGTTCGGGGTATCTTCTTTATTATCTGCTCCTAAACTTCCTGTTTCTTCTTGGGTTCGGGGTATCTTCTTTATCATCTACTCCTAAACTTCCTCTTCCTTCTTGATTTCGGGGTATCTTCTTTATCATCTGCTCCTAAACTTCCTGGGTAATCTCCTGATTTTTATATGAGCTTCTTTTAATTTATTTTCTTGAGTTTTAGTGTTGCATTTTTATTATTTAATTACTTTTTCTTTTATAGTGGTGTTTTTCTTTGAAGTTTAAATTAGTTTCATTTGAAATTCTTTGAGTTATTTGTAATTTAAATATTTTTATGATCTTAATTGAATTAATTTTTAGTGAATTATCTGTCATGCTACAATATATATATATATATATATATATATATATATATATATTGTAACTAGCCGTTTATTGACGAGCGAGCTTTATATATGTCACTCGTTGTATTCGTCTTTGTAACAGAAATGAAAAGCCCCACGTTGGGCACCACTTTGTAAACAATCGTGTTGTACGAGTTATAATGTCCCCCGTTGTTTTCATCTATTTTATAATATAACTGTGTAATTGTGGGTTGATTATTTTGTATTAATTTGTTAATTACTTTTGTTAAAATTAATCGTGTGTAGCGAGCTGGTTTATGCCTTTTCTCAATACTTACTGGCTAACCGTATCTCTCGTCGCTCAATTCAAATTTCACTGCCTCACCACCTGATTGGCTCATGCTGTCTTGCAGAGTTGTATTCGCTAACTGTAGTATGGTGATGGTTTGTTTTTAATATTTCTTTATATTACCTTGTTTTATAAGAATCAAACATACAGCAGTTGAGGAATATTAAAATTTATTGAACCCTTCTTTATATTACCTGTTCAATTACAGTGGATGAATAATACATATATTTATGTTAATACCGGCATTTACAAATTGCTCGGTTGGCATCGCCGCCAGCTTGCTCAGTTGTACGTAAGGAAACCATTATGGCGTACATATTTTGTTTACTATTAATAATTTTTGTCTCAGGGAGTATGTCCTTTTGACTACAGAAGTTGGATTATCGGCTAATAAATGCACAAAATTATAACATTCCTTAAAACTAAATACACAATAGTTGATATACTGAAACATACAAAGTAAGTTATTGGCAATGAGAATTAGAATAGGTTTGGTTAAATTCTTGTCAGCAAGTTATGTTTTTTGAAAATTACTATAATTTAATATCAAAGTTTATTGATTGATTATGTTTTATTTAGAGTGATATATTGATTAAGTTCAGTTATAGAGTTAATTTTGTGATCTGTGAAGTGAAATAGTATAGTTCGTTATTATGGATAATTGAAAATTTATTTTGAAATGAAGTTATTATTTTATACTCATCGATTTCTTGACGTGGCTTCTTCGACGATCATCTTCTTCTTCAGGAAACCTCTAGGAGTCCTTTCTTCTTTGGATTGTCCGAAATTCCCGTTCAAATGGTTCTAATTCGAAGTTCGGCTTCCATCAGTTCTCGTAGATGTTCGATGTCCTCAGGTTGAGTTAGATAAATTTACTTCTTCCTTCAGAATAGGTCGTGTATTACGTTAATTTGATGTCTTCGTAGTTATTCATCTCATCAGTTGTAGTTCAGAATGTTTCTCTTATACTTCTTCTTTTAAAATTTAGTAAAATTTAAAGTTTTAAAGTTAATTTTAGGTCGAGAGCTTCATACATCCGCCCTCCGCGTTAGTCAATAATGAAGTAATTAGAATTTCAATGGTAATTTATGTAATAAGCGTCAGTTGTCATGGTTACCTTTCAAATTATGCTATTTCTCATTAGTCAATATCTTATGACATTGTTATATTCTAACGTTTTATTTTGGTTTAAATTTATAAAATTTCTTCAAATTATGATTTCTTTCTTATATTAGTAGTAACATCAATTATATGAACACCATTGTTTTTCTTTTTTGTTAAAGATTATTTTGATATCCCTCATGATTACTTTTGAATAGTTAATAACATTTTCCTTATTTTCTTATTTATATTTCTTATGTAGTTATTTTTAAACTGGATATTATTTATACATTTTTGTACTAGATGCACTTACTTAACTGCTTAAACATTTGATATACTCTAATTGATACTGGGTTATTGTTTTCTTTTTTAAACTTACAAAGTTCCTTCACTAAATGTTAGGCCTAGAGCCTAGACTTCCCCATACTACTATTTAACATTCTTTATAACTCATTACCTTTATATATTGGTACATTGAACAATTTTTTATAGAAACAGATAATAAAACATTGGTGCTTCTAACCACACCTCTTATTATAAAAACAAACATTTTCTTACCAGGCTCAAACCTGAAATTCATCTTCTAACTGTTTTTGGTTTCTTATTTCTATCTTGCTTATCTTATAAGTTAATAAATTCTATGGTTTTTTAAACAATAACGAAACTCTTATAATAATAATTTTAAGCAGTACCTTACACAATATAATTCACTTACAAATTCCTTCACTAAAATACAGTGTCCGTCTCTCTTATCTTCCACTCTAATAACTTAATTTTCATCTTATTTTTTGGTCATTCTTATTTACTATTACTGAAATTACTAATGGTACAATTAGTTCATTCTTATTTGATAACATAAAGTTCTATCAAAGGCTGTTTAGCTATACTACTACAGTCTGCTTCTTAAGTACTTTATACTGTACACTCATTGCACTTTTCCCTTCATAGAAGGTTTCTTTATTTATTAACACTTCACTTTTATGAAGTATTACACTTTTATGCTATTTACATAGCTTGTTATCACCTACTTATATTTATCCACTTATTTATATCATTCACTTGATTTTTCTCACACTGTTTGTCTAATTATTTTAATATCACTGTGTGGTTATTGGTCATTAATAATTGTTTTATTTTCAATTCACATTGATCACTTTTTGTTATTAATTATTGCCTTTATTTGCCTCAAGGTATTTTTTACTTGCTTTGACTATGTTTATTATTAATTGGGTATTGTTGTTTTTAGCTTCCTACCTTATATTTATAAGTTCATGTTTCTTCTTCTTTCATAGAATATACATAATATCTCTAGCTTACTTTTTTTGTTTACATGGTTATATTTTATTTATGCCCTAACTGTTTTAGTGCATTGTTTTACATACATATATTAGTCATATTTTGGGGATTACAATGATTGTTGTTATATTCTTGATTACGTTTGGTTTCTTGTTCCTTCTTTCTTGTTCCATTCTATTTTCTTGTTTTTCTCCAATCTATTGGGTCAAGTCATTGTCAGTTCCTTAGTCAATTGTCATTTCGTAATTTGGTCATTAATCTTTGAGTTATAAGTTTTGTGATACTACAAATTACTGTCACATAAAATTTACTTAGCAAATACAACATTGAATAATTACGGGTGCCATGATGCAAGTCTGTGCAACAACATATGATATTAGGCTTACCTTTCGGTCCAAGATTCAGGTTAACAAACCAGTAATGGTGAAATGTGTTACCTGAAATAACTCACTCATACTTGTAACTTTTACCAATGACATTACCCTTTATTCATATAAACATATTTAAAAGACATATTTAAAAATGTGTGCCAAACATGCACGTTTTACGCCTCGGGGCGTGTTCCCATTTATCTGAACCTAAACATTGATAAGAATTACAGGTTTTTTACCCTCCAAAAGAAACATTTGTAACAAAATAATAAAATCTGGTATACTAAGATATACTAACCATGATAAACAATTAATCTTGCACAACCCAGCACTTAAATTATTTAGTTCACGCTCTCTCTCTCTCTCTCTCTCTCTCTCTCCCTCTCATTCTCTGGTACAATATTTTATTTTATGAGCTCATTTGAATGAATTTTGAATTGGTCATTATAATGATGTTGATGTACTTGAATGATAAAATATAGGAATGGTCTCACCAAAATATCGGATAGGTCTCACCGCACTGCTAGGATCCGTCTATCGTGTACAATCTGTTCTCTTTTACTTCGTCTTCGGGCCCACACCATCGTGTTGTCCACCCTCGAAAACACTTTGGGCAGATTTTAGCCGCACGCAGTTGGACGATCCATTGGCCGATGACACCTGTTCAAATGGTTACCGCCCCAACATTTCTGGTATTTTGAAAATAATTATTTAACCACTTTTGGTGGTGTAAAAATTAAAAATTCACTCTTAGTGAATCCCTGCCGGCCGGCTACGTTCACTGTCCAGGAGAAAATGACACCGAGTCTTTGTTAAACATTGCGTAGGTGGGGCAAAAACTACATCACCATTCTTTTGTTCGTATAGCCAAGCCTCGAGTTGTTTACAGCAATATGCATTCCTTCAACTGACGTCATCAGGGCTAGTCTCGTTATCTCTATCTGTGACACACTTTTTTTTGCTGTGTTTGCCGTTTTACAATGAAAGCGATCGGAATCCTGTCAATTCCAATCTACATTGTATAAAATAATTATATAGTCCACTCACCAAAACTTTATAGGGATTATGAAATATTACAAAATTTATTACCAAATAATTGTTAAAATAAATAAATACAATAATTATGGTTTTTTGGACCATATTTTTATAAATGTAAGATTGTACCAGAATTGTACCATCAGAAAACCCCCTCAATGAAAGATTTTGTGCCGAAGCATAAAAACTTTCATTGACCCATTCGTACTTCCTAAAGGGATCAGCCAGGATATGTCGCCACAACCCCCTTACAATTTATATCAAAAGAAATCAATAACTCACCCATGTTCTGATGACGATGACAGAACCTGCATGACCTTACTGGACTTCTCCTTCGAGATCCCAACACCATAAGGCCAATCAGGCGCGTAACATTCCTGTTCTGACGCGCTGGCCAGCTCAGGACCGCCGTCATAACATCACCAAACACTGAAACAATAAATTAAAAATATCAAAATAGTGGCTTGGTATATTACTCTATCCTTAACTGATCTGTTTCCCCTTAGCTATGTCCTGGTTTGCGTTAATAAGCACTGGGTTTGCTTGAAATACAAGAAATATAAATACCAAAAATGTAAAATACAAGAATTATATAGAATTGCCATTCTCTTCATGGACTACCCTTTAATTGTAAAATCGTTTCGATTCCCATCAATAATAATTAACTCTTTCTGTTTCATAATTAATGTAATTATAAAGGAAACGAATATTTAAATAAAATACATGGAAATCCACATTAATACATTAATACAGTTAATACATTGAAATAGTCTATTCATATTTAATCTTGATTAAGATTTGCACGTTTTATCTATTTAAAGTTGCATTTTAATCATTTAAGTTACAATTTCAATTAATTAATTAATTAATTCTAATCTTTCATTAATTAGCCATCAATTATTTATCATAATTATAAAATTTATTATAATATTCATATTACATTATTATTATTTCATCATTTATTTTTTATTTCCTTTCTACTCTGAACTTTCTACCTATTTAACTACCTAACCTTTCACCTTCTAATCCTTAGTCTGGGTGACTCCTGTATTCACTATGCTTTAACTTATTATATACTCTTACTCACCTTTTTCTAACTGACAACCATATTTACCTATCATGACACCAATATCTCAATTATAATCACCTTTCACTAAGTTCATTCCTACGATAAATCCTATAGCACCGCGCGTCTTTGTACAGAGATGGGTGTTCCCTACATGGCTATATACATTCATAATATTTTGCCCTTCCAAAAAATTCGGCAAACACTCCCTTAACCTACGCTATTACCTGCCACAACGCTATACGTTGGTCACTCCTTATCACCTCACCCCCATTACAAAATATCATCAACAACAATATATGTTTACACCAATTTCTTTACTCACTTCTACAAATAATCACTAACTACTGTGTCCCTAAATATCTAATACTCTCTTTGTATTATTTTCTTTAAAATTCTTAACTATCGAACTCCCATTAACTTCAATTGAATAACTCACATGCTTTTATCTATACCCAGGCTCTATCCCTGTTTAAACATTCTACCTTACTGTAATCATTGACAATTGTCTTATAAAATTCATCTCTCACCTACTCATAACAGTACATCTCACTTTTCAAATATATATTCTTACTTAATCATTTATTAATATTCATTAGGAATTACCTTCATTACAAATTAAATAATAATTTAACTTCATTAGAAACTTTCTGTTACAACTAATAATTTACAACTTCAGTTACAAAGTTAGTACAACTTTCTTTTGTACCATAGTAATTCAGTAATTACTCTTTAATTATTTAAAATTTTCACTGTTAGTTAAACAAAAACATGTTAACTGTTACTTATTAAAATAATTACTAAAACATACATGGTGTACATAAAATTTACCTGTAATACACAACATCAAAATACATAAATACATTAACATTAACACATATAAAACTATGAAAAATATACAATCCAAACTCATTATTTTGTCATTAATCAAAATCAGTCCATATGCAGTCCAATTCAAAATCACTTTTCACATATATTAAACGTTCGTTACACAATAAAACAATCTATCCTCCATCGTTGAATAACATTCTAATCTTAGGTCTATTTATCTTATTGTCTATTAAATAACTTTTATTATTATAATCATTATAATAATTAAACATTTTACATTCATTCACAATTTCAATATCATATATCAAGTCACGATCGAGTATGGTTCTGTCTACATCAGTAAGATCATATGTTATAATCTTGTTAGTCATATAGCAATTATCATCATAATTTTCTACTACACCTGTTACTTCCCAAGGTAAGTGCTTGATACCATTATTATCATCATCTATTATTATTTTAATTTCAATCTTACTATAAGGTAAGTATTCATTATTTTCATCCACCATCTCTACTCCTAACCTTTCTACTAATTCTTTATACTTTCTATTTACTATAAAGATTTTTATTACTCTCTTATTCTCACCATATCTCTCACAATACTTCTCTACACTTTCTCTCTTAATATATTTCTCACCATAACACCAAGTTACACTCTCTCTCTCCAAATATGCAGGGGTCACTAACTCAAAATTACTGTACCACCTATGAGGTACACTAAAACACCAAGGAACTTTATTTGTAGACCTTTCGTCTCCCAAATATAAATTTAAGGAACTCTCGTCCTTATTAAAAATACGTGAAGACTTTTCTTCACCTCCTACCACAACATCAAAGGAAAATTCTAACCCCTGCACCCCTTTAACAAAAATACTTTCTCTTAGCTCTCTCTCTGACTCAACACACTCAAACACCTCATTATCACTCGTAATACTCTCATCATCTTTTTCTAATATCATATCATTCTTACTACCTGTAAACTCATTATTCAAATTATCACTGTTATTTACTTTATTAATCAGTACTTCGTTTTTCGTCATATTTTCACTACTACTCACCTTCTGATTTTCTATTTGGATTAATTGCTCGTCCAACTTTGAAATTACTATATCACACTGCTTATTAAGATTTTCATTACGATTTTTAATTTCGTTTTTTATTTCATCTAACTTTACATCAAATTTGTTACTTTGTTCATCGAATTTATTTAATAATAACTGCATCATTGCAGCCGTACCATCTGTCTTATGTACGTCTTGACTACTTGAGATGGAGGTTATTGGTATTGTCTCTGATTGTACAAATGCAGTCGTACTCGACTCGCCCATCTGACTAGTTTGTGTTGATGGAACATCCATCTCACTAGTCAAATTTTCATCAGTTGTACTGATTTCTATAGTTTTATTGTCATTGGTACTCATGTTTGCTATTTTATCTCTAACACATATAGGTTTATAACCTAGTAATTTAACCCTATCTTACTTACGTGTTTGCGTACTTTCGCAATTACTTCAGGTAATTATTTCGCTTTCCTGGTTGGTGTTACTCCACATAAAATTAAGTTTTATGTCGAGTCCCTGTTATTACGGGAGCCAAATGTGATTATACCCTCCCTTTTCGGAAAGCGCCCAAATGTGATTCTACAAATTACTGTCACATAAAATTTACTTAGCAAATACAACATTGAATAATTACGGGCGCCATGATGCAAGTCTGCAACAACATATGATATTAGGCTTACCTTTCGGTCCAAGATTCGGGTTAACGAACCAGTAATGGCGAAATGTGTTACCTGAAATAACTCACTCGTACTTATAACTTTTACCAATGACATTACCCTTTATTCATATAAACATATTTAAAAGACATATTTAAAAATGTGTGCCAAACATGCATGTTTTATGCCTCGGGGCGTGTTCCCATTTATCTGAACCTAAACATTGATAAGAATTACAGGTTTTTTACCCTCCAAAAGAAACATTTGTAACAAAATAATAAAATCTGGTATACTAAGATATACTAACCATGATAAACAATTAATCTTGCACAACCCAGCACTTAAATTATTTAGTTCACGCTCTCTCTCTCTCTCTCTCTCTCTCCCTCTCATTCTCTGGTACAATATTTTATTTTATGAGCTCATTTGAATGAATTTTGAATTGGTCATTATAATGATGTTGATGTACTTGAATGATAAAATATAGGAACGGTCTCACCAAAATATCGGACAGGTCTCACCGCACTGCTAGGATCCGTCTATCATGCACAATCTGTTCTCTTTTACTTCGTCTTCGGGCCCACACCATCGTGTCCACCCTCGAAAACACTTTGGGCAGATTTTAGCCGCACGCAGTTGGACGATCCATTGGCCAATGACACCTGTTCAAATGGTTACCGCCCCAACATTTCTGGTATTTTGAAAATAATTATTTAACCACTTTTGGTGGTGTAAAAGTTAAAAATTCACTCTTAGTGAATCCCTGCCGGCCGGCTACGTTCACTGTCCAGGAGAAAATGACACTGAGTCTTTTTGTTAAACATTGCGTAGGTGGGGCAAAAACTATGTCACCATTCTTTTGTTCGTATAGCCAAGCCTCGAGTTGTTTACAGCAATATGCATTCCTTCAACTGACGTCATCAGGGCTAGTCTCGTTATCTCTATCTGTGACACACGTTTTTTTGCTGTGTTTGCCGTTTTACAGTGAAAGCGATCGGAATCCTGTCAATTCCAATCTGCGTTGTATAAAATAATTATATAGTCCACTCACCAAAACTTTATAGGGATTATGAAATATTACAAAATTTATTACCAAATAATTGTTAAAATAAATAAATACAATAATTATGGTTTTTTGGACCATATTTTTATAAATGTAAGATTGTACCAGAATTGTACCATCACAGTTTCTTAACATTTCTTCCTACCTTCAGCTTTTTTGTTTGTTAATCATTAGTGTATTTTCACTATCTTATGTCATGTTACATAATGCATCGCCGCCAAAATTGATTATTTTTTTCTGAAATCATCAATATAATTCATTAAATCAGGTTGTTATTATTATGAAATTCTTCAATCGCTACTTTCTTCTTTATTTTATTTTTATTAAGTCATGGTTCAAGATACGGTACATGGTATTATTCTCCTTCTTTACTCTTTCATTACGAGTGTTATCCCTTGTATGTTCTATCTCCCTAAAATTTTCTTCTCTCCTATTCATATAAATTGGTACTAGCCAGAGGGCACGTGTGGCTCTATTACTCTGCTATCCATTTATACACATTTTGAGTTCAGAGGTCATGCCTATCTGCTCAATATCATAAAATAATTGTTGGACGTATCTCAACATAAAATCATCATATAATAATAATAATAATAATAATAATAATAATAATAATAATAATAATAATAATAATAGTCGTCTATTTTCGACTCATATAATATCAATATAATAAAACACTCTTGGGATTAATTATTCTGTTTCTTCTTCATATCATGGCCTTCTTTTCAGTGATTTATTTGGATTCCTTTTCTATGTTCATGGCGATGTTTAATAGCTACTTTCGCATTGTTTCATCAATTTACTTCATATGATAGTTATTTTATTGGTTATCACTTTCTTTCTCATTTATAATTAATATTAACATTGTAGCTGGTTTATGGTTTACTTATATTTTTCATCATTGATTGTCCATTTAATATGTCATTGTCATTTTTTATTTGATTGTCTTGTATTTTCTTTTTGTGAAACGTTAATTCTTTGTTATTCCCTTTTGCAATAGGGTTATTCAATGATGTTATGTAACATCATCATTATTTGTTTAATATTTTATTATTTTATGTCAGTTTTTTATGGTGCTTCATTATATATATATATTTTTTTTTTCAAAATTACATTGTTTCACACATTTTGTTTCACACACTTGGTTGTAAGTTGTTCTTACTTTTATTTTGAATTTTGATAACATTTTTTTTCTTCCAAAATTCTTTCTTTCTTTTATACATTAATTGTTTCAAATATACTTGTAGTAAGTTGTTCTTACTTTTATTTTCAATTTAGATAATGGTTTCTTCTAAATTCTTTTTCCATTCATTTATTAATTGTTCAAATATTTATTTGTAAGTTGTACTTACTTTGATTTTTGAATTTAGATAACATTTATTCTCAAAATTCTTTTAACTTTCTGACACCGCCTCATAATATTTCTTCAAAGAAGACTGGTTGTAAGTCCCTTTGATTATTTTGGTCGTTATCTCACTTATGACATGTGTGTTATTGTGGTTATTTTTGACAATGATATAGGGGCCGTTGTACAGTAATAATAATTTCTTTGTGATTCCTTCTCTAGAACTAGGTAACTCTCTGTTCCGTATTAACACTTTTTCTCCTTCATTGTATTACCATCTCACTACTTGTTCGGGCCATAACCTTTCGGCGTAGCTGCGTGGATCATCCCCTTCATCCTCATTGCTGGGACCAGTATTAGGTTCTGGGCTGTCCTCCGCCATGATATGGTTTATTCGAACTATCTGGGCTCCCTGGTTGTTACTTGGTTGGTTATTGTCCGTTGCTCGCAGCCTTTCGACCGGGTCGTCATTGTTGAATCTCCCCCGCTCCCGGCTTCTCATATTTTCTTCTGCACTTCTGCTCCTAGGTCCCCGGTAACACCGTCTTCCATCGTTTCTATTTTCGGCGTTGACGTAATTGACCCGTCGCCTGTATGTTTGATTCTGCCCTTGATGGTTGTTATTGTTATATTGGTGGTTGGACCTGTTGTAATTACCACCATTTTGGTTATTCCCTCGGTTATAGGGATTACTCAGATTATTATTATAATTATAATAATTTTGGTTGTTGTTTCTTGGGTAATTTTGGTTACTATTATTGTTGAATGTTCGGAAATTATTGTGGTTGTTCGGCGGGTTATTTGCCGGTGCATGGTTTCCTTGGGACCCATTTGGATGATTTCTTGTATCATAATTCCTGTAATTCGGGGTGTTCTTTTGTCTGTTTAGTACGTAATGTTTCTCTTGTTCGTACTCTCCTAATAAAGCAGCCATCTCTTGAATTGTTTTTATTCTCCCACTCAATCTGCTTTTAGTAATTTCCCCATCATAATGGTACGCTAGTTGGGTCACCAAACACTCTTCTGGGATGTTAGGCTCTAGGTTTCTTGCCACACTGACCTTACCTAAGAAATAAGCTGTTGGAGATTGTCCCAAGTAAGGGTTGAATCGGCTGTTACTGATATTGTTCCTAACTACATGCTGCGTCGCCTCCGACCAGTATTTGTTTTTAAACAGTTTTTTGAATTCGGTAAAATTGTGTATGTCCGGTCGTACTGCCTTCCACCAATTATCGTAGACCTCCTTAAACAATCATGCCCTTGATAACCGTCCACCGTGTCTCCCTGGTTCTAGCTAGATTCTCTTCCACCCGTTCAATGAACTCAATTGGGTTTCGCTTGTAGTTCTTGAAATTGATTATCTCCCTATTTTCACCACATGAGATGTGTGAACTTATTAATGGTCTGTCCTTCAACGCATTTATCTCTTCTTGGAGGCGTAGCTCTCTCACTCGGAATTCTTCTAATTTTCCTTCCTGGGCTGTTGTAATACCCTTAACTTCACTTACGGATGCATCCAATTGGCTATACTTCTCTTCGACTCTGGTTTGTATCTGTTCAAATTTATGAGTTGTTTCTTGCTGGAGTCCTTCAATCCTCCTTTTACTTTCACCTTCAGCTTCATTTACTTTGATTAAGATTTCTTCCCGGACTTGTAACACTACTTCGCTGGTTCTCTCTATCTTCTCTTCCATCTCCATTACAGTTTGTTTCAATTCTTCCCTGTACTCTGTCAATTGTTGTTGTAATGTATCTTGGTTGTACTTAATTTTATCATTCAGCGTTTCTATATCTTCCTTCATTTGTCTCAAGGTATCGCTGGTTTTCTCATTACTTCTCTCTATTTTTTCTCCTATCAGCTTATTCTCCTCCCTCATTTTCCGTTCTAATGTTTCAATATTCTTTTTATTACTCTCCTCATTCCTGTCGAATTTTTCGTTCAAGGACTCAAACTTCTTATTCAATTCTTCCTTGTCTTTGTCCAATTTTTTGTATTGTTTCTTGAAATTGTCATTAATTGATTCAAATTTCTTATTTAATTCTTCTTTAGTGCTGTCCAATTTCTCATTCATTTGTTTTAATAGATTTTCGCTGGTTTTATTATTCCCTTCCATTATAATTCTCATCATCTCTTGCATGCTCATGTCTTCTTTTTGTGTGGGTTTTGTAGCTTTCGCTGGAGGTAATATTTCTTCCGCATCTTCAACCGATTATATCTCCCTTCTTCATTTAGTGAAAGAAATAGTTGATAATACAGTGAAACCTGCCTAAGCCGGACGCCCTATATACCGGAAACCTGGACAAACGGAAAATAAATTTCGGAACGGAGTTATTTCCTATGTAAAATAATACTCTAAACCGGAAAACTGACTAACGCGGTAACGGAATAATTTTCGGGAACTGTTTGTGTAAGTAATCTGACTAAGACGGATTATTTTATGTGTAATACATAGCTACGTACTAAATTTTTTGATCATTTTAAATTTGGAAAAAGTGATAGGCATTAATTTTGAGCGCAACTGTACTTGCACCGAATTTCTAGGAACCATTAACTCTAATCTTTCTTCAAGGACGCAGCAGGTACGCTATATGGGGCAACATCTGTAAGTGAAAGCAATGTACCCAGGCCCGGATCTATGGGGCGCAAAACCCCGCAATGCGGGGGGGCCCGGACCCCTGGGGGGCCCCAGGTCATGTCGGAGCAAAATTTAAACACTGCATTAGTAAACATCAATCAGTAATAAAAAAATTCCAAATATGGAATTTCGAAAATTGATCCAATCTCGGAGACTGGGAAAGAGAAATTTTGCTCCGGAATATTTGGCGAGTGGTTACACTGTTACTGGTTTAGGCAAAGAAGATAGACGTGTTAGAATAGAAGGCTCATGCTGTACGTTTGGGTGAGGCAACTTTAGAATAGTTGGTGTCCCCGTTTAGGTTGTTATTTTTCCAGTTGCGACTCGCTAGGTTATGTTTGTTATGTGTATCTTCCTTAGTGTTTTGTGACAAAGTAAAAGTGTTTTGTAACTTAACAAGGGTTTTAAGCGTTTGTGTTTCGTAACAAACAATAACAAAATACTGATGGAGCTAAGTGAAAAAAGTGGTGTGGGAAAAAGACGAAAACAACGTTTACAGACAGAAACATTACATAGATAAAAAAAAAAAATTACGTTGTTTCTTGTTCCTAGTCAAACCTCATTGGGAATCACGGAAACTGGACCTACACCAGGTGAGTTAGATTGAGATTCAACCGTTTTATTCCGTCATTTGTAGATTGATAGTTTTCTGAACAAGTATCAAAAACCTTCATGAAGGTTGATCAGAACACGTGAAAACTCATTTTACTCCAATTTCGATGTACGGTATTGTTCATGTGATGGTGGTGATTAAAGGTGCTAATAGTGTAATTTAATCTAAGTACCTATGCATTTAATGCCATCAACATGTCTGGCTTAGTACCAGTATGTGCAATGTAAATTTTACCGAGAAAACTAAGGGGAGACGTCAATGAACGCGTTTCCATAAGAAATACATGTAATATGTAGGTACATTTATCTAAGTAACGGTATGGAATTTTTCTATGAAATTTTTACCACATATTCACTGTATACATGTGTGTACCCAGTAGCTAAATAACTGATATATCTTTAAAACCTTACCTTGCAGAAATTATCTTGTACAGTGAAAAGTAATAAAACAATTTTACAAAAAAAATATGATGGTAAACAATTTTTTTAATTTTATTTTTGAACAAAAATTATTTATTTTGGTACAGTTTATAGAAAACATATATCTTTATATACATACCAAATTCCAATGCTCTATGTTAGATACTTTAGGAGATAAATGTTCCTAAATATAAAAAACAACACTTTCGGGAAATAACAAAAAACCAAATAAAGTGCAATAAATGCTTATTAAAATTGTGCACCACCATAGGAAATAGGAAGTATCTTTTTCTGCATCTCTTTCGTCTTTTTTTCTTTTTAGAACTCTTCTTTTTTGTTTAGCCTCCTTTGTTAGTTCCAATATAGCTTTTTCAGCCTTTTTGATTCGAAGGTTATCTTACCTTTATTCGATATAACCTTTATAACATCTAAATCTGTATTAGGAAAATAATGTATGTAAAACTAATAAATATAACATATAACACACCAAGAGGCGAGTGTTATTACTAAAAAATCGGCCTGCATGTATACATTTTAATATTCTTTTAAGTATGTTAAAAACATAATTCATGCGTAAAACGTACATATTCTTACTAAAAAAAAGTCGTAGAATAAGAAAAAAATAAAATTGAAAATTGCTAAAATAAAATTGAAATTGTCCAATCACGTTCACCAATACCAAAAGAAAGCCTTGAGAAGATAGTAAGGGAAAAAACCTTCCTCTGTAATGAAAAATTAATAATTATTATGATATTATATATACGTAGGTATATATGCCAAACCTTTAAAACTATTTTATAAATTTTATTACTCCATGTTCGCTAGGTAGCAACACCGTCACTTTTTCACTTCTCTCACCGTGCTTTAACATAGTACTGTCCTGTCTTTCCGACTGAAGGTTTTTGCAAGGATCCTTTTACTGACCAACCGACCGTTATTAATTTGAAATTCATATTCATAAACTCCATTTTCCATTAAACCAATCTGTGGCTTTGTTTTTTTTTTCAGGCACTGAAACTTCCACTGCTTATGACATGACATCTGGCCTTGACACATTCCATCCTAGCAGTGAGACTTCTGTTCCTGTCTCCAAAACCTCACCAGCTATCCAGAGATTTGATCCTGATTTTAAGACCGATAGTGTGACAGAAGATTCTCCCTCCACATCCACTAGAGACTTTAATTTTGATGACATCCAAGACGTTGCCACCATATCCACGAATAAGTCAAATTTGAGTGATGAATATTTCATTACTTGTTTGTTGCAACAGGAGAATCCAACTGATAAAGCTCATTTTGAAAATATTAATTTATCTGACAAGCTCAAGAATTTTATTGTTAAAACTGGAAGCTGCCAACCAAATGGTCCATTTTCCAAGGATGAAAAGAAAAGAGGATTCTCTACTGTTTACTACAAAACAGTTGCAGCAGCAGGACAGTCTTTACAAGTGAAATGGTTAAATTACTCAAAAAAGTTGGATTGTGCGTGTTGCCTGCCATGTTGGCTATTTTCTGGTGGTGAAAGTAAAAGTGGATGGGCCACTGGTATCAGAGACTGGCAAGGTTTGTCAAAAAAATCAAAATATACAGCAAATCTCAACAGCACATTTCAGCCTGTTTGGTCTTCCATGAATGGGAAGTACGTAAAAGAATTGATGAGTCCTTGGAAAATGAAAGAAAGTCTGAAGGTGAGTTTTGGGCCCAGGTTTTAAAGAGACTTTTTGATATTACGCTCATGTTAGCAAAAAACGGTCTCGCATTTAGAGGCTCGAAGGAGCATAGTGGAAACTATGATGGCAACTTTCTATCATTGGTGCAGTTAATAGCCAAATATGACACTGTGATGGCATGAGTAATCAGTTTACCAAAGGGACATATCAAGTATCTCAGTCATGACATCCAAAATCAAGTGATTCATTGCATGTCTTCACACTTGCAAGGCAAACTGTTGCAGAAAATTAATAATGCACCTTTTTTTTTTATTAATTATTGATACAACACAAGATCTGTCAAAAAAAGATCAAATGAGTTTTGTTATTCGGTATGCAAGTTTCACTGAACCTGAAGTACAAGAGGGCTTGGAAAAAGAGAATTGTCGACAAATCAAGATTGAGGAAGTTTTTCTGGGATTTTTACAAGTGAGAGATCCAACTGCATCTGGACTCGCAACGCTAGTGTTAGATTATTTGCAAAAATTGGGTTTAGACTTTAAAAAGTGCAGAGGCCAGGGATATGATGGAGCTGCTGTGATGAGTGGTGCTTACTTAGGAGTGCAGAAGAGGTTGCGTGGAAAGGAGGGACTAGCTGTATAGGTGCATTGTACAGCACACAACTTAAACCTAGTCATCAACGATGCAGTCAGAAGTGTAAGAGAAGTGGCTAATTACTTCTCAGCTCTGCAGGATTTGTATGTTTACTTTGGTCATAGTATCAACAGATGGGACATTCTCTCTTCCATGACAGGTGAATCTACTGTCACACTAAAAAAGCTCAATCCAACTAGGTGGGCATCAAGGCATCAGTCCATTGTAGCTATCAAGGTGAGGTATCTTGATGTTATGAAGACCCTCAGAAAAATTTCACTCGTAAGTAAAAATAAGGACGAAGTGTCGGAAGCAAATCGACTGGCAAAAACTATGGACTGCTTCCAGTTTGTCTTTCTGACTGTGATCCTGTCAAAGATATTTTCTGAAGTGAATGTAACTTCACAGCTTCTCCAGAGAAAAGAGACGGACCTTGGGAAGGCGTAAAGCACTCTTCAGGAAAGCAAAGAAACTGAAACAGATGAGAGGCGAATATGATAGCATGAAAGAGGAAGCCACAACTGTTGCTGCAAAATGGAAAGTGGAGCCTGCATTCTTACAGAAGAGACGTCCAAAAGTGAAGAAGCACTTCGACGAACTGGCAGAGGATCACACATTTTCTGACTTGGAAACTTGCTTCAGGGTGAATGTTTTTAATGCCCTTTTGGATGTTGTCAACAGCCAAATAGACAACCGTTTTTCTGCCCTGGAAAACGTGGTAGAAAGCTTTTCTGTACTGTTCCCCAAAGTTCTTCTTCAACTATCAGAAGATGAAATTTTAGCCAGAGCTGAAAAACTTCAAAAGAAGTATGAAAAAGACATTGGTCCATCCCTACCGCTTACCTCCCTTCGCTCAGGATTAAAAAAATCAAATTTCTAAGCTCAATACAGTTTCCGAATTGGCAGCTCTTGTTTACATTGAGTTTGACACCATCGCATCAAGTTATCCTGAGGTATTAACTGCTCTGGCTTTATTCCTGACTCTACCTGTAACTGTTGCATCTGCTGAAAGGTCATTCTCTGTCTTGAAGAGGGTTAAAAGCTACTTAAGGAGCTCGATGCAGCAGGAGAGAGTCAGTGAGCTTGGAATGTTAGCTATCAACCACGCAGAAGCCTCAGTTTTGGATAAGAGAGCACTGATAAGGGACTTTGCAGAAATGAAATCAAGAAGGAAGAATTTCTTTTGAAGGGTTTGTGACATTCAAGCTATTTGATTAATTTTGAATGATGTGGTGTAATCTGGACTGATCGTACCAATCTCTGCTTAAAGTTAAATGATTCTAATATCTGAACTGTTTAACATATTACTGATATTTTTGAAATCTGAAAACTTGCAAAGACTTATGTCATAACTGATCCTTCTGTTCAATGTAGCTGTAAATAAACTTATTAGTGATCTTAACTGTTTTTATTCCTATTCCAAGTTTCCACCGAAAATGCCGTAATTTGGTACAAACTAATTTTTTTGTTTGTTAAAGGTGTGACGATTTAAATAAAAGAAATAATCAAGAAAATAAAAAATTTTTAAAAATTAAGGTTGCGAGCTATTAAGCCATTTAAATCTCACTGTATTAATATAAAATACCTGTATGTACTCAGTATGAGAGGAAGCAGTAATTAGTTAGTAAGAAGATACTCTAATAAATAAAAAGATAAATTGTAAAGAGTTATTAATATCATATTTAACCCTTTGCTTGTGAGCAGGCGCTGTCCGGTTGATTCCAGACTCGACATGTTTTCCGAGTCTTGTGTAAGTTAGAATAAGATAAAAAACCTAATGTTAATAATTAAAAATCTGAAGACACAGATAGTCGCTAAAACAACTGATTTAAATTATGTATATTTGTTTAGGGATAGTTTGTATAAATAAAAATGTTAACTTAAATATAGTTAGCAACTATATTCTCACGCGGTAATTGCCCCACTACCATTTTGTCCTGTACCAGGCGAAGGGAGCAGAATTTCGCTCTCTCGCAATGGTGACTTCGTACAGTATAGACGTAAGAGCTGTGCTCTTAAAATATGTTACCTATACTTTGTTTTACCTTAAGGTGGTATACCAGAAATAGCTGCCTAAAGCATCTGGATGTGTTAACTAATATAGTTATGTAAATAAACAAGAGATTTAAAGTGTAAAACTCGAAACGTAAAAAAGGTGTACCACAAGATGACTTCTAACTTAAAGAAATAACAACACTTCCAACGTCATACCTGGAGATGTGACCTATCAGAAGCCTCAAACACTAGTACACGCAACAGAGTATGCAGATCAGGACATCCGAGAATCTACAAGTATCATCGTAGAAGGTTCAACCTGGGAACTTTGGAGCCCTTTTCCGACTAAGACCAGACCGAGATGACGACGTAGCTGTTCCTGTTTCCCAAGACGGATACCCCAGGACGAGTCTTCAGCATACCAATAAAAAGGTGACTCGATAGCCTGTCTATCGAGGGTTACTAATATTTGTTACACAACACATCTTGAAAGAGACTTTTCAGAAACTATTAACTTTGTAAAGACTTATAAATTAAATCTAAGAATTTCATGTAACTATTCTAACTTCATACGTTGTAACAGTTTATATGCTAATGTAGAGTAATATAATTCAAGCAATAATACCATTCTTCCAATGGTTGAATAAAAGAAAGTCTTGCAAGCTAATATCATAAATTGATTATGACTAAAAGTTTTAACGAATAAATACCGAAGGTTACCCGGATCCGAGGTATAGCTATATAGAATCAATTTTGATCCCAAAGTTTAAAGAAACCATTCAAATAACTTAATAATTGAATTAATAATGTCATGGGATCTGTCAGTAAATGTTTTTAAATGTTAAATAAAGAGAAGTCTTCTTGTTACACACATATGAGGAGTGCTTAAATCAATTGTATACCTTGCCATTGTTTCCTTACACAGTTAGTAAGTAATTTGTTATATTAATTATTTGTGATCAATTCTGTTACAACGTAGGCAGCCCATCTAATTAACGGAGTTTAATTGCGATGGGTTCCCTGGATTTGTAACGCGGCGAAAAGACGTTACAAAAGTGCGCCACTCTGCTAATGACTTATTTTTATGAAGGTGTTTTAAGCATCACGACGCAAACAAAATTGCGTCACTCTTTAAAAAAAAAAAGGAAACAAAGGAAAGAATTTTATTTGTGTATAGAGTGTCACAAACAAAATTGCATTCACTATGCGTGGATAATTAGTATGAACAATAACTAAATATATGATATTGATCTATGCACTCAGAAAGTTACTTTAATAACTTTAATGTTCAAAACATGTTTAATAGTGTATTAAGTTACGTAAATGATAGAAGGTATAAGTGAAATATCCTTAGCGTCATACAATGCATATAGCTTTTGCATTCTATAGGCCAGTAGGAACCTGCATTATGCGATATAATTACTTGCATAAATGAATTGTGACCCAACATAACAATTTTGGTCAACCGAACAATCTGTAACAGGTTTGTGTACGACAATCCATGACCTGTTGTTTCCTGAATCATTCTGCACAGTGTATGTCCAACTATATAGCTTACATACACTAGTATGTGTTATAAAAAAAAAATTAATTAAAAATAACTTTGTTAATAATAAAGTATGTAATGTAGACCAAGGTAATTAAGTAGAAGTTCGTGATTTATAACTTGTGAAGCAAATAATTAATTTATTTAATTGAGAAGAGTATATGAATGAATGGAGTCAAAGTGTTGCCAAGCGTAATAATAATAACAGAATCTAGCGTCTGCGCTCCCCTTCTCTTGTTTATAACGGTATAAAGTAGTTGTGTTATTCAGTCGCATTGTGGAGAACAATAAGAGTAAAACCCCCTTTCTCACTGACACACCAGTTCCTTTGTTAACTAAACACAGAGGGTGACCTACATTCCAGAAAACAGCTGATCGGCTATTTAACCTTGAAAAATACGTGTGTGTGATTTCTGTCTCTCCCTTAGAAGAGAAATTGTTCTTTTCTAATTTGTGTAAATTGATTACTTAAGAATTTATTATATATATATGTGTAATATATGTGTAGTGTACTAGTATTAATTTTAAGTACGTGCTAATGTGTTAGAACAAAATGGCCCAATTTAACCCGGATTTGTTATTAAAAGACGAGCTGTCTTACGAAGCCCTTTTGCGTGGACTATCCCATGCTGATGTAACAGTCGCGGAATTACGAAGGTCAATTCGCGAATGTGGATTTGATGCACCCGTGCAATTAAACTATCTAAGCCAACTCGATTATGAAGGCGAGAAAGAAATTTGTAATGCCAAGTATAGTGAACTATACTTATTGTCTCAAACACTCCAAGACGAGAAATCTCCGGCAATAATTTTGCGGACTACCCAGAGAATAGAGCATTTAACCAGGCGAATAAAAAATTTGTCGATCTGGCCGAATCACAGAAATACCCGTTGATGTACAAAAGCTAGCGGACGAAGCTCTACGCCGCTTACCTTCAATTATTAACGATTTAAGACGAAAATCCGACTCGTTCAGGATGGACGAAATGGAGAAGTCATTAATGAAATTACACATCTCCCCAGTACAATCCCCCACCACTGGTTTACCTCCGCCTAACTCGGATCGGAACTCACCTATCGTATCGCAAGTGCAAGCGAACCCAGAACAAAATACTGATACTGATGTAAATGCCCCTCCTCCCGAGCATTTTCAGTTTCGTCCCGGAAATAATGAATTGACCACCACCTCCAATGATTCCAATCGCCCTCATCGAGCCACTATAGGTTCACCCACACCTATGAACTATAACGCAGATCTATACGGTAAAATGACTCACCCTGTGGAGAAGATTTTAACCGAAATCCCTTATACAGATGGCTTAAATGTTTCCAAATTACTAACATTTATTAGTTATCTTCTTCAGATAAAGGATCTACAGCAGCTGAATGACTGGCAAATTTTACAAGTTCTGTTACCAAAGTGTAAACCCCCGTTAAAAAATCGTGTGCTAGAAGCCCTAACCTCTACTTTCCCAGTAGAAGAGCTACATAGCTCACTAATAAAATACTTTATTCCCACCGGCATCTATGAGGAAATAAAAAGAAAGACAGTACTCCGAGTACAAGGACATCAGGAGAGATTAGCTCACTACATCTCCGATATTAGGGAGTCCTCTCGACTACTACATGTAAGCTGGAATGAAACACAACTGGTGGACACCATTTTAATAGGCGTGTCACCTGAAGAAAGATCTCGACTATCATTGATGAATAGACCCAATACAATTGCTGATCTAGAACAGTGCAGTATCCATTCTTCAAATGTATGGTACTCAGATCAAAATAGAGAAGCAATGAAAACCTCTGGAACTAATAGACATCAATTGCGAGCACTACTGCCTGATGTAACAACCTCGTATGAAAGACAAGTTTCTAGTAGACCTCACCATGTGCGCAAAGCTGGTAAGTTAACTGTAAAGCCAGATAAAACGGAAACCAAGTACCCACCTCGCAGAAAACCCACCTGTTATAATTGTGGCAAATATGGGCACATAAGAAGAGAGTGCAAAAGTAAGCCATTGGAACGGAATAACCAATTCAAAAAACATGTAAGGCAGGGAGACCCGAAAACCTGTGTCTTCCGCAGCTACTCGAAATTGGGTAAACTAAAAGAAACCAGTAATAATAATAAGAATGAATTATTCTGTAACCAAGTGAAAAACAAAAAAGGTGCGAAAGAAATCGACCCCTATGTGCGAGAATTTCGTGAAAAGTGTAATGCGATTAATAGATGTAAATGAAAAAAAATCTACTACCATTAATACGAGTCGACTTAGGCGTTACATCCCCCATCGCCTTAATTGATTCGGGATCTAGTAGAACCTTAATCAGCCAAGAATTAGCGGACATGTTAGCTAAACATCATCTAGTAAAACGGAACCAACCTGTGAATATAAAGTGTGCTACCGCTGATAAACGTAAAATAAATATAAACCTGAGCATTACCGTTAAGGTTAAAATAAAAAACCTAAGTTGGATGTTTACAATGTTAGTATGTAAAGAATTAGGACCTGCTTTAATATTAGGTGCAGATTTTATTAGTAAGACAGGAATGATTCTTGACATCTACGAGCGAGAATTTTATTTCAGATTTGACCGTGCAAGAAAACATAAATTTGATAGTAATGAAGATAAACGTTGTTCATCTACTGCACATGTAATACACCAAGATTCAGATTTATCTCACCTAGAACGAAGAGATAGAGTCAAAATAGTAAAACTAATAAAAGAATTTTCCTCGGTCCTTACACCAAAACTAGGACTTACGGACCTAATAGAGTATAAAATTAATCTGAGTGATCAGAAAGTAATACGACTACCTCCGTACAAGTTGTCGCCTCCCAAGATGGAAGTCATGCGAAACCATATCAATAAGTTATTGGACCAAGGAGTCATAGAACCCTCTACATCCCCATATTCTTCACCCTCCTTTTTAGTACCAAAAGGACCAGATAAACACCGACTAGTTGTAGACTACAGGCAATTAAATAAAAGAATAGAATTTGAATCAATCCCTCTTCCAGACATCCATAGTGCGTTTCATTATTTTACTAAAGCTATGGTCTTTACGGTAATGGATCTGAATCAAGCTTTTCACCAAATACCTCTTTCAGAAGAATCCAAACGTCTAACCGCGTTTGCAGTTCCTTTTAACTTGTACCAATTTACTAGGGTACCCTTTGGAATATCTCAAGGAAGTTCCGTATGTAGTAGACTATTGGAGAAGATATTTCACGACATTAAATTTAAATATGTGTACCACTATTTGGACGACATCGTAATATACAGTGAATCAATGGAACAACATCTCAAACATTTGCGTGAAGTGTTATCTCGTTTACTAAGAGCAGGATTAACGGTGAACCCAAATAAGGTAAGTTTTGCTGTCCCTCAGTTTTCTTTCTTAGGACACATCGTGAAAGCGAATGGAAAGGTAAGCATTGACCCCGAACGTACCCGCTCTATTAGAGAATTTGCACCCCCACGAGATGCAAAAGGTATAGCCCGATTTTTAGGTATGGTGAATTATTTCCACAAATATATTCCCCATCTTGCCGAAATAGCAGCACCCCTAAACTCCTTACAAAAGAAGGGAACGAAGTTCGAATGGAGCTCAATACATCAAAACGCGTTTGAGCAACTTAAAGAAAGCATTATATCTCCCCCAGTTTTGCAATTAGCTGATTTCACAAAACCATTCGTCGTGCAAACCGACAGTTCCAGTGTAGCGTTAGGTGCAGTGATATACCAAGAGATAGATAACTGTAGACTACCAATTAGTTATGCATCACGAACACTGAGCGATCAAGAAAGAAAGTATTCCGCATATGAATTGGAATGTTTAGCAATTGTTTTTGCGTTCGAAAAGTTTAAACCCTTCCTAGAACATAAAGAATTCCTTTTGGAAACCGACAATCAGGCGTTATCATGGTTATTGAATCACCCTAAACAATTAGGACGAATTGGCAGATGGATATTGAAATTAAACTGCTACAAATTCAGAGTGCAGCATATTAGAGGTACTCAAAATGTAGTCGCCGATACCCTGTCCCGTATGTTCCAGTCACCCGCTAAAACTTCCGAAAACATAGTGAAGCCGGAAATAGCAAGTGCTAACGCCGTAATTACTGAATTCCCCCTTGCCTTTACAAACATTGCCCTGTATCAACAACAAGACCCCTTCCTGAAGCCTATTATAGAATAACTTACCCAAGGTATTAAATCCGAGAAGTACGTGTTGAGTAAGAATGTACTGTGTCTCAAGATAAGAGGCGGAAAGGAATTAAGAATAATAGCCCCGGATGTAATTAAGCCCATGCTAATGGAATACTTCCATTCATCTACCATAGGAGCCCATATGGGAATCAATAAGACGATACATCGTATTCGAAAGGAATATCATTGGAACAATATGAACTGCGGAATAGCCAACTTCGTAAAGAAATGTTCATTATGCGCCCTTAGCAAACCCGCCAGAAATACTCAAGTAAGCCAATTGATATCAGAAATCCCAAAGACCCCTTTTTCGAAACTTTATCTAGATTTCTCAGGTCCGTATCCACGATCCAAATCAGGAAATACCATGTTACTGATATGTGTAGATTCGTTCACCAAATTTGTTTGGATGTATCCCATGCGACGAGCATTAGCGTCGACAACAGTTAAAATACTACAGGAAAGACTATTTAAAGACTACGGTACTCCAGTACGTATAGTATCTGATAACGGTCCGCAGTTTAAAGCAAAAGAATTTAAGAATATGTGTTTCAAGTTAGGGATAGAGCATATAACCACTACAGAGTATCGACCGCAAGGCAATATTGCTGAAAGGTATCTACGAAACCTCAAATCTGCGCTAATCGCCTATCATGCGAACGATCACACGTCGTGGGACCAAAATCTATCCTGGATTCAATACGCTTTTAATTCAGCTTACCACGAAGGTCACAAGTCGACCCCGTTCGAGTTACTATACAAGTATCGACCAAACCACCCTTTGTCCACAAGATGGAATATACACGATCTGCTGCCTCCGCAAATAACGGATAAGCAGATAAAGCGAATATGGAACAAAGCCCGCTCTAACTTAAGAGCAAGCTTGGAAAAATCCAGAAGATACCACGAGAAAGGTAATCATAGCAACTCAGTCAGGTACCAAGTAGGTGACTTAGTAATGTACAAGACTCACCCCATTAGTAGTGCGATTGATAAGACCACCTCTAAACTATCCTTCCGATGGTGTGGCCCTTACCAAATCCAAAAGTACCTAACTCCAGTTACAGTAGCCCTGTGCGAACCTGCAACTCAGAAATATGTGCGGAGAACGCATATTTCACAACTAAAGTTGTATAAGAAGAAGTGACGGTATAGTATAACCCAAAAAGAAAAGGGAATACTAGGCAGTAAAGAAAATTATATTTCTGAATCCACGTGAAAAATGTAAAACGTAGAGTTTGGAAACGAGGCCTGATCAACCTGAGTTCCAGTTCTGCGAAGCATGCATTAATGAATAATCATTAACTAGATGGGTACTAACACTCATTAACTACATGAGTTATATAGGACTCACAGAAGAAAAAATAGAATTCTAAATAGTAAAGATTTAGAAAGTTACTCTACAGAAGAGAGAGTAAGACAAACAAAAAACCGGTAGTAAAATTAAGTGATAGAGATAAGAAAGAGTTTTGTGTTTTAATTGTGTAAATATTAAGTGTAAATAGTATGTAAAAAAAAAAGGTAGTTTATAAGAATATAAAGTATACTGTGTTGTAACTATAGGTAATAACTATGTGGACAACGTTGTAAAGTGTCCAACAACTATGTGAAAGAAATTACACACACTAACCACATTCAATATCCCAGTGCCCAATTGTGAGTTAGACTCAAAAAATCTTAACCGTAGCGTGCAAATTAAGCGGTAGAGTATGTGACGATTTAAATAAAAGAAATAATCAAGAAAATAAAAAATTTTTAAAAATTGAGGTTGCGAGCTATTAAGCCATTTAAATTTCACTGTATTAATATAAAATACCTGTATGTACTCAGTATGAGAGGAAGCAGTAATTAGTTAGTAAGAAGATACTCTAATAAATAAAAAGATAAATTGTAAAGAGTTATTAATATCATATTTAACCCTTTGCTTGTGAGCAGGCGCTGTCCGGTTGATTCCAGACTCGACATGTTTTCCGAGTCTTGTGTAAGTTAGAATAAGATAAAAAACCTAATGTTAATAATTAAAAATCTGAAGACACAGATAGTCGCTAAAACAACTGATTTAAATTATGTATATTTGTTTAGGGATAGTTTGTATAAATAAAAATGTTAACTTAAATATAGTTGGGAACTATATTCTCGCGCGGTAATTGCCCCACTACCATTTTGTCCTGTACCAGGCGAAGGGAGCAGAATTTCGCTCTCTCGCAATGGTGACTTCGTACAGTATAGACGTAAGAGCTGTGCTCTTAAAATATGTTACCTATACTTTGTTTTACCTTAAGGTGGTATACCAGAAATAGCTGCCTAAAGCATCTGGATGTGTTAACTAATATAGTTATGTAAATAAACAAGAGATTTAAAGTGTAAAACTCGAAACGTAAAAAAGGTGTACCACAAGATGACTTCGAACTTCAAGAAATAACAACACTTCCAACGTCATACCTGGAGATGTGACCTATCAGAAGCCTCAAACACTAGTACACGCAACAGAGTATGCAGATCAGGACATCCGAGAATCTACAAGTATCATCGTAGAAGGTTCAACCTGGGAACTTTGGAGCCCTTTTCCGACTAAGACCAGACCGAGATGACGACGTAGCTGTTCCTGTTTCCCAAGACGGATACCCCAGGACGAGTCTTCAGCATACCAATAAAAAGGTGACTCGATAGCCTGTCTATCGAGGGTTACTAATATTTGTTACACAACACATCTTGAAAGAGACTTTTCAGAAACTATTAACTTTGTAAAGACTTATAAATTAAATCTAAGAATTTCATGTAACTATTCTAACTTCATACGTTGTAACAGTTTATATGCTAATGTAGAGTAATATGATTCAAGCAATAATACCATTCTTCCAATGGTTGAATAAAAGAAAGTCTTGCAAGCTAATATCATAAATTGATTATGACTAAAAGTTTTAACGAATAAATACCGAAGGTTACCCGGATCCGAGGTATAGCTATATAGAATCAATTTTGATCCCAAAGTTTAAAGAAACCATTCAAATAACTTAATAATTGAATTAATAATGTCATGGGATCTGTCAGTAAATGTTTTTAAATGTTAAATAAAGAGAAGTCTTCTTGTTACACACATATGAGGAGTGCTTAAATCAATTGTATACCTTGCCATTGTTTCCTTACACAGTTAGTAAGTAATTTGTTATATTAATTATTTGTGATCAATTCTGTTACAACGTAGGCAGCCCATCTAATTAACGGAGTTTAATTGCGATGGGTTCCCTGGATTTGTAACGCGGCGAAAAGACGTTACAAAGGGGCCTTTTAAGGTTTTTGCGGGGGGGCCCAAAATTTCTAGATCCGGCACTGAATGTACCATTACTTCTTCCAACCCTCTTGTAATACACACGGTAAGGTACAAGTGTTTGGTACTGTATAGTGTATTCATTCTCAGTTTCATTCTGACAAGTGATTAAGTACGAGTGGAAGAAAACTGCGTATTTGAGTGATTTTTAAATTTACTTTTTACTGTATTTGTGTACGTAATTAAGTAACAATGACTTCTAAACATAAGACACACTGGAGGAGAAAATTAAAGTTATTGAAGAACACGAAAAAACAAACTTCCAGCTAAAGAATTAACTGTGTTGTTTAAAGTGGGAAAAACTAAAATTTAAGACACTTTGAAAAACAAAATAAAAATTAAAGATGAGTGGGTAAAGGGAACAGCAGGACATGTGAAACGCATCACAAAATCTACGAACTATGATGAAATAAATCGTGCTATGTTCGAGTGGTTTGTTAGTGCACGCGCTAAAGGAATTCCTATTTCTGGACCATTGATACAGACTGAAGCTTTAGAGACAGCAAAAAAATTAGGCAAGTACAATTTCAAAGCGTCCAATGGGTGGCTCGAGAGTTTCAAACATCGCCATAACATTGTTTTTAATGCTGTGTGTGGTGAAGCAAATGATGTTGATATGCAGACAGTAGTGGACTGGAAAGGGAAAATTGGAGATCTAGTTGCGGGGTATGAACCTAGAAATGTATATAATGGTGATGAAACAGGTTTGTTTTTTAGAGTGTTGCTTCAAAGACACTGATTGTACATGGTGATAAATGCACAGGTGGCAAGCTGTCTAAAGAAAGACTTATGTTATTTATTTGTGCTAACATGACTGGTGAAATTGAAAAACCTATAGTGATTGGAAAATCAGCATGTCCCAGGCCCTTCCGACACCTGGATCGTAATTCCCTCCCAGTCAATTGGCGATCTAATAAAAAAGCCTGGATGACCAGTGCTATAATGGAAGAGTGGCTTCTTTCTTTTAATGAAAGAATGAAAAGTCAAGGTCGTAAGGTCATTTTGTTCTTGGACAATGCAACCTGTCATCCAAGGATTGATTTGTCTAATGTGAAGCTAGCCTATCCCCCCAACACAACTTCAATTACACAACCTATGGATCAGGGTGTAATTTATACACTTAAGTCCTTTTATAGGAAGTTTGTACTGCAGTCACTTGTTGCTAAAATCAACACCTGTACCAATGTTTCTCAGCTTGTTAAACAGATTAATGTCCTTGATGCCTAACTGGATCCATCAGGCCTAGAAGAAAATTCTCCCCGAAACAGTGAAGAAGTGTTTCCTTAAAGCTGGTTTTCCTGCACAAGCATCGGCGGATACACAAGATGTTGCAGTGGAAAATTTACAGGAAATTTCCGTTCTCTGTAAGCAAGGAAATCTGCCAGATGAAACTGAAGATGTAAATTTGATAATGAACTTGCCACGACTGAAGACATTCAAAGCGCAGCTGATATTGCTGCCGAAAACAGCAGGTGTGAAGTCATGGAAGAAATGGACGATGACGACGAAGGCAATGAAAGGGAGCTAAAAATACGCACTTTTGTAGAAGCACTATCTGTTGTGAGTGACCTTCAGGAATTTGCAGCTTCCAAGAATGTTCCAGAATTCCTGGAGTTGATGCAGGATGCAAACGAGATCATACAACTGAAACCCCTCTTTCTTTTATGTCTTTTTATATGTATAAAACAAACTTCTTTTTATTTCTTTTTATATTTCTTTTTATTTAATTTTTTTTTGAAAGAGAAGCCACAAGTTAATTAGAACTAGGCCGGAGCCTAGAGAAGCCAAAATTGTGCTGGGTCCAGTATGACGAGACTTGCAATGAAACTCGGCTGTAATATAACAATAACAGTTTTTATTGTACCCCATAATTTGTTACATGCAATGAAAAATTATCACATCAGTTGTCCCCTAATACAAGGAGTAACACCCAAAATACATAATAAATCCATAAGCCCCATATTCTTAATAGTGTCCCAGACAAGTTCTGTATATCAACAATGATTATATATACATATATATATATATATATATATATATATATATATATGTATATCGAGTAACATTACGTAAATATATGATTCTCCCCCTTTTTGTGACTAGCTTAACGTAGACAGAAACATAACAACACGTACAGAAACATAAAGGCACATATACTCATAATTAGACACAAATATTATAAACACGAATACCCCTGGAATACACATGCAGTGCAGGCAGTGTCACTACCATGCCCTAAAACCAGCAGTCATAAATATTCGCCCTTCAGTCACCGTCATTCATCAATTCCTATTAATTTAAATAATGCGAAAACCCCAGAAAGGATGATAATCACTCATAGACCATAAGAGAGACTGGACCGCCCATAAGTATAGATAGCCACTGATAATTGCCCCATCATGAGCATATGAAATCCTTAAGTTTCTTCAACAGCATAAAATAAAAATAAAAAACTGCATCACCTGATTCTAAGCAATTGTTATGCGGTTCTAAAATGTTAATTTGTTTTACAAATTCAGATGGATTCATGTATCAGTATATGCTTTACAGGGTAGAAAAATTAATCAGTATGTGCTTTACAAGTAAAAAAAAATTAATCAGTATATACTTTACAAGTAGAAAAATTAATCAGTAGATGCTTTACAAGTTAAAAAATTAATCAGTATAGAACTTTATAAGGTACAAAAATTAATTAGTATATGCCCAGAAAAAATGTGAAAATTCTTTTCTATTAAAGCCCGACTGGCTATATATATATAAATGAATTTGCAATAAGGACTGTTGTGCCCTAGCAGATGTGGGAGCGCGCCAGCTTGTGCTTAACCTTATGTGACAGGAATCAAACCTGCCTTAAACTGTATCAACCTGTGCCTGGCAAAAACTATGTCCCCTTTTATACCCCCGAAAACAGCCAAAAAGAAAACAAAAAACTCCCCAGCCCTTACATGTTAAACCCAAAGTGAATTTAATATCAACCCCATTCTGTTCCAGCCGGAACAGAAGCCCTACATGTGATATAAATTTAGTAGTAAGTATGGTGATGACAAAGGGCAATATGTGAAAATGTTTAAGTGTACAAAATATCTCTAGCACGCTCCCCCAGTGCAGCACACAATTACAAGCATTGTACTTAGTGTTATGAAATTAAGTTATTAAAGTGTTCATTGAAATTAACACCTAATGTTCAGAATGAATGTTCAGCTGACACACCCTATAGCAGACTGTCTGGCCACGTGGGCACATGGTTTCAAAAGATTTTTACGGTAAATCAGGAGCACTGCAGGCCCGGCCCCAAAAGGAAAATAAAAGAGTGCATATCACCTTAATTATGCTGATCAAGAGTTACATCTTGAGCTAGTCACCCGACTCCTTCTCCGAACAGGTTCGTTTCTAATGGTTCATGGCTGATGAGGATGGAGTTCAATCAGCAAGGCCACATCTCCGGCTTAAGCGAGAACCCGGGGAGTCTCGTAAATTTCAGCCTGCCATAAGAGTGGAAGAAATAACTGCGCAGTAAACTGTTCGGAATCCGGAGTCGGTGTTTCTTGCTGGCCGGGCGATAACTGAATTCAGCTGTTACGCTGCGACAACAGCCCCACTGGCTCACCGAATGCGCGCACTGCTCCAACGGTGCCGTCCAAGAGTCGGTTCAACCGACCCTTGCTCTCGCGTTATTTTACCATTAAATATTCTACAATTTTCGACGGCCGGAATTATACCGGCACACCCCCACCCCGAAAGGGCAACCCGGTTGCCCCACTCTTAAACTCCGGAGAGTACCCTGCAGTGTACCCCCTTCTCAAAACAAGCTTGTGGACATAGTGGTTATGGTGGCCCGGCGGCACTTGCTCTCAGGAGAACAGAGGCTCAGAAGGGAAAACGAAAGAGACGAAGGAAGACGTGTAGTATGTAAGTGTGTAGGTGCGGCACGCTGACCTGATCAGGGCCAGCCCACCGCAAAGAGGGACAGAGAAGAAAGACGAAAGAAAAGTTCGGGAGCTCCCTGAGTTCCGACCTCCTGAGGCTTGTCCACTCAAGCCAGAACACGACTGCCACCTTAACAGGGCCATCTGCCCTATATACCTACGGGGTAATTCTCTAATATGACCCCCCCCATTCTGACCAATACCATCACGGCACGGGGCAAGGGAAAAGGGGGACATGACATCTCCATGAAACTATAATCCAAAGGTGTGCCCAAGGACATGCAGTTGACAATGGTCGCTACAAGGAGCAAGATCGACCCCGCGATGAACACCGCCAATCCTCCGCTCTCTCTAACTCCTTTTTTTTGCTTTTCTAGTTTTTTTTTTTTTTTTTTTTTTTTTTTTTTTTAGGTTAGGAAAATCGGAAGGTGGATGGTCAAGGATGATTAAACGGTCATGGGCTGGGACTGAAGGTAAGGACATGGTTCCCTCCGGACATAAGGACAATTGGAGAACACCAAGGCTCGCGCTGGCAGGGGCGCATCCCTGAAGTAGACGAACCCCACTGGGACTGTGGGAAACATCTACCCACTACCACACTTGCAGCATGAACATCCCCTTGTCCATCCACAATCTCAGAAACACTTGCAGCCCGGACATCCCTGTGTCCATCTGCAACTTCAGACCCTACAGTCTCCCTAACACCTACAACTATACATTCCCGTGCAGCATCCGCCGACCGCTCTTCTGCCTCTTCTGTCGATTCCACTCCTTGACCACTCTCAGCAACTACAACGTCCTCAACATTTTCCACCCTGGAATCCAGCTGTCCAGGTTCATGTGCAATGACTAGATTAATTTCTACTGGCGATGGTAAGTCTACACCATCAAGTGACTTCTTATATCCCTGCGTAGACGATGACGATGTTACAGGATCTGGATCCCTCACGAACCGAGATGGAAATACCGGAACAAATTCTGCGGCCTCTGGATTCAACCATGACGTTCTCTTTGAGTCCGGTAATTCAGTATCAACAGACGTTTTCTTGTCGTGCTGTATCGATCCACAGAAGTTATTCCGCTTTTCTTCTTCTGCTTCACCTTCTCCATCCACTACTCTCTTAGGCACTTGTACTTCCTCTTGAACCTTTACAGTGTCCTTTTTCTCCAAATAGGAATAACGCCTTGGTACAGGCTCCCTACTTGCCGATGTTGGTTCCCTAACATAATTTCTTCTTCCCCTGTTAATTTCATATTTCTTTGTTTTCTGTTCTGTAGCTGTTGTTACCGTCTTCTCACTTGCCACCCCCTTGTAGCCTCCGTCACTTCCGGCCTTCTGACAGTCTCTTGTTTTCTCCTCCAACCACCCTGTGTGTCTTTTTGGGCTCTTCCTGATGAACCACTGGAGTGTTGGACATCTGTAGCATCTCTTCCCTGGGACTCGTCAACCTCCTGGACCGTTCTTGAAACCACACACAGCCGTTCAAGGCCCGCAAAACAACGTGGACGGTCCGCGAATACCAAACGAGATCTCTCTTGGGGATGCAGTCCTTCCAGAATCGCTTGTATAACTTCTGTCTCGGGCAACCCCAACTTAACACCCGGGCAGCTTTCCGTATATCATGCACGAAGTCCCCTAACGCCTCTCCGTTGGCCTGTAGGCGATAGAATCTTTCAAGCTTAAGCTGGGCACGTCGTCGAATGGGTAGGAAGAAGTTCAACACCTCCCCATGGAAAGCATCAACACTGTCACCCCGATGCAGAGTTTTGGTGACCAGCTCAGCCAACGTACCCCGGCAATACGGGTATATAAGAGACAAGACCTCCCCATCGGACACCCCCGGGAAATCTGCCACCTGCAGGACCAGGTCCAAGAAAACCAGCAGCTGGTCCTCCTCAAATCCATTCACCACCGGAAATTTCTGGAGAACGCCTGAAAGAGGGTGGGGCATTTCTGATAGCATACCGCCGCCAGAATTGCACAATTCAAAACAAACAATAATAAAACAAATCGCCACTAAACGCCTAACACACACATGACCTACAAAAACATATTCACACGAATCAGAAAAACCCAAGTACTGTCCTTCCTTTGAGTGGACCCCCGGGTTCTCTAGCGCTGCGGAGACCTGGCCTATTCTGAACCATCTACTCACACCACAGAAGGAGACAAGTGACAAACAACAATACTGAACACACATAACATCAAACATCAATTCGACACACACGTCTCACCAACACATAACTCACAAAAACCAACTAACACTCAAAATTCATAATTCGGTAATTAGTAATCCAACGTAAACAGGACATAAGTCGGTGACGGTACCGACTTCCGATCGGGCCATACCGCATCCCGCTAATGTCACACGCTAAACTCCGACCCCGAATCCACAACATTCCATTACCCAGGCCACACTTGAGACTCCCCGGCAGTACAAGCTATCACATTTTCTGAACACAAATACCCGCCTCAGTGGTGCGACCAGACTCACAGGTTATACGACCTAAAACTAGCCTACACGGGCATATACCTAAGAAAACAATGTCATAACAATAGCCTAATATTTCCGAGTTTGCAAGCCCCGTCACACCCAAGGGTTCAACCCTAGAATGAACCACGCTCACTGCTACCATATGATTTATTTAATTTTTTTTTGAAAGAGAAGCCACAAGTTAATTAGAACTAGGCCAGAAATACTAGAGAAGCCAAAATTGTGCTGGGTCCAGTATGATGGGACTTGCAATGAAACTCGGCTGTAATATAACAATAACAGTTTTTATTGTACCCCATAATTCGTTACATGCAATGAAAAATTATCACATCAGTTGTCCCCTAATACAAGGAGTAACACCCAAAATACATAATAAATCCATAAGCCCCATATTCTTAATAGTGTCCCAGACAAATTCTGTATATCAACAATGATTATATATATATATGTATATCGAGTAACATTACGTAAATATATGATTCTCCCCCTTTTTGTGACTAGCTTAACATAGACAGAAACATAACAACACGTACAGAAACATAAAGGCACATATACTCATAATTAGACACAAATATTATAAACACGAATACCCCTGGAATACACATGCACTGCAGGCAGTGTCACTACCATGCCCTAAAACCAGCAGTCATAAATATTCGCCCTTCAGTCACCGTCATTCATCAATTCCTATTAATTTAAATAATGCGAAAACCCCAGAAAGGATGATAATCACTCATAGACCATAAGAGAGACCGGACCGCCCATAAGTATAGATAGCCACTGATAATTGCCCCATCATGAGCATATAAAATCCTTAAGTTTCTTCAACAGCATAAAATAAAAATAAAAAACTGCATCACCTGATTCTAAGCAATTGTTATGCGGTTCTAAAATGTTAATTTGTTTTACAAATTCAGATGGATTCATGTATCAGTATATGCTTTACAGGGTAGAAAAATTAATCAGTATGTGCTTTCCAAGTAAAAAAAAATTAATCGGTATATACTTCACAAGTAGAAAAATTAATCAGTAGATGCTTTACAAGTTAAAAAATTAATCAGTATATGCTTTACAAGTAGAAAAAATTAATCAGTAGATGCTTTACAAGTAAAAAAATTAATCAGTATAGACCTTTATAAGGTACAAAAATTAATTAGTATATGCCCAGAAAAAATGTGAAAATTCTTTTCTATTAAAGCCCGACTGGCTATATATATATATAAATGAATTTGCAATAAGGACTGTTGTGCCCTAGCAGATGTGGGAGCGCGCCAGCTTGTGCTTAACCTTATGTGACAGGAATCAAACCTGCCTTAAACTGTATCAACCTGTGCCTGGCAAAAACTATGTCCCCTTTTATACCCCCGAAAACAGCCAAAAAGAAAACAAAAAACTCCCCAGCCCTTACATGTTAAACCCAAAGTGAATTTAATATCAACCCCATTCTGTTCCAGCCGGAACAGAAGCCCTACATGTGATATAAATTTAGTAGTAAGTATGGTGATGACAAAGGGCAATATGTGAAAATGTTTAAGTGTACAAAATATCTCTAGCACGCTCCCCCAGTGCAGCACACAATTACAAGCATTGTACTTAGTGTTATGAAATTAAGTTATTAAAGTGTTCATTGAAATTAACACCTAATGTTCAGAATGAATGTTCAGCTGACACACCCTATAGCAGACTGTCTGGCCATGTGGGCACATGGTTTCAAAAGATTTTTACGGTAAATCAGGAGCACTGCAGGCCCGGCCCCAAAAGGAAAATAAAAGAGTGCATATCACCTTAATTATGCTGATCAAGAGTTACATCTTGAGCTAGTCACCCGACTCCTTCTCCGAACAGGTTCGTTTCTAATGGTTCATGGCTGATGAGGATGGAGTTCAATCAGCAAGGCCACATCTCCGGCTTAAGCGAGAACCCGGGGAGTCTCGTAAATTTCAGCCTGCCATAAGAGTGGAAGAAATAACTGCGCAGTAAACTGTTCGGAATCCGGAGTCGGTGTTTCTTGCTGGCCGGGCGATAACTGAATTCAGCTGTTACGCTGCGACAACAGCCCCACTGGCTCACCGAATGCGCGCGCTGCTCCAACGGTGCCGTCCAAGAGTCGGTACAACCGACCCTTGCTCTCGCGTTATTTTACCATTAAATATTCTACAATTTTCGACGGCCGGAATTATACTGGGACACAACGTTCTCTTGTGAAGAAGTCGCGACAGTGGACTTTGAAAGACATGTGGGGACAGAGAAACTAGGAGAGAAACTGCAATTATTGTACGTAAGTTGAAAATACAGTAATACTATACATATGAACCTATTTTTTATTTACAGACTTTTACTTTAAATTATTCTTTCATTGTAATCCTATGCGATCATATTTTTTGTACTTTGTTTTATTAAAACACAACCCTTTGTAAGACGGAAATCTGTGAAAACGGAAAAAATACCGGAACGAACACGTTCCGTTTTAGGCAGGTTTTACTGTATATCAACTGTTATATGATGATGACATGACAATGTAATAATATATCAGTTAGCATAATGCTTTATAAACTTATAAGGCATGCTGTCAGGAGGAATGCTGCTACCATTTTATACACATAGTTCCAAAAGTCAGTTGTAATTATATATATATAGTAACTAGCCGTTTATTGACGAGCGAGCTTTATATATGTCACTCGTTGTATTCGTCTTTGTAACAGAAACAAAAAGCCCCACGTTGGGCTCCACTTTGTAAACGATCGTGTTGTACAAGTTATAATGTCCCCCGTTGTTTTCATCTATTTTGTAATATAACTGTGTAATTGTGGGTTGATTATTTTGTATTAATTTGTTAATTACTTTTGTTAAAATTAATCGTGTGTAGCGAGCTGGTTTATGCCTTTTCTCAATACTTACTGGCAACCGTATCTCTCGTCGCTCAATTCAAATTTCACCGCCTCGCCACCTGATTGGCTCACGCTGTCTTGCAGAGTCATATTCGCTAACTGTAGTATGGTGATGGTTTGTTTTTAATATTTCTTTAATTACCTTGTTTTATAAGAATCAAACATACAGCAGTTGAGGAATATCAAAATTTATTGAACCCTTCTTTATATTACCTGTTCAATTACAGTGGAAGAATAATACATATATTTATGTTAATACCGGCATTTACAAATTGCTCGGTTGGCATCGCCGCCAGCTTGCTCAGTTGTACGTAAGGAAACCATTATGGCGTACATATTTTGTTTACTATTAATAATTTTTTGTCTCAGGGAGTATGTCCTTTTGACTACAGAAGTTGGATTATCGGCTAATAAATGCACAAAATTATAACATTCCTTAAAACTAAATACACAATAGTTGATATACTGAAACATACAAAGTAAGTTATTGGCAATGAGAATTAGAATAGGTTTGGTTAAATTCTTGTCAGCAAGTTATGTTTTTTGAAAATTACTATAATTTAATATCAAAGTTTATTGATTGATTATGTTTTATTTAGAGTGATATATTGATTAAGTTCAGTTATAGAGTTAATTTTGTGATCTGTGAAGTGAAATAGTATAGTTCGTCATTATGGATAATTGAAAATTTATTTTGAAGTGAAATTATTATTTTATACTCATCGATTTCTTGACGTGGCTTCTTCGACGATCATCTTCTTCTTCAGGAAACCTCTAGGAGTCCTTTCTTCTTTGGATTGTCCGAAATTCCCGTTCAAATGGTTCTAATTCGAAGTTCGGCTTCCATCAGTTCTCGTAGATGTTCGATGTCCTCAGGTTGAGTTAGGTAAATTTACCTCTTCCTTCAGAATAGGTCGTGTATTACGTTAATTTGATGTCTTCGTAGTTATTCATCTCATCAGTTGTAGTTCAGAATGTTTCTCTTATACTTCTTCTTTTAAAATTTAGTAAAATTTAAAGTTTTAAAGTTAATTTTAGGTCGAGAGCTTCATACATCCGCCCTCCGCGTTAGTCAATAATGAAGTAATTAGAATTCCAACGGTAATTTATGTAATAAGCGTCAGTTGTCATGGTTACCTTTCAAATTATGCTATTTCTCATTAGTCAATATCTTATGACATTGTTATATTCTAACGTTTTATTTTGGTTTAAATTTATAAAATTTCTTCAAATTATGATTTCTTTCTTATATGAGTAGTAACATCAATTATATGAACACCATTGTTTTTCTTTTTTGTTAAAGATTATTTTGATATCCCTCATGATTACTTTTGAATAGTTAATAACATTTTCCTTATTTTCTTATTTATATTTCTTATGTAGTTATTTTTAAACTGGATATTATTTATACATTTTTGTACTAGATGCACTTACTTAACTGCTTAAACATTTGATATACTCTAATTGATACTGGGTTATTGTTTTCTTTTTTAAACTTACAAAGTTCCTTCACTAAATGTTAGGCCTAGAGCCTAGACTTCCCCATACTACTATTTAACATTCTTTATAACTCATTACCTTTATATATTGGTACATTGAACAATTTTTTATAGAAACAGATAATAAAACATTGGTGCTTCTAACCCCACACCTCTTATTATAAAAACAAACATTTTCTTACCAGGCTCAAACCTGAAATTCATCTTCTAACTGTTTTTGGTTTCTTATTTCTATCTTGCTTATCTTATAAGTTAATAAATTCTATGGTTTTTTAAACAATAACGAAACTCTTATAATAATAATTTTAAGCAGTACCTTACACAATATAATTCATTTACAAATTCCTTCACTAAAATACAGTGTCTGTCTCTCTTATCTTCTACTCTAATAACGTAATTTTCATCTTATTGTTTGGTCATTCTTACTTACTATTACTGAAATTACTAATGGTACAATTAGTTCATTCTTATTTGATAACATAAAGTTCTATCAAAGGCTGTTTAGCTATACTACTACAGTCTGCTTCTTAAGTACTTTATACTGTACACTCATTGCACTTTTCCCTTCATAGAAGGTTTCTTTATTTATTAACACTTCACTTTTATAATATGCTATTTACATAGCTTGTTATCACCTACTTATATTTATCCACTTATTTATATCATTCACTTGATATTTCTCACACTGTTTGTCTAATTATTTTAATATCACTGTGTGGTTATTGGTCATTAATAATTGTTTTATTTTCAATTCACATTGATCACTTTTTGTTATTAATTATTGCCTTTATTTGCCTCAAGGTATTTTTTACTTGCTTTGACTATGTTTATTATTAATTGGGTATTGTTATTTTTATCTTCCTACCTTATATTTATAAGTTCATGTTTCTTCTCCTTTCATAGAATATACATAATATCTCTATCTTACTTTTTATTGTTTACATGGTTACATTTTATTTATGCCCTAACTGTTTTAGTGCATTGTTTTACATACATATTGTAATGTGGTTGTTGTTTAGTATTTGATAGAATTAATAATGGGTAAATTGAAGTTAATGTTTATGTTTAAAAGGATTATGATCACTAATATTTTGCTGTATTCACCTCCCCACTTACCATCCGTGAATGTCTTCAATCTTCTTGATGGGCGGTTCTATCTCACTGGAAATACATTAAAATACACACAAATATTTTGTCTGGATATCGACATATGCACATTAAATAAAATAACACTGATACTCAATTGTAAATTGAATATTCAAACATCAATCGCTTGAATATTGCCGCCACCTTGTGAAATAATTGTTTCTAAGAAGGTAAGTTATTTATATCTATTTGATAGAAATAAAGACTCTATTCACTGATAACAAATTGAGGTGTTTATTAACATTAGTGAAATTCAGTAAAAACTCCTTTAAAACAATTACTAATGATTTTTTTAAAAACAACAACAAAGTTAAATGATTTCTGGGACTGCTTCAGCTCAAGGCTGGTAACACTGTTACAATGTACGATAATATGGTAATTTAGGTTATGTCTACTTTGGTTATTAGTATTACCAATTTTCGTGAATCCTTTGAATGTACATAATACAAGATATAAAGATGTTTTAATAAATAACAATATTTACTTATTTATTATAATTAAAAAGACAAAATTTAAAAATTATTAACCTCAATACGATAGTCAAACTATCGTACGGTCGGCTTGTTGCCTTCTGAAGCTAAAAACTGTAAACACGTACTTTCAACGTTGCACTATTAAAACAATATTACTGGTTTACTTATTATTATTATGAACTGGAATTGATAAAACAATGAAAGGACTCTTATTATTGAGTCTATTTATAAGGATTATTTATGACAGAAGTGACTCTCTGTGACAAACAAATGCGTTCTGGTTATAGGTTAGTTTACCTAGACGAGAGTAAGTTACAACATGGAATAATTAATATCGTAATAAAATCTTAATACTATCTTTATAAACACATTATTTATTCATAACAAGATGTAAAATTAACAGTAATGATAGTTCTCGCATAATAAGTTATTATTTTTCAAGACTGCTGAAATCATAGTCAAACAAGCGACTATATTTACGAGTAATGGTGTGCGGTATAAAATATTGATTCCGCTTCTATTTATTATTCTTTGAACATAAAATATAACATATTTTAATTAAAAGTCGTCATTAAGTTGGACGAGAACTTTATTCATTTTATTCTGATAATTATTCATCGTTATTGGTTAAACACTCAAGCGTGTTTACTTGACTATCGTAGTCAACAATAATTTTCGTTAACTAACAAGAATTATTTTATCATTATATTTTAAAATTGTTAATGTATAATACTCCCTGTTTCCTTCACATAACATGACCTTTATTATACACTGGTCATGTCTTTTGTTTCATTATTCACTCACAACACTGTCACACGATAAGATGGGTGTTCAGTATAGGTTAGTTACTGGGTATGTACTTAGGTACGCGCACATTTTAAAAAATATCTTGATGACTGACGCAGGCTCCGCTCGCAACGAAGTCAGGAAGACAATTAATTCATCTCACCAAAGCGTCTCTTTTCGTCTGGTGAAATCGGGTCATTCTATTGGTTTAGAATGCAATACTCTCTACCCCAAAAGACTTAGTTAAACAAATATTTTAATTTTTTAGCGTCACTGCTTTGGGTTTGAGATTATCCATGACGTGTTCATTGCCATTCGAAAATGGCCGAAAATCTTATAATGTTTATAAGTTTCTTATTATTAGTCAGATTGTCATTTGGATAGTGGCATTAAATTGCGGACACTTGTGTCTTTAATTTAAGTCCAAATAAGTAATAATTCCGTCCATTAATAACTCACTTCACTTTCTTCAAAATTCATATAGTGGTTCTTAATAAAAATAAGTTCTTTCCACTATATTTTGTTGTAATTATACCTTAATACTTATGATTAAACGTTTGGAGTCCATTTCTCATCTATTCTATTACATAATATTAATATATTTGTAATTTACACAAAATGTACTAATGGCGTACAAGCCATCTATGTCCGATTGTTTATATTTGCTTACATCACTATTATCCCTTATTCTACTACATATTTTTGGTACTATAACATTATTAGATACACTTATATACATTTACTAATACTTCATTTTGGCAAATGTTATTTTGTTTACATATATAGTATTGTTCATATTGTTCAAAATACATTATGCTCTCATCTCGCCATTCTGTCACTTTTATTTAGTTATTTTACCACATATTAGATGCATTGTTGATAATCAAATTGTGTACAAATGTTGTACGTGGTCAGTTTAGTGGATTCACTAACTTTTTGTTAGCTGAAATCTTTTTAAGTTACTGTATGATGGTTGTTTACACCTAGTCCTCTAATATCCCTTCATTCTCTTCTATTTGAATCATAATTATTTTTCTTTCCATGTAATTATCTCCCTTGTTTATTTAATTCCCTAATTCCCTAACATAATTTTAGCTGGTGCAGTTCAGAGTGGCTCACTGTGGCATACATCTCTGCTGGCCATACTAACAACAATAAATTCAGAGGTACATCATCTCTGTCAATAATATAAATGATCGCTTGAATCATTCATCTCTAATCATTTCAAAATATAAAGTGGTCGTTCTTTTGACAAATAATAAATATCCTTGGGATTATCTCACGCATCTGCGGTTTATACATTATTATATTCTCTTCTTCTTGATTCATCTAAACTTAAATCTTCACATTTTACTGGGATAGTTTGTTTACATTTCATCACTGGTATTTTCACATGATCTCCTCCGTTAGTATATTATTTTTCATTCTTTTTTGTCATCAATTAAGCTTTTCTCTTGGTGTTACATTAAACGTCACTTCATAATCTTCTTCATCTTCATGATTCACGTCTTTGTGTTACATTTTAATTAGTATAGGCTCTCTTCTGGTTTTTTGCCTTGTGGTTGGGTATCATATATTTGTTCATATTAATAATATTTACTTGCTTCCATTTCTCCAACTTCTTATGTTGCTTGTTCTGTATATCATCTTGTATATTTCTTTCTAATCATTAGTAGTACGGGTAAGATGGTAAATTACTAGTTGACTGGCTCTAGGAATTTATATACACATTTCATATATTTTATATCATAGTTCTTGGGTGTCTTTCTCGTATAATTCTTACATTTGTAGTACGGGTAAGCTGTTAAGAACTGGTTGACTTGGCTCTTGGAATTAGTTTTCATGCCGTAGATCTTATGTGTCCGCCTCGTATATCTTCTTTATATTAGTACGGGTAAGCTGTTGTTTACTAGTTGACTTGGCTATTGGAAATTATAATATGTGCCAAAGGTGTTATGTGTCGGCCTCGTATATTTCTCTTCTATTTATAGTACGGGTAATTACAATTTTCTTCACATTTTACATTATTTCTTTGGATTACACCTTTATATCATAAAATTAATATCTTGTCAACATTTATTCTTACATTTATAATTTTCATTTCGTACTCAGTATCAACAATAAATAATTTCCATTATAATATTCCATCTTTTTGCATTATTCAATTCTCAATGTATCGTTTCATGGAAGTCTGGTTATAATTACCTTTAATTTTCTTTGTCGCAGGGTCTTGTATTTCGTATGTATTGTTTATGTTATTTTTGGTAGCATTAGTCGTTATTAAAAGAATCCGTCCCATTTCTCAATGTATTTTTATTCAGTTTATCAATAGTCATTGCTCTCCTCTCTTCTTGTTGTTCGGATTTCTTCAGTGTTCAGGCTTCTATCTGTTCTTGTCATATACCTCACTATCATCCGGCTCTTCCATTTCGCGGCTATCAGATCTTCATCTGCTTCCCGTTCTCCCGTCTTCTTCTTCTCATTATCTTTGGTATCCATGTGCTTAGTGTTCTCCTGGTCGTTGTTATTATTAACTTCTGGTATCTCTTCTAATTCTGGTTGATCATCATCTGTCTTCTGGTTGGGTTTTTCCATTGATTGTTCCCTCTTCTTCCGCAATTCTTTCATTTCTTGGGCATATCCTTCAATGATCCGGTCCAGTTGTTCTCGATAACCTTCCTGTTTCTTGGAATGCCTTATTCTTCTTTTAGGAATATTTGCTTTAAATACTTTATCGTTTATAATCTTCTTTGTTGTAATACGGTTCCTTTCTCCGTCCATCTTCATGAAGCTCCTTCGATACTCCTTCCTATAGATCCCTTCTTCATGGTCGGCGATTGGGAAGTTAATCATATTAATTAGATCACTTCGAGTCATTTCTATTAATTCTTTTGTGATCCTTTTCTTCTTTGGGCGTATTATTCTTCTTTCTTCCGTTTTCTTAATTATTTGGGTCTTCCTTTTTCTATCATCTTCAGTTTCCCGACTCACTTGTTCTGTGTTTCTATCTTTAGGTAATTCTTCTACCTCCATTTGATCATCATTCATTGGCAGATTATTTTGTTCTGCTTCTTCATTCTCGGGTACCTCTTCAGTTCCTGAGTTATTGTCTGTTCTTAATTCTCCTCTTATCTTCTTAACACTCTCTTTTGTTTCTTCACAACATATTTTTATTGTCTCTCCCAATCTCTTACAATCATCGCCTCCTACCTTATTTAACGACTCCACGCTCTTCTTGTAATTTTTCTTCATTTCCTCATTCATTTGGTTTAGTTTCTTGTTGGTTTCCGCATCCTTCCTGTCGGTATTGTTGATTTTATTATTTGGATCTTCCTTCGAAGATTCTTCATTCTCAGCTAATACCTCTTCCGCTTCTTTAATTACCTGGGTCTTCTTTACACCTTCGGCGTCGATCTCCTTGTATTGAATATTATCCTTGTTTCTGTCAAGTTCATTTTCAGATGATAATGTATTTGCGCCTTGTTCAATTTCTGCTTGTTCATCATTGGTTTTAGTTTGCAAATTTGATTGCTCCATGATCTCCTCATTTGGTGTTTCTGCTATCTTTGGTTCGCCATCGTTTCTCATATCTTCTCTCCATAGTTGCATGATTTCTTCTCTCCATAGTCTAATATCGTTTATCATTTCTTGGATTGCTTTATCATTCACTTCCGTTGTGTCATTATTATTATTTACGTTTTGGTAGGGGGTTTCTATGTCCTCACCAATGATTTCACTGTGTTCACTTAGAGATTCATATAGTTCATCATAGTCCTTCCTTGTTATTGTTTCGGTCTCTGGGCCGGCTCTTACTACTTCCTCCTCTTTTTCATTATTATTGACGTCTTGTTCTGGGGCATCTTTATTCATATTTTCTTGTATTGTTTCCGTGGAATTTTTCTTGCTATAGTCGTTCTCAATTTTTTCGTTAGTATTTTTCCCATTCTTCATTAAGTCTTCATCTATCTGTCTCTTCTCGTTTTTTGATTTCTTAGCATTCTTCAATTCTTCTTCGAACGCTTCCCTTCGTTTACGCTCGTATTCCCATCACTGATTCCGATATCTTGTTTCCTCTTCCTCCCGCCGTGCTGTTTGGCTATAGAATAGTTCTTCATTTCATCTTATCTTGTTGTTCCTTAATTCTCTTTCAAATGCTTCTTTTCTATTACGCTCGTTTGCCCATCTCTGGTTACGGTAGTCCATGTCCTCTTCCCTTCGCCATGTTGTTTGGTTATTAAACCATCTTGTATTCCGGTTCCCCCTTCCTTGTTGGGTTTCCCCGCTGTGTAGTTTCGCGAAATCTTCTTCCATCTTGCGTCTTAATTGGTCTGACTCCTCTCTTATCTGTCTCTGCTCCTCTTCCATTTGTCTGCGTATTTTCTCACCGTCTATGTTTAATGCTCTGTATACTAGATCCATGTCCACTCTCTCCCTTCTCGTTCTATTTCTCCGGTACATCTTTATATCTATGCAATGTAATTGCCGTCAAATTAGGTTTAAAAATTGTTTATTTATTTATTTGTTTTATTGGGTACCGTTGTCCTAATTCGCGCTCAGACGTTCGGCGCCACGTTGTAATGTGGTTGTTGTTTAGTATTTGATAGAATTAATAATGGGTAAATTGAAGTTAATGTTTATGTTTAAAAGGATTACGATCACTAATATTTTGCTGTATTCACCTCCCCACTTACCATCCGTGAATGTCTTCAATCTTCTTGATGGGCAGTTCTATCTCACTGGAAATATATTAAAATACACGCAAATATTTTGTCTGGATATCGACATATGCACATTAAATAAAATAACACTGATACTCAATTGTAAATTGAATATTCAAACATCAATCGCTTGAATATTGCCGCCACCTTGTGAAATAATTGTTTCTAAAAAGGTAAGTTATTTATATCTATTTGATAGAAATAAAGACTCTCTATTCACTGATAACAAATTGAGGTGTTTATTAACATTAGTGAAATTCAGTAAAAACTCCTTTAAAACAATTACTAATGATTTTTTTTAAAAACAACAACAAAGTTAAATGATTTCTGAGACTTCTTCAGCTCAAGGCTGGTAACACTGTTACAATGTACGATAATATGGTAATTTAGGTTATGTCTACTTTGGTTATTAGTATTACCAATTTTCGTGAATCCTTTGAATGTACATAATACAAGATATAAAGATGTTTTAATAAATAACAATATTTACTTATTTATTATAATTAAAAAGACAAAATTTAAAAATTATTAACCTCAATACGATAGTCAAACTATCGTACGGTCGGCTTGTTGCCTTCTGAAGCTAAAAACTGTAAACACGTGCTTTCAACGTTGCACTATTAAAACAATATTACTGGTTTACTTATTATTATTATGAACTGGAATTGATAAAACAATGAAAGGACTCTTATTATTGAGTCTATTTATAAGGATTATTTATGACAGAAGTGACTCTCTGTGACAAACAAATGCGTTCTGGTTATAGGTTAGTTTACCTAGACGAGAGTAAGTTACAACATGGAATAATTAATATCGTAATAAAATCTTAATACTATCTTTATAAACACATTATTTATTCATAACAAGATGTAAAGTTAATAGTAATGATAGTTCTCGCATAATAAGTTATTATTTTTCAAGGCTGCTGAAATCATAGTCAAACAAGCGACTATATTTACGAGTAATGGTGTGCGGTATAAAATATTGATTCCGCTTCTATTTATTATTCTTTGAACATAAAATATAACATATTTTAATTAAAAGTCGTCATTAAGTTGGACGAGAACTTTATTCATTTTATTCTGATAATTATTCATCGTTATTGGTTAAACACTCAAGCGTGTTTACTTGACTATCGTAGTCAACAATAATTTTCGTTAACTAACGAGAATTATTTTATCATTATATTTTAAAATTGTTAATGTATAATACTCCCTGTTTCCTTCACATAACATGACCTTTATTATACACTGGTCATGTCTTTTGTTTCATTATTCACTCACAACACTGTCACACGATAAGATGGGTGTTCAGTATAGGTTAGTTACTGGGTATGTACTTAGGTACGCGCACATTTTAAAAAATATCTTGATGACTGACGCAGGCTCCGCTCGCAACGAAGTCAGGAAGACAATTAATTCATCTCACCAAAGCGTCTCTTTTCGTCTGGTGAAATCGGGTCATTCTATTGGTTTAGAATGCAATACTCTCTACCCCAAAAGACTTAGTTAAACAAATATTTTAATTTTTTAGCGTCACTGCTTTGGGTTTGAGATTATCCATGACGTGTTCATTGCCATTCGAAAATGGCCGAAAATCTTATAATGTTTATAAGTTTCTTATTATTAGTCAGATTGTCATTTGGATAGTGGCATTAAATTGCGGACACTTGTGTCTTTAATTTAAGTCCAAATAAGTAATAATTCCGTCCATTAATAACTCACTTCACTTTCTTCAAAATTCATATAGTGGTTCTTAATAAAAATAAGTTCTTTCCACTATATTTTGTTGTAATTATACCTTAATACTTATGATTAAACGTTTGGAGTCCATTTCTCATCTATTCTATTACATAATATTAATATATTTGTAATTTACACAAAATGTACTAATGGCGTACAAGCCATCTATGTCCGATTGTTTATATTTGCTTATATCATTATTATCCCTTATTCTACTACATATTTTTGGTACTATAACATTATTAGATACACTTATATACATTTACTAATACTTCATTTTGGCAAATGTTATTTTGTTTACATATATAGTATTGTTCATATTGTTCAAAATACATTATGCTCTCATCTCACCATTCTGTCACTTTTATTTAGTTATTTTACCACATATTAAATGCATTGTTGATAATCAAATTGTGTACAAATGTTGTACATGGTCAGTTTAGTGGATTCACTAATTTTTTATTAGCTGAAATCTTTTTAAGTTACTGTATGATGGTTGTTTACACCTAGTCGTATGATTGCAGTTAGTTAGTGTATTAAATTCCAGTTATTAAATTACTTGTATAATACTTGTGAGGCATTCTCATAGTTGTATTGAACATTCTTCTAACTATTGGTAAACCTTCTTACTCTCTCTTTACAAGTTTTGTTAATATTTTTTGATTAACTCTATTGTCACATGGGGTTCTGTCTAATTGGTTTATTGTTATTATAATTAATCTGACTCATTTAGTTGTGTCCTTCAGTTCATATGGTATTCATTGTCTTGTATATTTATTCTTATTTGGTCTCTGTTTGAAACAATTATTGATAATTACCTTATCTAATTATTGTGTATGATTTTATGTTGTAGGTCCAGTTCATGTGAGGTTATGTGTCATTTGTTTGACAACAATATGCTTCATACTTTGTTCAGTATTTATCTTAAATACTGTCATGTCATTATGGCATGTTACTACAATTGTTCATTACTATGTTTTGCATATTTTGTACACATTTTACACTATATGTTTATTCAATAATACTTGGTTTTTTAATCTAATTATGTTACACATTTTGGTGGGTTGTATCTAGGCTTTGGTACATTGATTTGTTTCTGTTCAACAAATTAGTTTGTTTACTACTTAATTGCTTTGACATTTATCTACTTTTTGTCCTGTGTTACTATGACATTCAGGCACATTTCATATAAAGGATTATAACGCTTTTATTATTGGTCTCTTTGAGCAATTATTTCACTTTTCTGTATCATAAAATTGGTGGTCTTGCTGATTATATTTGTGGTTTTACAATCTTGGATTACACTTGGTACACTAATTGTTTGTGTATTTCCCTTGTTAATCGTTGATTCTTTCACTTATAAATTGTTATTCACTTCCCTCAGTCATAAACACTTCACTAATATTGTCTGTGCTGTTTACTTGGGGTTAATGTTATTATATCATTTATTGTTGCACTCATACAAAGTATTCACTGTCATTGTTTGTGATCACTTATTGAGGTTCAACACTTGGTTTTTTATTATTAATAGTCCAATAATCATTATTCTTATTCTGGTTACTATATTGATTGTGGTGCTTTCCATATTTTGGGAATGTTAATGTCTTGTTCTGGTCATACATAATCTTCATTCTTTATGGTACATTTCTTCCTCTTCTTCTGGTTCTTTTTCATGTTAATTGTTTGTCATTTTTGGTGCTTTTCTTGGTTATTCACTATTTGTAATAATTCATGTTCACTGAATATAGTTATATTCTTCCACATTCTCACTCATTATTATGATAATCACTGTCCTATATTTATCTCATTATTATGATAAATTAGTCTATTTTTCTCACTAAGATGATTGTATTTGACATGTCTCTTTCTTATGATGATAATCACTTTCGGCATATCCCCTCACTATTTTGATCTATTGGGCCTGGATGCTAACGTATTATATCGATTCATTGTATTTTCTCTTTCTTCTTCATACTCGATGATATATCCTCATGATTCTTCTTTCTTCTTCATTGGGTTGCTTTAATATTATTTATTCGTAGATACACTTTTGACTTTCATACTTCTGTTCCTTCTTCCATGCTTGATGAAATATGCTTATGTTACTCTTCCATTTGACGTATTGTACATTTTTTATGTAACCGTTATTTTGGTACGTTACAATATATTAGTCATATTTTGGGGATTACAATGATTGTTGTTATATTCTTGATTACATTTGGTTTCTTGTTCCTTCTTTCTTGTTCCATTCTATTTTCTTGTTTTTCTCCAATCTATTGGGTCAAGTCATCGTCAGTTCCTTAGTCAATTGTCATTTCGTAATTGGTCATTAATCTTTGAGTTATAAGTTTCTTAACATTTCTTCCTACCTTCAGCTTTTTTGTTTGTTAATCATTAGTGTATTTTCACTATCTTATGTCATGTTACAATATATATATATATATATATATATATCCATCATTTTCTATATAAGTAACTCAATGTTTCTTGCAGTAATTATATAATTTGTGATGTTTTCTATTTGTTTCTTCTGCAAGTAGATAATATTGTATATTCTTTTTAACACCTAAAAAAAAAAAATATACAATATTATCTACTTGCAGAAGAAACAAATTGAAAACATCACAAATTATATATATATATATATATATATATATATATATAAATGGTTCTTTACAGCTCTCGCCGTTTCTCCGTCCCCAACTTCCATTGTAACCTATCGTAGCATGTAAGTTCTTCTAAATTTCTTGCAACTTCCGCTACGTCATCTCACCAACTTCTCCGTGGACACCCTCTTTTCCTCCTCACCAGTGGTATCCATTCCAATATTTTGCGGGGCCATCTGTCATCTTCCAATCTCTTCACAAATGGAAAAGATTGGAATGTGAAGAGATTGGAAAAGTCAGTTGTGAAAACAATTATAATCAGACTGCTGTTTCAATACCAATAATAATGTAGCATGGCAAAATTTGAAACATTTTTGTGGGTCTGAATGTTTGTTTCATGGTGAGTATACAAAATATGTTTGTAATAGGTTTACAATTTAGGATTTGAGTATATGAAGGATGGAGACAATGTTTTTCCAATCTAGGCTGTTGCACAAGCGGGCAAAATGAGTAGTAGCGTCACTCACTTACTGAGCTGCCGTTTAGTTTACCTTCACATTTCCATGGTAAATACAAGGTGAAACTGCATCAAACAAAATGTGTGCCTATTAAGTGTACACCATGTTCTAATTTACTTTTTAAAATAATTTAAAATGTACAACAGTTCAGGTAATCCAGTGGACAGCACGCTTTCTTAGAAAACAGAGTGTTGTATTTTTGGTCCATTTCACAACGTTCTGCTGGATTCTAGACTACTAGGTCTTATCTAGATGCTAAAGTTAAAGGTAGTCCAGGGACAGTATAAACCACACTGCTTACATTATAGAATGTATCCTTACCTACACTGATCCCAATTTCACGAGTGTAAAAGGATTAACAAAAAACCTTACTGGAACTAGTCACAGTTATTTAAACAAGAAACCTAACTACTACAAAGACTATGTTATTTACACTACATTACTGTAGCAGGAAATAAATTTGATGAATAATCGCAAATTTTTGCCACTACAGAAATACAAATAAGTTGAGAGTCCCGCATATATATGATTAACAGTTTTTTCTTTGCATGTTTCTTTATGAACACAAAAATAAAAAACATTCCAAATAATCATATTGCAATGAAAACCATACAGTCTGCTATGGATATGAACAAAATGAACAAACATGCCACCAAATCCTAATGCTGACTTTGTTGTGTAGTCGGGTATTAATTTTATTTTTTAAGATTTTTTAAAATGTAATAATGCTTTTATGTCTTTATTAATTCAAATTATAAGGACCTGAATGGCTTGTTAAATTGTACACAATATTGTATATAACATATGCTTTTGTTCTAAAATTTCATATCCTTGTTCACACTACACCTGATTCAAGATTACAGATTTGATACCTCATTTATCAAAAATTGGCCCAATCGTTCCAAGTGTTATAAGGTAAGAAGAAAGGAACACATCATCTAAACACAATACCATGCTACTTTGCGTAGGAATTGATAATATTTTTTGTAATAAAGTAATATTAATATTTCTTTAGTTTATAACTAAATTTTATTAAACTATAGTTTTATACTGTATGTATTGCAATCATTTTTAATTAATTTTTTTATAGAAAATATGTTCACCATTTCCTATTCTAAAGTTTCTTTTGTTTTACACTGTAAAAGTAATCTGAAATAAGCAGTAGTAACTCAATTACCTGTTCATTAGACAACAAATTGTAACTATAAATACCATTAATTTTGTTAATGTTCTTTGTCACTCACTATTGATTTTTTTTAATATCAGGAAAAGTTGTGATGCAATCTCTGTACATGTCATTTTTGGTATCTGTCTCTCTCTTTCTCTCTCTCAAATTTTATTTATTGATATACATTAAAAAACGGACACTCCTCGGTATATGTACACATTGTTGTATTTCATAAAATTAAAAAAAAATATATAAAAATATATTGTAACATGACTGATGACTGACGGAGCATTCTCGAACAATGGAGAGTGTCATTCTACATGTTTCTGCCAAAGCCGTACTCAAGTATCCTCTAGAGTTTTCGAGTGCTTGTTAAGGACACATATATGAAACATTAGTCTGGAACCCTGCAGGGTACAAATAGACGACAGCTGGCTCTTAGAGTTCATTTATAAGTGGCGATTTATTCAGTGTGGATCAAGTGGTTGTTATTGTGTTATAATTAGTGAGGAAGTCTATTACTGAACATTGTTATTGTGAGTGGATAAATTTAACTTGAATTATTATACGAGTTGATTATAGGCCTAAATTGTTCTTTGTGATTAATTAAAACTGGTAATTAGTGACTTCATTGGTGTCTGTATTTTTTCCATTGTACCATACGATGATCACTGAGACCAATATAACAGTATAAAATAAACTCTAAAAACATTTATTCTAATACAGATTTCAAGTTGAAATAAATAAACAAGGAATTTGTGTGTGTGTGGATGTCCCTTGCCACTCAGCCACCTTCAGAAAGTGAACAGCATATACAATAGCTGACAGTACTTAGATCACTGGCTTTGTTATCAAAGGTCTGCAAATTCTCTCGAATTATACTGGTGATTTTGCAAAACAGGGTCAGTTATATTACCCGGCGGTCCAATATTCATTGTTGAGCAACAGTGGGTTTTTTTTAAAGATGTTCTTATACTTTCAAACTTGCCCACCACCACAATTTGAAGTAGAATTTGTGATTTATGAATTAATTTAATTTATAAAGTACTTTATTGAATTAATTTACAAACACACCATTAGAACATTTGTCACTTCGCTACACTGGAGTCTTCTAAAGCTGGAGTAAGCACGACAATATTTTATTCTTGCAAAGTATGTACAGATCAATAACCTGGACAATTCACTATGCCAAAGTGGGGTCTGCGGACACTTTTAAGGGAAAATAGAACTTTCTCCGATCTTTATGCTCTAAAATCGAAATTTTAGAATCTTAAAACAATTAGTAGACGATTCCAGTATTTTTTTTTTTGTTCGAACTAATAGTAATTGTAAAAGTAATTTGTAACTAATACTTTTAATAATGTCTTTAAAGCATGTTGTGTAGCAGATCTGTTTGTCAGCTGAACTGGCTAGAGCGCCGCATCAACACAGAACTGATCTCGCTGGTTTGTCCACGTATAAGCAATGTATCTAAGCAAAACGTTTTTCCATGTAGCTGGATGTCGCCACATGTGGCTAGAAAGATAGAGCCGAGGTTGGCAACGCTGGTTATGCAACCGTTACTTAAAGACTTAATATTGAAATTATCAGACATTAAACCCAATATTGCAGAGCTAATTGTTCAAAAGCAGTTTCATTGTTCACATTAAACTATATTTGATAGCATTATTATTATAATAATAGAGTTACTTTTGCAAGTTAAGAGAATCTTTATTTTAATAAATTTTAATTAAAATGTAAGTGTTTGTATCATATTTACTGTTTGTTTTATTTCAGAATTCAAGACTGGGTCCATGAAATTTTTAATTTGGGGGGGGGGGGTCCGCGGACTGTAAAGTTTGGGAACCACTGCATTATGCCATACTGCAAATGACTATCATTCCTTTAGAAGATCAGCATATTTAAACTTTTCTTAATCATGTTAGGAACGTATCGTGTAAAACTTTCCCTAATCACATAAAACTGCTGGAAGTAAGAAATACAAGGACAAGTTGAATTGTGTTGTACATTTTTCAAAACTTGTTAATCAGATGTTCAAAAGTGCAGGGTTGTTTATTTAAAAGTTAATTGTTTATTAGACAACTGGACATCACAGTTTGCTTCCCAATAATGTATTACTGAGACCCAATATTTTATGAAAACACATTCAGTGTAGACATCTATCAAGATATTATTAAGAAGATTATTGCCGTGACTACAACTTCAAATGCTGCAAATTACAACCTAAGAGGACTGAAGAAGTGAGAGAGGAAACAGCATCCTATGAAATTGAAGAACTGTAAAAATGAATTTATTGGGTATTTGGCTGTTCTAAGCAAAACTCAAAAGCTTTAGGAAAACCCATTTAAAACAAATGTAAAGATTCCCTGAATTAAGTCTTTAAAGTTTACTAAAATTAAAGTTTTTTATACACTAGTTATTTCTAATTATTTTCATAGCAACTGACATTAAAAGTGCTAACTGGAGATAGAGACACACCTTATATTTGTATGCTTACAGTATAGTCATATTGTGACATGTTACGACCAATATGCTGATTGTTTGCTAATCTCATCAGCCATGTTGATCCATTTTCTGGTAGAAAACATTTAGGCAAATAGAAATATAAGATCAAAACATAGGCCTACACGCTTTTCTAAACTAAAGTAACTGAAGTTCAAAGATAAGAACAGTTTCAGAAAAAAAGATACCTACCTCCAAAATTTCAATATTGTAGGGTTTACAGTGCTGTAGATGATATCTATTAATAATCCATTGTTTGAAAATGAAAAATGAAAACAAGAAGATAAAAATATACTAAGAAATCATTCAACAGACATAAGGAAACAAATCAGTAAAATTTGCTAATGAAACAAAGGAATTCAGAAATTCAATTGAACAAAATTATTTGTATTAAGATAAATGAAATATCGACTGATAACAGTACATTAGTACATAAGGGTTAGTAATTTCACAATTCCAGAAAATTTGTAACTATTGAATAGTGAACAATGGACAGGATGTAGCTTCAAATAGAGATACATTGAACACACAAAGGCACTCCACTCCACTACAGAATCCACCTTTGCAAACCACCTCATCCAAGCAAACCACACATACAAAAACATCGACAATAACATGAACATTCTACACGTAGGCCTACACACAAAAGGCCGAAAACTAGACACTCTAGAACAATTGGAAATATACAAACACACGAAAACAAAAACGACATCCTAAACGAACAGACACAATTCAAATCGCACGAATTATTCGAACACATCTCACCCCACACACACAACATCGATCTTTCGAAATTCGATTCCGTCGCCCACAACAGGACGGACAGCGCTACCAGCGGCAACCTCTGAAGAAGCCTTTTAAAGGTGAAAACCGGTTCAGGTTGTAAGGTAGAACTTTATGTTTTTACTTATAAAAAACCTTGTGTTCCGAGTCGTTAATATAATATAATATAAAAGGCTCTGAAGAACCCTTTTAAAGGTGAAAACCGGTTCAGGCTGTACCTGCAGCAGAAACCCTTATTGTATTCACAATCACAATAGCATTCTACAATCACTAAACGACGAAAAAATTTGGTCTGAAGTGACCATTTGGGTTCATATCTCCCCCCCTACAGGTTTGCCCCAGTTTATTATAAAGGTGTAAGATTCGTTTTAAAATTAATTGTCCAGACACCATACACAGATTCATAAATCGGTTTATTCAAGTACTGCGTTTACAGAATACAACAGCGGTAAAAGTTACAAGAATAACCGCCAGATGGCATGCAACTTTACGAAACAAGATGCAGTATTCCAACTGCAATGTATTGGGCACGATTTTCTTATTTAAAATGTTTGAAGAATGTAAGAACAGATAATTAATGTAATTTGTTAAACTTACTGTTTACGGTAAGTAACCGTTTTTATTCTAGTCTTTTTTAATGAAAACGTAAATAAGTTAATATAAAAGTCAATATAATCTTGTCCGTCTGATACGTACGGTTGTGTAACTAAAATCCGACTCTACACATGAATAAGGGTCATTTTGAGTAGTAATTAACTATAAACTTGAGTACCATAACGCGCCATAGTAAATGTTTATCAAGAATAATTGAGATAATTCACGTAGACAGAAGTCGTAGTTTTTAGTATTGTTGTTGACACGATACTGTGTTTAGCTGTCGTTATAATTCAACTTACGAACAACTCGATATAAACCCCTACATATAATTATTACTGTTCTCATTATTATTATTATTGTTATTTTTTTCTATTTGTATCGGCCGTCTGAGGACCACATGCCAATTTCAATTCTTTATTCCTTGTGTGACGATTTAATTGATAATAAAATATTTAATAATAAAACAAAAAAAATTAAAAAGCAATTAAGTATTTTTAAATCGCACTATTAAACCTAATGCCCCTGTACTAACTCAGAACAAGTATGAGATGTAAATGGAAAAATCTAACTAAACAATTAAAAAAAAATCTAATTGTAAAAAGCTATTAATATCACAGTTAACCCTTTTGTAAGTCATCATGCGTTGACCTGTATAATTCCGGACTCAACGTGCTTAGCGAACCGTCTGTAACTTAGAAATGTATAAAAATCGTCATGTTTGTAATTAGTAATTTGAAGGCACGAGTAGTAGTTAAATTAATTCCCGTAAATTAAATAAGTATAAATAATTTGTTTCTTCTTGTTATAATAATGTTAATTTAAATAAAAATAGGAACTATATTATCGCGGAGTACTCGCTCCGCTTGGTTGTAATGTGCCAGTCGAATCGAGTTAAGAGTTACTATGCAGCCGTCAGACAGTGCACACCTACGAGCGAGAGCTCTTCAGAAATGTGTTGATTAAAGTTAAATGTAAATATTAGCTACCACTACAAAACGTGGGGAGCAAGTTTTTAATATATAAAATGTAGAAAGGTTTTGTTAAGAAATGTAATAAGTTAAGAAAAATTAACAACACGTAAGCAAGATGACGTCTCCACTCAAGATGTAAACTCCAGTACAACTCTACATGTGAATATGTGACCTGCATAAACTGTACATATGGACGTCTACGACCCCTACGACGCTGACCAGGACCTACGTGGATCTACCCCAAGTTTAACCAGCATTATTTCAATCTCCTCAGTGAAACAGCTATAAAGTATTCGCCGAAGACTCGACCCAGATGACGACGCCGACTACCAGAATTCCCAAGTGTGACACCCCAGGACGAGGACAGCACAACTTATTGTAAAGGTGACTCGATAGCTTGACTATCGAGAGTTAATTACATTTGAGACATAACTTATAGATGAAAGAGACTTTTCAAAGACTATAATTTTCTTTAAACAATCAATGAAACCAAATAGATGTATACTGTAATATTGAAAATCATACGTTTTAACGTTAATATGTAAATGTTAATTATAATCCCATTAGTAAATAATACCATTCTTCAAATGGTAAATGTAATCTTGCAAGCTCCTAGATGAGCATAGTATTACTCAGACGTCTTTACAATATTTAAAGTAAACTCGGATCCGAGGTAAAAGTACATGATCAATATGATCCCTAGTTTTCCAGAGAACCCTTTAGAATATTTTTGTATAAATAATTATGTTATGGGATCCTTTCATATCATTTGTTAATAAAGAGAAGTCATCTTATTGCACATTGAAGTGAATGCATAAATCAGTGAAATACCTTCCCTTGTTTCCTAATAATTAGCTTAATTATTATTGTTAATTGTGTTGAGTTTAATTTCAGTTCGTTACAACGTAGGCAGCCCGTATAATTGGCTAGTGTCAATTATGATGGGTTCCCTGGATTTGTAACGTGGGCAAAACGTTACAAAAATGCGCCACTCTGCTTTGAGTTAAAAAAAGGTTGTAAGCATCGTGACGCTAACAAAGATACGTCACTCTAATAATTAAAATAATTGTTACGTAGTAAAATAGATAACTCTCTGCACTCGTTATCTGATCTATGCACTCAGTTACTGTATTTCATGTAACATTAATTTTCATAAAACTAATTTTCTTTAAGATACGTAATTTAATACCATGATAGTCTGTATAACTTGAAATATCATTGTATGACGCCAAATGCAAGTACGCACATGAATTTTAGTGCTTGTTAATCTGTTCAGTCTTTAACAGGTTTATATTGTGACAATTCAAGACCTGTAGTTTCATGAATATGCCTGCATAGAATGTAAGTGTATGTCTGTCGTCACGGTAAAAACAAAAACATAAACTCCTGCGTAAAGTAGACCCGGTTAATTACGTGTAAAGAAATTCGTAACTTAATTTTGTTACCAAAAATTAAAAAAAAAATAAAAAAATTTAATGGTGGAAAGCAAGAGAATTAATTACAAACTCAGACTGTTATAACCGTAATACACCTGTAACTTGTAAAGCGTGTTTTGTTGAATTAGATTCACCCCTTACTCCGACTGGGCTGTCCAGTTAAAACCGGTCGAGAAAGATAGGCTGAGGCATTGTGTAGAGAACAATACGTGTGCGTAATCCTCGCGTTCCCACGCATACAACTACCTTGTCATTGTTTACTAAATAAACGAGGGTGACCTATATTCCAGCGTAACAGCTGATCGTTTAAATAGAAACTAATGCAAATGTTTAATAATCACTGTTAATAAATGTTTACCATGTACTAAACTGTGTAGGCGATAATTGTGTATAGTATAGTAGAGCAAGTATTTTCAACGTGACAACAATTAAATTATATAGTGACTTAAATTTTCAAACAAATAAATGACTTAGTTAACCCTCCATGGTTAGATAAAGTGTTAAACCCCATGGCCCAAGACAGTAAACTTTTAAACTGAGTAAGACTGAAAACAAAGTAAGTAAAGTATCCTAAATAAATATGGTAATTAAATAGGAAATAATTCTAAGTAAGTTTCTTAAATCCCCCCCAAAGTAAATAATACATAAATAACGAAAAAGGTAAGTTTCTTAGAAAGAGACCAAAAGGAAAATAATAATAAGTGAATAATAATTGCTTTAAATAATAAGGCTGAATAAATCTTAATTTAAACTAAATTGTGTGAAGTGTAGCAGTAAAAAAAAAAAATAAAAAAGAAATTAATAATAAAAGTGTAGTTGAATAGTGTAAACACCCGGTCGTGGCCTGTTCAAAATAATTCCCCCGCTTGCCAGTAAGAGACAAACGCGTTCGTACCGGAAATATTGTAGGAAGCCTTCCCTATTGTTATAAATGGCAGCATCCCTAAACTATGAACACCACCCTAGTGTATATTACAATGCATTGTGTAAAGTGTTTGTCCCCTTCTGCATAGTTTGTTTATGTATTACAGCTGATCATTTAGAGAGAGAATAAGAATTATCTTCGTGAAATTCCGCTTCTTTCAGTAGCGTAAGAAATTAGGATTAGAAATAATCTAAAGTGGAGTACGGGATCCGCTTTAGGTTATATTAGATGTAATTAAGAAGTGATTATATACGTAACGTAACATAGGCACAACGGCGCCGACTGAAAAGGGTAATGATGGTGCAGAAAGGTGCCAAGGTAATCATTAGTGAGTGCTGAAAGCTAACTTGTGTAGTAGTTAGAGTAAGCCGATGTCAGTCGAGCCACGATATTGTGAGTTACGGAAAATTAGGGAAATTAGTATTAAGAATTAAAGTATAAGTTAGCATTGTAAGTAACGAGAGAAAGGGAATTTCACGAATGAGAACAAGATCATTTAAAGAGAGATAGAGAAAATAAACCGTATACTAAATTAAAATTCCTCACATTGACACCAAGCATACTCCAAGTCCCCAATTTTGCGTTCTCCTCACTAAAATTCTTAATGTGGAATTTAAGCGGCGGAGTATGTGACGATTTAATTGATAATAAAATATTTAATAATAAAACAAAATTAAAAAGCAATTAAGTATTTTTAAATCGAACTATTAAACCTAATGCCCCTGTACTAACTCAGAATAAGTATGAGATGTAAATGGAAAAATCTAACTAAACAATTAAGAAAAAAATCTAATTGTAAAAAGCTATTAATATCACAGTTAACCCTTTTGTAAGTCATCATGCGTTGACCTGTATAATTCCGGACTCAACGTGCTTAGCGAACCGTCTTTAACTTAGAAATGTATAAAAATCGTCATGTTTGTAATTAGTAATTTGAAGGCACGAGTAGTAGTTAAATTAATTCCCGTAAATTAAATAAGTATAAATAATTTGTTTCTTCTTGTTATAATAATGTTAATTTAAATAAAAATAGGAACTATATTATCGCGGAGTACTCGCTCCGCTTGGTTGTAATGTGCCAGTCGAATCGAGTTAAGAGTTACTATGCAGCCGTCAGACAGTGCACACCTACGAGCGAGAGCTCTTCAGAAATGTGTTGATTAAAGTTAAATGTAACTATTAGCTACCACTACAAAACGTGGGGAGCAAGTTTTTAATATATAAAATGTAGAAAGGTTTTGTTAAGAAATGTAATAAGTTAAGAAAAATTAACAACACGTAAGCAAGATGACGTCTCCACTCAAGATGTAAACTCCAGTACAACTCTACATGTGAATATGTGACCTGCATAAACTGTACATATGGACGTCTACGACCCCTACGACGCTGACCAGGACCTACGTGGATCTACCCCAAGTTTAACCAGCATTATTTCAATCTCCTCAGTGAAACGGCTATAAAGTATTCGCCGAAGACTCGACCCAGATGACGACGCCGACTACCAGAATTCCCAAGTGTGACACCCCAGGACGAGGACAGCACAACTTATTGTAAAGGTGACTCGATAGCTTGACTATCGAGAGTTAATTACATTTGAGACATAACTTATAGATGAAAGAGACTTTTCAAAGACTATAATTTTCTTTAAACAATCAATGAAACCAAATAGATGTATACTGTAATATTGAAAATCATACGTTGTAACGTTAATATGTAAATGTTAATTATAATCCCGTTAGTAAATAATACCATTCTTCAAATGGTAAATGTAATCTTGCAAGCTCCTAGATGAGCGTAGTATTACTCAGACGTCTTTAGAATATTTAAAGTAAACTCGGATCCGAGGTAAAAGTACATGATCAATATAATCCCTAATTGTCCATAGAACCCTTTAGAATATTTTTGTATAAATAATTATGTTATGGGATCCTTTCATATCATTTGTTAATAAAGAGAAGTCATCTTATTACACATTGAAGTGAATGCATAAATCAGTGAAATACCTTCCCTTGTTTCCTAATAATTAGCTTAATTATTATTGTTAATTGTGTTGAGTTTAATTTCAGTTCGTTACAACGTAGGCAGCCCGTATAATTGGCTAGTGTCAATTATGGTGGGTTCCTTGGATTTGTAACGTGGGCAAAACGATACAAAAATGCGCCACTCTGCTTTGAGTTAAAAAAAGGTTGTAAGCATCGTGACGCTAACAAAGATACGTCACTCTAATAATTAAAATAATTGTTACGTAGTAAAATAGATAACTCTCTACACTCGTTATCTGATCTATGCACTCAGTTACTGTATTTCATGTAACATTAATTTTCATAAAACTAATTTTTTTTAAGATACGTAATTTAATACCATGATAGTCTGTATAACTTGAAATATCATTGTATGACGCCAAATGCAAGTACGCACATGAATTTTAGTGCTTGTTAATCTGTTCAGTCTTTAACAGGTTTATATTGTGACAATTCAAGACCTGTAGTTTCATGAATATGCCTGCATAGAATGTAAGTGTATGTCTGTCGTCACGGTAAAAACAAAAACATAAACTCCTGCGTAAAGTAGACCCGGTTAATAACGTGTAAAGAAATTCGTAACTTAATTTTGTTACCAAAAATAAAAAATAAAAAAAAAATTTTAATGGTGGAAAGCAAGAGAATTAATTACTAAACTCAGACTGTTATAACCGTAATACAACTGTAACTTGTAAAGCGTGTTTTGTTGAATTAGATTCACCCCTTACTCCGACTGGGCTGTCCAGTTAAAACCGGTCGAGAAAGAAGATAGGCTGAGGCATTGTGTAGAGAACAATACGTGTGCGTAATCCTCGCGTTCCCACGCATACAACTACCTTGTCATTGTTTACTAAATAAACGAGGGTGACCTATATTCCAGCGTAACAGCTGATCGTTTAAATAGAAACTAATGCAAATGTTTAATAATCACTGTTAATAAATGTTTACCATGTACTAAACTGTGTAGGCGATAATTGTGTATAGTATAGTGGAGCAAGTATTTTCACCGTGACAACAATTAAATTATATAGTGACTTAAATTTTCAAACAAATAAATGACTTAGTTAACCCTCCATGGTTAGATAAAGTGTTAAACCCCATGGCCCAAGACAGTAAACTTTTAAACTGAGTAAGACTGAAAACAAAGTAAGTAAAGTATCCTAAATAAATATGGTAATTAAATAGGAAATAATTCTAAGTAAGTTTCTTAAATCCCCCCCAAAGTAAATAATACATAAATAAAGAAAAAGGTAAGTTTCTTAGAAAGAGACCAAAAGGAAAATAATAATAAGTGAATAATAATTGCTTTAAATAATAAGGCTGAATAAATCTTAATTTAAACTAAATTGTGTGAAGTGTAGCAGTAAAAAAAAAAAATAAAAAAGGAATTAATAATAAAAGTGTAGTTGAATAGTGTAAACACCCGATCGTGGCCTGTTCAAATTAATTCCCCCGCTTGCCAGTAAGAGACAAACGCGTTCGTACCGGAAATATTGTAGGAAGCCTTCCCTATTGTTATAAATGGCAGCATCCCTAAACTATGAACACCACCCTAGTGTATATTACAATGCATTGTGTAAAGTGTTTGTCCCCTTCTGCATAGTTTGTTTATGTATTACAGCTGATCATTTAGAGAGAGAATAAGAATTATCTTCGTGAAATTCCGCTTCTTTCAGTAGCGTAAGAAATTAGGATTAGAAATAATCTAAAGTGGAGTACGGGATCCGCTTTAGGTTATATTAGATGTAATTAAGAAGTGATTATATACGTAACGTAACATAGGCACAACGGCGCCGACTGAAAAGGGTAATGATGGTGCAGAAAGGTGCCAAGGTAATCATTAGTGAGTGCTGAAAGCTAACTTGTGTAGTAGTTAGAGTAAGCCGATGTCAGTCGAGCCACGATATTGTGAGTTACGGAAAATTAGGGAAATTAGTATTAAGAATTAAAGTATAAGTTAGCATTGTAAGTAACGAGAAAAAGGGAATTTCACGAATGAGAACAAGATCATTTAAAGAGAGATAGAGAAAATAAACCGTATACTAAATTAAAATTCCTCACATTGACACCAAGCATACTCCAAGTCCCCAATTTTGCGTTCTCCTCACTAAAATTCTTAATGTGGAATTTAAGCGGCGGAGTATGTGACGATTTAATTGATAATAAAATATTTAATAATAAAACAAAATTAAAAAGCAATTAAGTATTTTTAAATCGAACTATTAAACCTAATCCCCTGTACTAACTCAGAATAAGTATGAGATGTAAATGGAAAAATCTAACTAAACAATTAAGAAAAAAATCTAATTGTAAAAAGCTATTAATATCACAGTTAACCCTTTTGTAAGTCATCATGCGTTGACCTGTATAATTCCGGACTCAACGTGCTTAGCGAACCGTCTTTAACTTAGAAATGTATAAAAATCGTCATGTTTGTAATTAGTAATTTGAAGGCACGAGTAGTAGTTAAATTAATTCCCGTAAATTAAATAAGTATAAATAATTTGTTTCTTCTTGTTATAATAATGTTAATTTAAATAAAAATAGGAACTATATTATCGCGGAGTACTCGCTCCGCTTGGTTGTAATGTGCCAGTCGAATCGAGTTAAGAGTTACTATGCAGCCGTCAGACAGTGCACACCTACGAGCGAGAGCTCTTCAGAAATGTGTTGATTAAAGTTAAATGTAACTATTAGCTACCACTACAAAACGTGGGGAGCAAGTTTTTAATATATAAAATGTAGAAAGGTTTTGTTAAGAAATGTAATAAGTTAAGAAAAATTAACAACACGTAAGCAAGATGACGTCTCCACTCAAGATGTAAACTCCAGTACAACTCTACATGTGAATATGTGACCTGCATAAACTGTACATATGGACGTCTACGACCCCTACGACGCTGACCAGGACCTACGTGGATCTACCCCAAGTTTAACCAGCATTATTTCAATCTCCTCAGTGAAACGGCTATAAAGTATTCGCCGAAGACTCGACCCAGATGACGACGCCGACTACCAGAATTCCCAAGTGTGACACCCCAGGACGAGGACAGCACAACTTATTGTAAAGGTGACTCGATAGCTTGACTATCGAGAGTTAATTACATTTGAGACATAACTTATAGATGAAAGAGACTTTTCAAAGACTATAATTTTCTTTAAACAATCAATGAAACCAAATAGATGTATACTGTAATATTGAAAATCATACGTTGTAACGTTAATATGTAAATGTTAATTATAATCCCGTTAGTAAATAATACCATTCTTCAAATGGTAAATGTAATCTTGCAAGCTCCTAGATGAGCGTAGTATTACTCAGACGTCTTTAGAATATTTAAAGTAAACTCGGATCCGAGGTAAAAGTACATGATCAATATAATCCCTAATTGTCCATAGAACCCTTTAGAATATTTTTGTATAAATAATTATGTTATGGGATCCTTTCATATCATTTGTTAATAAAGAGAAGTCATCTTATTACACATTGAAGTGAATGCATAAATCAGTGAAATACCTTCCCTTGTTTCCTAATAATTAGCTTAATTATTATTGTTAATTGTGTTGAGTTTAATTTCAGTTCGTTACAACGTAGGCAGCCCGTATAATTGGCTAGTGTCAATTATGATGGGTTCCTTGGATTTGTAACGTGGGCAAAACGATACAAAAATGCGCCACTCTGCTTTGAGTTAAAAAAAGGTAAGCATCGTGACGCTAACAAAGATACGTCACTCTAATAATTAAAATAATTGTTACGTAGTAAAATAGATAACTCTCTACACTCGTTATCTGATCTATGCACTCAGTTACTGTATTTCATGTAACATTAATTTTCATAAAACTAATTTTTTTTAAGATACGTAATTTAATACCATGATAGTCTGTATAACTTGAAATATCATTGTATGACGCCAAATGCAAGTACGCACATGAATTTTAGTGCTTGTTAATCTGTTCAGTCTTTAACAGGTTTATATTGTGACAATTCAAGACCTGTAGTTTCATGAATATGCCTGCATAGAATGTAAGTGTATGTCTGTCGTCACGGTAAAAACAAAAACATAAACTCCTGCGTAAAGTAGACCCGGTTAATAACGTGTAAAGAAATTCGTAACTTAATTTTGTTACCAAAAATAAAAAATAAAAAAAAAATTTTAATGGTGGAAAGCAAGAGAATTAATTACTAAACTCAGACTGTTATAACCGTAATACAACTGTAACTTGTAAAGCGTGTTTTGTTGAATTAGATTCACCCCTTACTCCGACTGGGCTGTCCAGTTAAAACCGGTCGAGAAAGAAGATAGGCTGAGGCATTGTGTAGAGAACAATACGTGTGCGTAATCCTCGCGTTCCCACGCATACAACTACCTTGTCATTGTTTACTAAATAAACGAGGGTGACCTATATTCCAGCGTAACAGCTGATCGTTTAAATAGAAACTAATGCAAATGTTTAATAATCACTGTTAATAAATGTTTACCATGTACTAAACTGTGTAGGCGATAATTGTGTATAGTATAGTGGAGCAAGTATTTTCACCGTGACAACAATTAAATTATATAGTGACTTAAATTTTCAAACAAATAAATGACTTAGTTAACCCTCCATGGTTAGATAAAGTGTTAAACCCCATGGCCCAAGACAGTAAACTTTTAAACTGAGTAAGACTGAAAACAAAGTAAGTAAAGTATCCTAAATAAATATGGTAATTAAATAGGAAATAATTCTAAGTAAGTTTCTTAAATCCCCCCCAAAGTAAATAATACATAAATAAAGAAAAAGGTAAGTTTCTTAGAAAGAGACCAAAAGGAAAATAATAATAAGTGAATAATAATTGCTTTAAATAATAAGGCTGAATAAATCTTAATTTAAACTAAATTGTGTGAAGTGTAGCAGTAAAAAAAAAAAATAAAAAGGAATTAATAATAAAAGTGTAGTTGAATAGTGTAAACACCCGATCGTGGCCTGTTCAAATTAATTCCCCCGCTTGCCAGTAAGAGACAAACGCGTTCGTACCGGAAATATTGTAGGAAGCCTTCCCTATTGTTATAAATGGCAGCATCCCTAAACTATGAACACCACCCTAGTGTATATTACAATGCATTGTGTAAAGTGTTTGTCCCCTTCTGCATAGTTTGTTTATGTATTACAGCTGATCATTTAGAGAGAGAATAAGAATTATCTTCGTGAAATTCCGCTTCTTTCAGTAGCGTAAGAAATTAGGATTAGAAATAATCTAAAGTGGAGTACGGGATCCGCTTTAGGTTATATTAGATGTAATTAAGAAGTGATTATATACGTAACGTAACATAGGCACAACGGCGCCGACTGAAAAGGGTAATGATGGTGCAGAAAGGTGCCAAGGTAATCATTAGTGAGTGCTGAAAGCTAACTTGTGTAGTAGTTAGAGTAAGCCGATGTCAGTCGAGCCACGATATTGTGAGTTACGGAAAATTAGGGAAATTAGTATTAAGAATTAAAGTATAAGTTAGCATTGTAAGTAACGAGAAAAAGGGAATTTCACGAATGAGAACAAGATCATTTAAAGAGAGATAGAGAAAATAAACCGTATACTAAATTAAAATTCCTCACATTGACACCAAGCATACTCCAAGTCCCCAATTTTGCGTTCTCCTCACTAAAATTCTTAATGTGGAATTTAAGCGGCGGAGTATGTGACGCTTTAATTGATAATAAAATATTTAATAATAAAACAAAATTAAAAAGCAATTAAGTATTTTTAAATCGAACTATTAAACCTAATCCCCTGTACTAACTCAGAATAAGTATGAGATGTAAATGGAAAAATCTAACTAAACAATTAAGAAAAAAATCTAATTGTAAAAAGCTATTAATATCACAGTTAACCCTTTTGTAAGTCATCATGCGTTGACCTGTATAATTCCGGACTCAACGTGCTTAGCGAACCGTCTTTAACTTAGAAATGTATAAAAATCGTCATGTTTGTAATTAGTAATTTGAAGGCACGAGTAGTAGTTAAATTAATTCCCGTAAATTAAATAAGTATAAATAATTTGTTTCTTCTTGTTATAATAATGTTAATTTAAATAAAAATAGGAACTATATTATCGCGGAGTACTCGCTCCGCTTGGTTGTAATGTGCCAGTCGAATCGAGTTAAGAGTTACTATGCAGCCGTCAGACAGTGCACACCTACGAGCGAGAGCTCTTCAGAAATGTGTTGATTAAAGTTAAATGTAACTATTAGCTACCACTACAAAACGTGGGGAGCAAGTTTTTAATATATAAAATGTAGAAAGGTTTTGTTAAGAAATGTAATAAGTTAAGAAAAATTAACAACACGTAAGCAAGATGACGTCTCCACTCAAGATGTAAACTCCAGTACAACTCTACATGTGAATATGTGACCTGCATAAACTGTACATATGGACGTCTACGACCCCTACGACGCTGACCAGGACCTACGTGGATCTACCCCAAGTTTAACCAGCATTATTTCAATCTCCTCAGTGAAACAGCTATAAAGTATTCGCCGAAGACTCGACCCAGATGACGACGCCGACTACCAGAATTCCCAAGTGTGACACCCCAGGACGAGGATAGCACAACTTATTGTAAAGGTGACTCGATAGCTTGACTATCGAGAGTTAATTACATTTGAGACATAACTTATAGATGAAAGAGACTTTTCAAAGACTATAATTTTCTTTAAACAATCAATGAAACCAAATAGATGTATACTGTAATATTGAAAATCATACGTTGTAACGTTAATATGTAAATGTTAATTATAATCCCGTTAGTAAATAATACCATTCTTCAAATGGTAAATGTAATCTTGCAAGCTCCTAGATGAGCGTAGTATTACTCAGACGTCTTTACAATATTTAAAGTAAACTCGGATCCGAGGTAAAAGTACATGATCAATATAATCCCTAATTGTCCATAGAACCCTTTAGAATATTTTTGTATAAATAATTATGTTATGGGATCCTTTCATATCATTTGTTAATAAAGAGAAGTCATCTTATTACACATTGAAGTGAATGCATAAATCAGTGAAATACCTTCCCTTGTTTCCTAATAATTAGCTTAATTATTATTGTTAATTGTGTTGAGTTTAATTTCAGTTCGTTACAACGTAGGCAGCCCGTATAATTGGCTAGTGTCAATTATGATGGGTTCCTTGGATTTGTAACGTGGGCAAAACGATACAAAAATGCGCCACTCTGCTTTGAGTTAAAAAAAGGTTGTAAGCATCGTGACGCTAACAAAGATACGTCACTCTAATAATTAAAATAATTGTTACGTAGTAAAATAGATAACTCTCTACACTCGTTATCTGATCTATGCACTCAGTTACTGTATTTCATGTAACATTAATTTTCATAAAACTAATTTTTTTTAAGATACGTAATTTAATACCATGATAGTCTGTATAACTTGAAATATCATTGTATGACGCCAAATGCAAGTACGCACATGAATTTTAGTGCTTGTTAATCTGTTCAGTCTTTAACAGGTTTATATTGTGACAATTCAAGACCTGTAGTTTCATGAATATGCCTGCATAGAATGTAAGTGTATGTCTGTCGTCACGGTAAAAACAAAAACATAAACTCCTGCGTAAAGTAGACCCGGTTAATAACGTGTAAAGAAATTCGTAACTTAATTTTGTTACCAAAAATAAAAAATAAAAAAAAAATTTTAATGGTGGAAAGCAAGAGAATTAATTACTAAACTCAGACTGTTATAACCGTAATACACCTGTAACTTGTAAAGCGTGTTTTGTTGAATTAGATTCACCCCTTACTCCGACTGGGCTGTCCAGTTAAAACCGGTCGAGAAAGAAGATAGGCTGAGGCATTGTGTAGAGAACAATACGTGTGCGTAATCCTCGCGTTCCCACGCATACAACTACCTTGTCATTGTTTACTAAATAAACGAGGGTGACCTATATTCCAGCGTAACAGCTGATCGTTTAAATAGAAACTAATGCAAATGTTTAATAATCACTGTTAATAAATGTTTACCATGTACTAAACTGTGTAGGCGATAATTGTGTATAGTATAGTAGAGCAAGTATTTTCACCGTGACAACAATTAAATTATATAGTGACTTAAATTTTCAAACAAATAAATGACTTAGTTAACCCTCCATGGTTAGATAAAGTGTTAAACCCCATGGCCCAAGACAGTAAACTTTTAAACTGAGTAAGACTGAAAACAAAGTAAGTAAAGTATCCTAAATAAATATGGTAATTAAATAGGAAATAATTCTAAGTAAGTTTCTTAAATCCCCCCCAAAGTAAATAATACATAAATAAAGAAAAAGGTAAGTTTCTTAGAAAGAGACCAAAAGGAAAATAATAATAAGTGAATAATAATTGCTTTAAATAATAAGGCTGAATAAATCTTAATTTAAACTAAATTGTGTGAAGTGTAGCAGTAAAAAAAAAAAAATAAAAAAGGAATTAATAATAAAAGTGTAGTTGAATAGTGTAAACACCCGATCGTGGCCTGTTCAAATTAATTCCCCCGCTTGCCAGTAAGAGACAAACGCGTTCGTACCGGAAATATTGTAGGAAGCCTTCCCTATTGTTATAAATGGCAGCATCCCTAAACTATGAACACCACCCTAGTGTATATTACAATGCATTGTGTAAAGTGTTTGTCCCCTTCTGCATAGTTTGTTTATGTATTACAGCTGATCATTTAGAGAGAGAATAAGAATTATCTTCGTGAAATTCCGCTTCTCTCAGTAGCGTAAGAAATTAGGATTAGAAATAATCTAAAGTGGAGTACGGGATCCGCTTTAGGTTATATTAGATGTAATTAAGAAGTGATTATATACGTAACGTAACATAGTCACAACGGCGCCGACTGAAAAGGGTAATGATGGTGCAGAAAGGTGCCAAGGTAATCATTAGTGAGTGCTGAAAGCTAACTTGTGTAGTAGTTAGAGTAAGCCGATGTCAGTCGAGCCACGATATTGTGAGTTACGGAAAATTAGGGAAATTAGTATTAAGAATTAAAGTATAAGTTAGCATTGTAAGTAACGAGAAAAAGGGAATTTCACGAATGAGAACAAGATCATTTAAAGAGAGATAGAGGAAATAAACCGTATACTAAATTAAAATTCCTCACATTGACACCAAGCATACTCCAAGTCCCCAATTTTGCGTTCTCCTCACTAAAATTCTTAATGTGGAATTTAAGCGGCGGAGTATGTGACGATTTAATTGATAATAAAATATTTAATAATAAAACAAAATTAAAAAGCAATTAAGTATTTTTAAATCGAACTATTAAACCTAATGCCCCTGTACTAACTCAGAATAAGTATGAGATGTAAATGGAAAAATCTAACTAAACAATTAAGAAAAAAATCTAATTGTAAAAAGCTATTAATATCACAGTTAACCCTTTTGTAAGTCATCATGCGTTGACCTGTATAATTCCGGACTCAACGTGCTTAGCGAACCGTCTTTAACTTAGAAATGTATAAAAATCGTCATGTTTGTAATTAGTAATTTGAAGGCACGAGTAGTAGTTAAATTAATTCCCGTAAATTAAATAAGTATAAATAATTTGTTTCTTCTTGTTATAATAATGTTAATTTAAATAAAAATAGGAACTATATTATCGCGGAGTACTCGCTCCGCTTGGTTGTAATGTGCCAGTCGAATCGAGTTAAGAGTTACTATGCAGCCGTCAGACAGTGCACACCTACGAGCGAGAGCTCTTCAGAAATGTGTTGATTAAAGTTAAATGTAACTATTAGCTACCACTACAAAACGTGGGGAGCAAGTTTTTAATATATAAAATGTAGAAAGGTTTTGTTAAGAAATGTAATAAGTTAAGAAAAATTAACAACACGTAAGCAAGATGACGTCTCCACTCAAGATGTAAACTCCAGTACAACTCTACATGTGAATATGTGACCTGCATAAACTGTACATATGGACGTCTACGACCCCTACGACGCTGACCAGGACCTACGTGGATCTACCCCAAGTTTAACCAGCATTATTTCAATCTCCTCAGTGAAACAGCTATAAAGTATTCGCCGAAGACTCGACCCAGATGACGACGCCGACTACCAGAATTCCCAAGTGTGACACCCCAGGACGAGGACAGCACAACTTATTGTAAAGGTGACTCGATAGCTTGACTATCGAGAGTTAATTATATTGTGACAATTCAAGACCTGTAGTTTCATGAATATGCCTGCATAGAATGTAAGTGTATGTCTGTCGTCACGGTAAAAAAAAAAACATAAACTCCTGCGTAAAGTAGACCCGGTTAATAACGTGTAAAGAAATTCGTAACTTAATTTTGTTACCAAAAATAAAAAATAAAAAAAAAATTTTAATGGTGGAAAGCAAGAGAATTAATTACTAAACTCAGACTGTTATAACCGTAATACACCTGTAACTTGTAAAGCGTGTTTTGTTGAATTAGATTCACCCCTTACTCCGACTGGGCTGTCCAGTTAAAACCGGTCGAGAAAGAAGATAGGCTGAGGCATTGTGTAGAGAACAATACGTGTGCGTAATCCTCGCGTTCCCACGCATACAACTACCTTGTCATTGTTTACTAAATAAACGAGGGTGACCTATATTCCAGCGTAACAGCTGATCGTTTAAATAGAAACTAATGCAAATGTTTAATAATCACTGTTAATAAATGTTTACCATGTACTAAACTGTGTAGGCGATAATTGTGTATAGTATAGTAGAGCAAGTATTTTCACCGTGACAACAATTAAATTATATAGTGACTTAAATTTTCAAACAAATAAATGACTTAGTTAACCCTCCATGGTTAGATAAAGTGTTAAACCCCATGGCCCAAGACAGTAAACTTTTAAACTGAGTAAGACTGAAAACAAAGTAAGTAAAGTATCCTAAATAAATATGGTAATTAAATAGGAAATAATTCTAAGTAAGTTTCTTAAATCCCCCCCAAAGTAAATAATACATAAATAAAGAAAAAGGTAAGTTTCTTAGAAAGAGACCAAAAGGAAAATAATAATAAGTGAATAATAATTGCTTTAAATAATAAGGCTGAATAAATCTTAATTTAAACTAAATTGTGTGAAGTGTAGCAGTAAAAAAAAAAATAAAAAAGGAATTAATAATAAAAGTGTAGTTGAATAGTGTAAACACCCGATCGTGGCCTGTTCAAATTAATTCCCCCGCTTGCCAGTAAGAGACAAACGCGTTCGTACCGGAAATATTGTAGGAAGCCTTCCCTATTGTTATAAATGGCAGCATCCCTAAACTATGAACACCACCCTAGTGTATATTACAATGCATTGTGTAAAGTGTTTGTCCCCTTCTGCATATTTTGTTTATGTATTACAGCTGATCATTTAGAGAGAGAATAAGAATTATCTTCGTGAAATTCCGCTTCTCTCAGTAGCGTAAGAAATTAGGATTAGAAATAATCTAAAGTGGAGTACGGGATCCGCTTTAGGTTATATTAGATGTAATTAAGAAGTGATTATATACGTAACGTAACATAGTCACAACGGCGCCGACTGAAAAGGGTAATGATGGTGCAGAAAGGTGTAATGATTAGTGAGTGCTGAAAGCTAACTTGTGTAGTAGTTAGAGTAAGCCGATGTCAGTCGAGCCACGATATTGTGAGTTACGGAAAATTAGGGTAATTAGTATTAAGAATTAAAGTATAAGTTAGCATTGTAAGTAACGAGAAAAAGGGAATTTCACGAATGAGAACAAGATCATTTAAAGAGAGATAGAGAAAATAAACCGTATACTAAATTAAAATTCCTAACATTGACACCAAGCATACTCCAAGTCCCCAATTTTGCGTTCTCCTCACTAAAATTCTTAATGTGGAATTTAAGCGGCGGAGTATGTGACGATTTAATTGATAATAAAATATTTAATAATAAAACAAAATTAAAAAGCAATTAAGTATTTTTAAATCGAACTGTTAAACCTAATGCCCCTGTACTAACTCAGAATAAGTATGAGATGTAAATGGAAAAATCTAACTAAACAATTAAGAAAAAAATCTAATTGTAAAAAGCTATTAATATCACAGTTAACCCTTTTGTAAGTCATCATGCGTTGACCTGTATAATTCCGGACTCAACGTGCTTAGCGAACCGTCTTTAACTTAGAAATGTATAAAAATCGTCATGTTTGTAATTAGTAATTTGAAGGCACGAGTAGTAGTTAAATTAATTCCCGTAAATTAAATAAGTATAAATAATTTGTTTCTTCTTGTTATAATAATGTTAATTTAAATAAAAATAGGAACTATATTATCGCGGAGTACTCGCTCCGCTTGGTTGTAATGTGCCAGTCGAATCGAGTTAAGAGTTACTATGCAGCCGTCAGACAGTGCACACCTACGAGCGAGAGCTCTTCAGAAATGTGTTGATTAAAGTTAAATGTAACTATTAGCTACCACTACAAAACGTGGGGAGCAAGTTTTTAATATATAAAATGTAGAAAGGTTTTGTTAAGAAATGTAATAAGTTAAGAAAAATTAACAACACGTAAGCAAGATGACGTCTCCACTCAAGATGTAAACTCCAGTACAACTCTACATGTGAATATGTGACCTGCATAAACTGTACATATGGACGTCTACGACCCCTACGACGCTGACCAGGACCTACGTGGATCTACCCCAAGTTTAACCAGCATTATTTCAATCTCCTCAGTGAAACAGCTATAAAGTATTCGCCGAAGACTCGACCCAGATGACGACGCCGACTACCAGAATTCCCAAGTGTGACACCCCAGGACGAGGACAGCACAACTTATTGTAAAGGTGACTCGATAGCTTGACTATCGAGAGTTAATTACATTTGAGACATAACTTATAGATGAAAGAGACTTTTCAAAGACTATAATTTTCTTTAAACAATCAATGAAACCAAATAGATGTATACTGTAATATTGAAAATCATACGTTGTAACGTTAATATGTAAATGTTAATTATAATCCCGTTAGTAAATAATACCATTCTTCAAATGGTAAATGTAATCTTGCAAGCTCCTAGATGAGCGTAGTATTACTCAGACGTCTTTACAATATTTAAAGTAAACTCGGATCCGAGGTAAAAGTACATGATCAATATAATCCCTAATTGTCCAGAGAACCCTTTAGAATATTTTTGTATAAATAATTATGTTATGGGATCCTTTCATATCATTTGTTAATAAAGAGAAGTCATCTTATTACACATTGAAGTGAATGCATAAATCAGTGAAATACCTTCCCTTGTTTCCTAATAATTAGCTTAATTATTATTGTTAATTGTGTTGAGTTTAATTTCAGTTCGTTACAACGTAGGCAGCCCGTATAATTGGCTAGTGTCAATTATGATGGGTTCCTTGGATTTGTAACGTGGGCAAAACGATACAAAAATGCGCCACTCTGCTTTGAGTTAAAAAAAGGTTGTAAGCATCGTGACGCTAACAAAGATACGTCACTCTAATAATTAAAATAATTGTTACGTAGTAAAATAGATAACTCTCTACACTCGTTATCTGATCTATGCACTCAGTTACTGTATTTCATGTAACATTAATTTTCATAAAACTAATTTTTTTTAAGATACGTAATTTAATACCATGATAGTCTGTATAACTTGAAATATCATTGTATGACGCCAAATGCAAGTACGCACATGAATTTTAGTGCTTGTTAATCTGTTCAGTCTTTAACAGGTTTATATTGTGACAATTCAAGACCTGTAGTTTCATGAATATGCCTGCATAGAATGTAAGTGTATGTCTGTCGTCACGGTAAAAACAAAAACATAAACTCCTGCGTAAAGTAGACCCGGTTAATAACGTGTAAAGAAATTCGTAACTTAATTTTGTTACCAAAAATAAAAAATAAAAAAAAAATTTTAATGGTGGAAAGCAAGAGAATTAATTACTAAACTCAGACTGTTATAACCGTAATACACCTGTAACTTGTAAAGCGTGTTTTGTTGAATTAGATTCACCCCTTACTCCGACTGGGCTGTCCAGTTAAAACCGGTCGAGAAAGAAGATAGGCTGAGGCATTGTGTAGAGAACAATACGTGTGCGTAATCCTCGCGTTCCCACGCATACAACTACCTTGTCATTGTTTACTAAATAAACGAGGGTGACCTATATTCCAGCGTAACAGCTGATCGTTTAAATAGAAACTAATGCAAATGTTTAATAATCACTGTTAATAAATGTTTACCATGTACTAAACTGTGTAGGCGATAATTGTGTATAGTATAGTAGAGCAAGTATTTTCACCGTGACAACAATTAAATTATATAGTGACTTAAATTTTCAAACAAATAAATGACTTAGTTAACCCTCCATGGTTAGATAAAGTGTTAAACCCCATGGCCCAAGACAGTAAACTTTTAAACTGAGTAAGACTGAAAACAAAGTAAGTAAAGTATCCTAAATAAATATGGTAATTAAATAGGAAATAATTCTAAGTAAGTTTCTTAAATCCCCCCCAAAGTAAATAATACATAAATAAAGAAAAAGGTAAGTTTCTTAGAAAGAGACCAAAAGGAAAATAATAATAAGTGAATAATAATTGCTTTAAATAATAAGGCTGAATAAATCTTAATTTAAACTAAATTGTGTGAAGTGTAGCAGTAAAAAAAAAAAAATAAAAAAGGAATTAATAATAAAAGTGTAGTTGAATAGTGTAAACACCCGATCGTGGCCTGTTCAAATTAATTCCCCCGCTTGCCAGTAAGAGACAAACGCGTTCGTACCGGAAATATTGTAGGAAGCCTTCCCTATTGTTATAAATGGCAGCATCCCTAAACTATGAACACCACCCTAGTGTATATTACAATGCATTGTGTAAAGTGTTTGTCCCCTTCTGCATATTTTGTTTATGTATTACAGCTGATCATTTAGAGAGAGAATAAGAATTATCTTCGTGAAATTCCGCTTCTCTCAGTAGCGTAAGAAATTAGGATTAGAAATAATCTAAAGTGGAGTACGGGATCCGCTTTAGGTTATATTAGATGTAATTAAGAAGTGATTATATACGTAACGTAACATAGTCACAACGGCGCCGACTGAAAAGGGTAATGATGGTGCAGAAAGGTGTAATGATTAGTGAGTGCTGAAAGCTAACTTGTGTAGTAGTTAGAGTAAGCCGATGTCAGTCGAGCCACGATATTGTGAGTTACGGAAAATTAGGGTAATTAGTATTAAGAATTAAAGTATAAGTTAGCATTGTAAGTAACGAGAAAAAGGGAATTTCACGAATGAGAACAAGATCGTTTAAAGAGAGATAGAGAAAATAAACCGTATACTAAATTAAAATTCCTAACATTGACACCAAGCATACTCCAAGTCCCCAATTTTGCGTTCTCCTCACTAAAATTCTTAATGTGGAATTTAAGCGGCGGAGTATGTGACGATTTAATTGATAATAAAATATTTAATAATAAAACAAAATTAAAAAGCAATTAAGTATTTTTAAATCGAACTGTTAAACCTAATGCCCCTGTACTAACTCAGAATAAGTATGAGATGTAAATGGAAAAATCTAACTAAACAATTAAGAAAAAAATCTAATTGTAAAAAGCTATTAATATCACAGTTAACCCTTTTGTAAGTCATCATGCGTTGACCTGTATAATTCCGGACTCAACGTGCTTAGCGAACCGTCTTTAACTTAGAAATGTATAAAAATCGTCATGTTTGTAATTAGTAATTTGAAGGCACGAGTAGTAGTTAAATTAATTCCCGTAAATTAAATAAGTATAAATAATTTGTTTCTTCTTGTTATAATAATGTTAATTTAAATAAAAATAGGAACTATATTATCGCGGAGTACTCGCTCCGCTTGGTTGTAATGTGCCAGTCGAATCGAGTTAAGAGTTACTATGCAGCCGTCAGACGGTGCACACCTACGAGCGAGAGCTCTTCAGAAATGTGTTGATTAAAGTTAAATGTAACTATTAGCTACCACTACAAAACGTGGGGAGCAAGTTTTTAATATATAAAATGTAGAAAGGTTTTGTTAAGAAATGTAATAAGTTAAGAAAAATTAACAACACGTAAGCAAGATGACGTCTCCACTCAAGATGTAAACTCCAGTACAACTCTACATGTGAATATGTGACCTGCATAAACTGTACATATGGACGTCTACGACCCCTACGACGCTGACCAGGACCTACGTGGATCTACCCCAAGTTTAACCAGCATTATTTCAATCTCCTCAGTGAAACAGCTATAAAGTATTCGCCGAAGACTCGACCCAGATGACGACGCCGACTACCAGAATTCCCAAGTGTGACACCCCAGGACGAGGACAGCACAACTTATTGTAAAGGTGACTCGATAGCTTGACTATCGAGAGTTAATTACATTTGAGACATAACTTATAGATGAAAGAGACTTTTCAAAGACTATAATTTTCTTTAAACAATCAATGAAACCAAATAGATGTATACTGTAATATTGAAAATCATACGTTGTAACGTTAATATGTAAATGTTAATTATAATCCCGTTAGTAAATAATACCATTCTTCAAATGGTAAATGTAATCTTGCAAGCTCCTAGATGAGCGTAGTATTACTCAGACGTCTTTACAATATTTAAAGTAAACTCGGATCCGAGGTAAAAGTACATGATCAATATAATCCCTAATTGTCCAGAGAACCCTTTAGAATATTTTTGTATAAATAATTATGTTATGGGATCCTTTCATATCATTTGTTAATAAAGAGAAGTCATCTTATTACACATTGAAGTGAATGCATAAATCAGTGAAATACCTTCCCTTGTTTCCTAATAATTAGCTTAATTATTATTGTTAATTGTGTTGAGTTTAATTTCAGTTCGTTACAACGTAGGCAGCCCGTATAATTGGCTAGTGTCAATTATGATGGGTTCCTTGGATTTGTAACGTGGGCAAAACGATACAAAAATGCGCCACTCTGCTTTGAGTTAAAAAAAGGTTGTAAGCATCGTGACGCTAACAAAGATACGTCACTCTAATAATTAAAATAATTGTTACGTAGTAAAATAGATAACTCTCTACACTCGTTATCTGATCTATGCACTCAGTTACTGTATTTCATGTAACATTAATTTTCATAAAACTAATTTTTTTTAAGATACGTAATTTAATACCATGATAGTCTGTATAACTTGAAATATCATTGTATGACGCCAAATGCAAGTACGCACATGAATTTTAGTGCTTGTTAATCTGTTCAGTCTTTAACAGGTTTATATTGTGACAATTCAAGACCTGTAGTTTCATGAATATGCCTGCATAGAATGTAAGTGTATGTCTGGCGTCACGGTAAAAACAAAAACATAAACTCCTGCGTAAAGTAGACCCGGTTAATAACGTGTAAAGAAATTCGTAACTTAATTTTGTTACCAAAAATAAAAAATAAAAAAAAAATTTTAATGGTGGAAAGCAAGAGAATTAATTACTAAACTCAGACTGTTATAACCGTAATACACCTGTAACTTGTAAAGCGTGTTTTGTTGAATTAGATTCACCCCTTACTCCGACTGGGCTGTCCAGTTAAAACCGGTCGAGAAAGAAGATAGGCTGAGGCATTGTGTAGAGAACAATACGTGTGCGTAATCCTCGCGTTCCCACGCATACAACTACCTTGTCATTGTTTACTAAATAAGCGAGGGTGACCTATATTCCAGCGTAACAGCTGATCGTTTAAATAGAAACTAATGCAAATGTTTAATAATCACTGTTAATAAATGTTTACCATGTACTAAACTGTGTAGGCGATAATTGTGTATAGTATAGTAGAGCAAGTATTTTCACCGTGACAACAATTAAATTATATAGTGACTTAAATTTTCAAACAAATAAATGACTTAGTTAACCCTCCATGGTTAGATAAAGTGTTAAACCCCATGGCCCAAGACAGTAAACTTTTAAACTGAGTAAGACTGAAAACAAAGTAAGTAAAGTATCCTAAATAAATATGGTAATTAAATAGGAAATAATTCTAAGTAAGTTTCTTAAATCCCCCCCAAAGTAAATAATACATAAATAAAGAAAAAGGTAAGTTTCTTAGAAAGAGACCAAAAGGAAAATAATAATAAGTGAATAATAATTGCTTTAAATAATAAGGCTGAATAAATCTTAATTTAAACTAAATTGTGTGAAGTGTAGCAGTAAAAAAAAAAAAATAAAAAAGGAATTAATAATAAAAGTGTAGTTGAATAGTGTAAACACCCGATCGTGGCCTGTTCAAATTAATTCCCCCACTTGCCAGTAAGAGACAAACGCGTTCGTACCGGAAATATTGTAGGAAGCCTTCCCTATTGTTATAAATGGCAGCATCCCTAAACTATGAACACCACCCTAGTGTATATTACAATGCATTGTGTAAAGTGTTTGTCCCCTTCTGCATATTTTGTTTATGTATTACAGCTGATCATTTAGAGAGAGAATAAGAATTATCTTCGTGAAATTCCGCTTCTCTCAGTAGCGTAAGAAATTAGGATTAGAAATAATCTAAAGTGGAGTACGGGATCCGCTTTAGGTTATATTAGATGTAATTAAGAAGTGATTATATACGTAACGTAACATAGTCACAACGGCGCCGACTGAAAAGGGTAATGATGGTGCAGAAAGGTGCCAAGGTAATCATTAGTGAGTGCTGAAAGCTAACTTGTGTAGTAGTTAGAGTAAGCCGATGTCAGTCGAGCCACGATATTGTGAGTTACGGAAAATTAGGGTAATTAGTATTAAGAATTAAAGTATAAGTTAGCATTGTAAGTAACGAGAAAAAGGGAATTTCACGAATGAGAACAAGATCATTTAAAGAGAGATAGAGAAAATAAACCGTATACTAAATTAAAATTCCTAACATTGACACCAAGCATACTCCAAGTCCCCAATTTTGCGTTCTCCTCACTAAAATTCTTAATGTGGAATTTAAGCGGCGGAGTATGTGACGATTTAATTGATAATAAAATATTTAATAATAAAACAAAATTAAAAAGCAATTAAGTATTTTTAAATCGAACTATTAAACCTAATGCCCCTGTACTAACTCAGAATAAGTATGAGATGTAAATGGAAAAATCTAACTAAACAATTAAGAAAAAATCTAATTGTAAAAAGCTATTAATATCACAGTTAACCCTTTTGTAAGTCATCATGCGTTGACCTGTATAATTCCGGACTCAACGTGCTTAGCGAACCGTCTTTAACTTAGAAATGTATAAAAATCGTCATGTTTGTAATTAGTAATTTGAAGGCACGAGTAGTAGTTAAATTAATTCCCGTAAATTAAATAAGTATAAATAATTTGTTTCTTCTTGTTATAATAATGTTAATTTAAATAAAAATAGGAACTATATTATCGCGGAGTACTCGCTCCGCTTGGTTGTAATGTGCCAGTCGAATCGAGTTAAGAGTTACTATGCAGCCGTCAGACAGTGCACACCTACGAGCGAGAGCTCTTCAGAAATGTGTTGATTAAAGTTAAATGTAACTATTAGCTACCACTACAAAACGTGGGGAGCAAGTTTTTAATATATAAAATGTAGAAAGGTTTTGTTAAGAAATGTAATAAGTTAAGAAAAATTAACAACACGTAAGCAAGATGACGTCTCCACTCAAGATGTAAACTCCAGTACAACTCTACATGTGAATATGTGACCTGCATAAACTGTACATATGGACGTCTACGACCCCTACGACGCTGACCAGGACCTACGTGGATCTACCCCAAGTTTAACCAGCATTATTTCAATCTCCTCAGTGAAACAGCTATAAAGTATTCGCCGAAGACTCGACCCAGATGACGACGCCGACTACCAGAATTCCCAAGTGTGACACCCCAGGACGAGGACAGCACAACTTATTGTAAAGGTGACTCGATAGCTTGACTATCGAGAGTTAATTACATTTGAGACATAACTTATAGATGAAAGAGACTTTTCAAAGACTATAATTTTCTTTAAACAATCAATGAAACCAAATAGATGTATACTGTAATATTGAAAATCATACGTTTTAACGTTAATATGTAAATGTTAATTATAATCCCGTTAGTAAATAATACCATTCTTCAAATGGTAAATGTAATCTTGCAAGCTCCTAGATGAGCGTAGTATTACTCAGACGTCTTTACAATATTTAAAGTAAACTCGGATCCGAGGTAAAAGTACATGATCAATATAATCCCTAATTGTCCAGAGAACCCTTTAGAATATTTTTGTATAAATAATTATGTTATGGGATCCTTTCATATCATTTGTTAATAAAGAGAAGTCATCTTATTACACATTGAAGTGAATGCATAAATCAGTGAAATACCTTCCCTTGTTTCCTAATAATTAGCTTAATTATTATTGTTAATTGTGTTGAGTTTAATTTCAGTTCGTTACAACGTAGGCAGCCCGTATAATTGGCTAGTGTCAATTATGATGGGTTCCTTGGATTTGTAACGTGGGCAAAACGATACAAAAATGCGCCACTCTGCTTTGAGTTAAAAAAAGGTTGTAAGCATCGTGACGCTAACAAAGATACGTCACTCTAATAATTAAAATAATTGTTACGTAGTAAAATAGATAACTCTCTACACTCGTTATCTGATCTATGCACTCAGTTACTGTATTTCATGTAACATTAATTTTCATAAAACTAATTTTTTTTAAGATACGTAATTTAATACCATGATAGTCTGTATAACTTGAAATATCATTGTATGACGCCAAATGCAAGTACGCACATGAATTTTAGTGCTTGTTAATCTGTTCAGTCTTTAACAGGTTTATATTGTGACAATTCAAGACCTGTAGTTTCATGAATATGCCTGCATAGAATGTAAGTGTATGTCTGTCGTCACGGTAAAAACAAAAACATAAACTCCTGCGTAAAGTAGACCCGGTTAATAACGTGTAAAGAAATTCGTAACTTAATTTTGTTACCAAAAATAAAAAATAAAAAAAAAATTTTAATGGTGGAAAGCAAGAGAATTAATTACTAAACTCAGACTGTTATAACCGTAATACACCTGTAACTTGTAAAGCGTGTTTTGTTGAATTAGATTCACCCCTTACTCCGACTGGGCTGTCCAGTTAAAACCGGTCGAGAAAGAAGATAGGCTGAGGCATTGTGTAGAGAACAATACGTGTGCGTAATCCTCGCGTTCCCACGCATACAACTACCTTGTCATTGTTTACTAAATAAGCGAGGGTGACCTATATTCCAGCGTAACAGCTGATCGTTTAAATAGAACCTAATGCAAATGTTTAATAATCACTGTTAATAAATGTTTACCATGTACTAAACTGTGTAGGCGATAATTGTGTATAGTATAGTAGAGCAAGTATTTTCACCGTGACAACAATTAAATTATATAGTGACTTAAATTTTCAAACAAATAAATGACTTAGTTAACCCTCCATGGTTAGATAAAGTGTTAAACCCCATGGCCCAAGACAGTAAACTTTTAAACTGAGTAAGACTGAAAACAAAGTAAGTAAAGTATCCTAAATAAATATGGTAATTAAATAGGAAATAATTCTAAGTAAGTTTCTTAAATCCCCCCCAAAGTAAATAATACATAAATAAAGAAAAAGGTAAGTTTCTTAGAAAGAGACCAAAAGGAAAATAATAATAAGTGAATAATAATTGCTTTAAATAATAAGGCTGAATAAATCTTAATTTAAACTAAATTGTGTGAAGTGTAGCAGTAAAAAAAATAAAATAAAAAAGGAATTAATAATAAAAGTGTAGTTGAATAGTGTAAACACCCGATCGTGGCCTGTTCAAATTAATTCCCCCGCTTGCCAGTAAGAGACAAACGCGTTCGTACCGGAAATATTGTAGGAAGCCTTCCCTATTGTTATAAATGGCAGCATCCCTAAACTATGAACACCACCCTAGTGTATATTACAATGCATTGTGTAAAGTGTTTGTCCCCTTCTGCATATTTTGTTTATGTATTACAGCTGATCATTTAGAGAGAGAATAAGAATTATCTTCGTGAAATTCCGCTTCTCTCAGTAGCGTAAGAAATTAGGATTAGAAATAATCTAAAGTGGAGTACGGGATCCGCTTTAGGTTATATTAGATGTAATTAAGAAGTGATTATATACGTAACGTAACATAGTCACAACGGCGCCGACTGAAAAGGGTAATGATGGTGCAGAAAGGTGCCAAGGTAATGATTAGTGAGTGCTGAAAGCTAACTTGTGTAGTAGTTAGAGTAAGCCGATGTCAGTCGAGCCACGATATTGTGAGTTACGGAAAATTAGGGTAATTAGTATTAAGAATTAAAGTATAAGTTAGCATTGTAAGTAACGAGAAAAAGGGAATTTCACGAATGAGAACAAGATCGTTTAAAGAGAGATAGAGAAAATAAACCGTATACTAAATTAAAATTCCTAACATTGACACCAAGCATACTCCAAGTCCCCAATTTTGCGTTCTCCTCACTAAAATTCTTAATGTGGAATTTAAGCGGCGGAGTATGTGACGATTTAATTGATAATAAAATATTTAATAATAAAACAAAATTAAAAAGCAATTAAGTATTTTTAAATCGAACTGTTAAACCTAATGCCCCTGTACTAACTCAGAATAAGTATGAGATGTAAATGGAAAAATCTAACTAAACAATTAAGAAAAAAATCTAATTGTAAAAAGCTATTAATATCACAGTTAACCCTTTTGTAAGTCATCATGCGTTGACCTGTATAATTCCGGACTCAACGTGCTTAGCGAACCGTCTTTAACTTAGAAATGTATAAAAATCGTCATGTTTGTAATTAGTAATTTGAAGGCACGAGTAGTAGTTAAATTAATTCCCGTAAATTAAATAAGTATAAATAATTTGTTTCTTCTTGTTATAATAATGTTAATTTAAATAAAAATAGGAACTATATTATCGCGGAGTACTCGCTCCGCTTGGTTGTAATGTGCCAGTCGAATCGAGTTAAGAGTTACTATGCAGCCGTCAGACGGTGCACACCTACGAGCGAGAGCTCTTCAGAAATGTGTTGATTAAAGTTAAATGTAACTATTAGCTACCACTACAAAACGTGGGGAGCAAGTTTTTAATATATAAAATGTAGAAAGGTTTTGTTAAGAAATGTAATAAGTTAAGAAAAATTAACAACACGTAAGCAAGATGACGTCTCCACTCAAGATGTAAACTCCAGTACAACTCTACATGTGAATATGTGACCTGCATAAACTGTACATATGGACGTCTACGACCCCTACGACGCTGACCAGGACCTACGTGGATCTACCCCAAGTTTAACCAGCATTATTTCAATCTCCTCAGTGAAACAGCTATAAAGTATTCGCCGAAGACTCGACCCAGATGACGACGCCGACTACCAGAATTCCCAAGTGTGACACCCCAGGACGAGGACAGCACAACTTATTGTAAAGGTGACTCGATAGCTTGACTATCGAGAGTTAATTACATTTGAGACATAACTTATAGATGAAAGAGACTTTTCAAAGACTATAATTTTCTTTAAACAATCAATGAAACCAAATAGATGTATACTGTAATATTGAAAATCATACGTTGTAACGTTAATATGTAAATGTTAATTATAATCCCGTTAGTAAATAATACCATTCTTCAAATGGTAAATGTAATCTTGCAAGCTCCTAGATGAGCGTAGTATTACTCAGACGTCTTTACAATATTTAAAGTAAACTCGGATCCGAGGTAAAAGTACATGATCAATATAATCCCTAATTGTCCAGAGAACCCTTTAGAATATTTTTGTATAAATAATTATGTTATGGGATCCTTTCATATCATTTGTTAATAAAGAGAAGTCATCTTATTACACATTGAAGTGAATGCATAAATCAGTGAAATACCTTCCCTTGTTTCCTAATAATTAGCTTAATTATTATTGTTAATTGTGTTGAGTTTAATTTCAGTTCGTTACAACGTAGGCAGCCCGTATAATTGGCTAGTGTCAATTATGATGGGTTCCTTGGATTTGTAACGTGGGCAAAACGATACAAAAATGCGCCACTCTGCTTTGAGTTAAAAAAATGTTGTAAGCATCGTGACGCTAACAAAGATACGTCACTCTAATAATTAAAATAATTGTTACGTAGTAAAATAGATAACTCTCTACACTCGTTATCTGATCTATGCACTCAGTTACTGTATTTCATGTAACATTAATTTTCATAAAACTAATTTTTTTTAAGATACGTAATTTAATACCATGATAGTCTGTATAACTTGAAGTATCATTGTATGACGCCAAATGCAAGTACGCACATGAATTTTAGTGCTTGTTAATCTGTTCAGTCTTTAACAGGTTTATATTGTGACAATTCAAGACCTGTAGTTTCATGAATATGCCTGCATAGAATGTAAGTGTATGTCTGTCGTCACGGTAAAAAAAAAAACATAAACTCCTGCGTAAAGTAGACCCGGTTAATAACGTGTAAAGAAATTCGTAACTTAATTTTGTTACCAAAAATAAAAAATAAAAAAAAAATTTTAATGGTGGAAAGCAAGAGAATTAATTACTAAACTCAGACTGTTATAACCGTAATACACCTGTAACTTGTAAAGCGTGTTTTGTTGAATTAGATTCACCCCTTACTCCGACTGGGCTGTCCAGTTAAAACCGGTCGAGAAAGAAGATAGGCTGAGGCATTGTGTAGAGAACAATACGTGTGCGTAATCCTCGCGTTCCCACGCATACAACTACCTTGTCATTGTTTACTAAATAAACGAGGGTGACCTATATTCCAGCGTAACAGCTGATCGTTTAAATAGAAACTAATGCAAATGTTTAATAATCACTGTTAATAAATGTTTACCATGTACTAAACTGTGTAGGCGATAATTGTGTATAGTATAGTAGAGCAAGTATTTTCACCGTGACAACAATTAAATTATATAGTGACTTAAATTTTCAAACAAATAAATGACTTAGTTAACCCTCCATGGTTAGATAAAGTGTTAAACCCCATGGCCCAAGACAGTAAACTTTTAAACTGAGTAAGACTGAAAACAAAGTAAGTAAAGTATCCTAAATAAATATGGTAATTAAATAGGAAATAATTCTAAGTAAGTTTCTTAAATCCCCCCCAAAGTAAATAATACATAAATAAAGAAAAAGGTAAGTTTCTTAGAAAGAGACCAAAAGGAAAATAATAATAAGTGAATAATAATTGCTTTAAATAATAAGGCTGAATAAATCTTAATTTAAACTAAATTGTGTGAAGTGTAGCAGTAAAAAAAAAAAAATAAAAAAGGAATTAATAATAAAAGTGTAGTTGAATAGTGTAAACACCCGATCGTGGCCTGTTCAAATTAATTCCCCCGCTTGCCAGTAAGAGACAAACGCGTTCGTACCGGAAATATTGTAGGAAGCCTTCCCTATTGTTATAAATGGCAGCATCCCTAAACTATGAACACCACCCTAGTGTATATTACAATGCATTGTGTAAAGTGTTTGTCCCCTTCTGCATATTTTGTTTATGTATTACAGCTGATCATTTAGAGAGAGAATAAGAATTATCTTCGTGAAATTCCGCTTCTCTCAGTAGCGTAAGAAATTAGGATTAGAAATAATCTAAAGTGGAGTACGGGATCCGCTTTAGGTTATATTAGATGTAATTAAGAAGTGATTATATACGTAACGTAACATAGTCACAACGGCGCCGACTGAAAAGGGTAATGATGGTGCAGAAAGGTGCCAAGGTAATCATTAGTGAGTGCTGAAAGCTAACTTGTGTAGTAGTTAGAGTAAGCCGATGTCAGTCGAGCCACGATATTGTGAGTTACGGAAAATTAGGGTAATTAGTATTAAGAATTAAAGTATAAGTTAGCATTGTAAGTAACGAGAAAAAGGGAATTTCACGAATGAGAACAAGATCATTTAAAGAGAGATAGAGAAAATAAACCGTATACTAAATTAAAATTCCTAACATTGACACCAAGCATACTCCAAGTCCCCAATTTTGCGTTCTCCTCACTAAAATTCTTAATGTGGAATTTAAGCGGCGGAGTATGTGACGATTTAATTGATAATAAAATATTTAATAATAAAACAAAATTAAAAAGCAATTAAGTATTTTTAAATCGAACTATTAAACCTAATGCCCCTGTACTAACTCAGAATAAGTATGAGATGTAAATGGAAAAATCTAACTAAACAATTAAGAAAAAATCTAATTGTAAAAAGCTATTAATATCACAGTTAACCCTTTTGTAAGTCATCATGCGTTGACCTGTATAATTCCGGACTCAACGTGCTTAGCGAACCGTCTTTAACTTAGAAATGTATAAAAATCGTCATGTTTGTAATTAGTAATTTGAAGGCACGAGTAGTAGTTAAATTAATTCCCGTAAATTAAATAAGTATAAATAATTTGTTTCTTCTTGTTATAATAATGTTAATTTAAATAAAAATAGGAACTATATTATCGCGGAGTACTCGCTCCGCTTGGTTGTAATGTGCCAGTCGAATCGAGTTAAGAGTTACTATGCAGCCGTCAGACAGTGCACACCTACGAGCGAGAGCTCTTCAGAAATGTGTTGACTAAAGTTAAATGTAACTATTAGCTACCACTACAAAACGTGGGGAGCAAGTTTTTAATATATAAAATGTAGAAAGGTTTTGTTAAGAAATGTAATAAGTTAAGAAAAATTAACAACACGTAAGCAAGATGACGTCTCCACTCAAGATGTAAACTCCAGTACAACTCTACATGTGAATATGTGACCTGCATAAACTGTACATATGGACGTCTACGACCCCTACGACGCTGACCAGGACCTACGTGGATCTACCCCAAGTTTAACCAGCATTATTTCAATCTCCTCAGTGAAACAGCTATAAAGTATTCGCCGAAGACTCGACCCAGATGACGACGCCGACTACCAGAATTCCCAAGTGTGACACCCCAGGACGAGGACAGCACAACTTATTGTAAAGGTGACTCGATAGCTTGACTATCGAGAGTTAATTACATTTGAGACATAACTTATAGATGAAAGAGACTTTTCAAAGACTATAATTTTCTTTAAACAATCAATGAAACCAAATAGATGTATACTGTAATATTGAAAATCATACGTTTTAACGTTAATATGTAAATGTTAATTATAATCCCGTTAGTAAATAATACCATTCTTCAAATGGTAAATGTAATCTTGCAAGCTCCTAGATGAGCGTAGTATTACTCAGACGTCTTTACAATATTTAAAGTAAACTCGGATCCGAGGTAAAAGTACATGATCAATATAATCCCTAATTGTCCAGAGAACCCTTTAGAATATTTTTGTATAAATAATTATGTTATGGGATCCTTTCATATCATTTGTTAATAAAGAGAAGTCATCTTATTACACATTGAAGTGAATGCATAAATCAGTGAAATACCTTCCCTTGTTTCCTAATAATTAGCTTAATTATTATTGTTAATTGTGTTGAGTTTAATTTCAGTTCGTTACAACGTAGGCAGCCCGTATAATTGGCTAGTGTCAATTATGATGGGTTCCTTGGATTTGTAACGTGGGCAAAACGATACAAAAATGCGCCACTCTGCTTTGAGTTAAAAAAATGTTGTAAGCATCGTGACGCTAACAAAGATACGTCACTCTAATAATTAAAATAATTGTTACGTAGTAAAATAGATAACTCTCTACACTCGTTATCTGATCTATGCACTCAATTACTGTATTTCATGTAACATTAATTTTCATAAAACTAATTTTTTTTAAGATACGTAATTTAATACCATGATAGTCAGTATAACTTGAAGTATCATTGTATGACGCCAAATGCAAGTACGCACATGAATTTTAGTGCTTGTTAATCTGTTCAGTCTTTAACAGGTTTATATTGTGACAATTCAAGACCTGTAGTTTCATGAATATGCCTGCATAGAATGTAAGTGTATGTCTGTCGTCACGGTAAAAAAAAAAACATAAACTCCTGCGTAAAGTAGACCCGGTTAATAACGTGTAAAGAAATTCGTAACTTAATTTTGTTACCAAAAATAAAAAATAAAAAAAAAATTTTAATGGTGGAAAGCAAGAGAATTAATTACTAAACTCAGACTGTTATAACCGTAATACACCTGTAACTTGTAAAGCGTGTTTTGTTGAATTAGATTCACCCCTTACTCCGACTGGGCTGTCCAGTTAAAACCGGTCGAGAAAGAAGATAGGCTGAGGCATTGTGTAGAGAACAATACGTGTGCGTAATCCTCGCGTTCCCACGCATACAACTACCTTGTCATTGTTTACTAAATAAACGAGGGTGACCTATATTCCAGCGTAACAGCTGATCGTTTAAATAGAAACTAATGCAAATGTTTAATAATCACTGTTAATAAATGTTTACCATGTACTAAACTGTGTAGGCGATAATTGTGTATAGTATAGTAGAGCAAGTATTTTCACCGTGACAACAATTAAATTATATAGTGACTTAAATTTTCAAACAAATAAATGACTTAGTTAACCCTCCATGGTTAGATAAAGTGTTAAACCCCATGGCCCAAGACAGTAAACTTTTAAACTGAGTAAGACTGAAAACAAAGTAAGTAAAGTATCCTAAATAAATATGGTAATTAAATAGGAAATAATTCTAAGTAAGTTTCTTAAATCCCCCCCAAAGTAAATAATACATAAATAAAGAAAAAGGTAAGTTTCTTAGAAAGAGACCAAAAGGAAAATAATAATAAGTGAATAATAATTGCTTTAAATAATAAGGCTGAATAAATCTTAATTTAAACTAAATTGTGTGAAGTGTAGCAGTAAAAAAAATAAAATAAAAAAGGAATTAATAATAAAAGTGTAGTTGAATAGTGTAAACACCCGATCGTGGCCTGTTCAAATTAATTCCCCCGCTTGCCAGTAAGAGACAAACGCGTTCGTACCGGAAATATTGTAGGAAGCCTTCCCTATTGTTATAAATGGCAGCATCCCTAAACTATGAACACCACCCTAGTGTATATTACAATGCATTGTGTAAAGTGTTTGTCCCCTTCTGCATATTTTGTTTATGTATTACAGCTGATCATTTAGAGAGAGAATAAGAATTATCTTCGTGAAATTCCGCTTCTCTCAGTAGCGTAAGAAATTAGGATTAGAAATAATCTAAAGTGGAGTACGGGATCCGCTTTAGGTTATATTAGATGTAATTAAGAAGTGATTATATACGTAACGTAACATAGTCACAACGGCGCCGACTGAAAAGGGTAATGATGGTGCAGAAAGGTGCCAAGGTAATCATTAGTGAGTGCTGAAAGCTAACTTGTGTAGTAGTTAGAGTAAGCCGATGTCAGTCGAGCCACGATATTGTGAGTTACGGAAAATTAGGGTAATTAGTATTAAGAATTAAAGTATAAGTTAGCATTGTAAGTAACGAGAAAAAGGGAATTTCACGAATGAGAACAAGATCATTTAAAGAGAGATAGAGAAAATAAACCGTATACTAAATTAAAATTCCTAACATTGACACCAAGCATACTCCAAGTCCCCAATTTTGCGTTCTCCTCACTAAAATTCTTAATGTGGAATTTAAGCGGCGGAGTATGTGACGATTTAATTGATAATAAAATATTTAATAATAAAACAAAATTAAAATGCAATTAAGTATTTTTAAATCGAACTATTAAACCTAATGCCCCTGTACTAACTCAGAATAAGTATGAGATGTAAATGGAAAAATCTAACTAAACAATTAAGAAAAAATCTAATTGTAAAAAGCTATTAATATCACAGTTAACCCTTTTGTAAGTCATCATGCGTTGACCTGTATAATTCCGGACTCAACGTGCTTAGCGAACCGTCTTTAACTTAGAAATGTATAAAAATCGTCATGTTTGTAATTAGTAATTTGAAGGCACGAGTAGTAGTTAAATTAATTCCCGTAAATTAAATAAGTATAAATAATTTGTTTCTTCTTGTTATAATAATGTTAATTTAAATAAAAATAGGAACTATATTATCGCGGAGTACTCGCTCCGCTTGGTTGTAATGTGCCAGTCGAATCGAGTTAAGAGTTACTATGCAGCCGTCAGACAGTGCACACCTACGAGCGAGAGCTCTTCAGAAATGTGTTGACTAAAGTTAAATGTAACTATTAGCTACCACTACAAAACGTGGGGAGCAAGTTTTTAATATATAAAATGTAGAAAGGTTTTGTTAAGAAATGTAATAAGTTAAGAAAAATTAACAACACGTAAGCAAGATGACGTCTCCACTCAAGATGTAAACTCCAGTACAACTCTACATGTGAATATGTGACCTGCATAAACTGTACATATGGACGTCTACGACCCCTACGACGCTGACCAGGACCTACGTGGATCTACCCCAAGTTTAACCAGCATTATTTCAATCTCCTCAGTGAAACAGCTATAAAGTATTCGCCGAAGACTCGACCCAGATGACGACGCCGACTACCAGAATTCCCAAGTGTGACACCCCAGGACGAGGACAGCACAACTTATTGTAAAGGTGACTCGATAGCTTGACTATCGAGAGTTAATTACATTTGAGACATAACTTATAGATGAAAGAGACTTTTCAAAGACTATAATTTTCTTTAAACAATCAATGAAACCAAATAGATGTATACTGTAATATTGAAAATCATACGTTTTAACGTTAATATGTAAATGTTAATTATAATCCCGTTAGTAAATAATACCATTCTTCAAATGGTAAATGTAATCTTGCAAGCTCCTAGATGAGCGTAGTATTACTCAGACGTCTTTACAATATTTAAAGTAAACTCGGATCCGAGGTAAAAGTACATGATCAATATAATCCCTAATTGTCCAGAGAACCCTTTAGAATATTTTTGTATAAATAATTATGTTATGGGATCCTTTCATATCATTTGTTAATAAAGAGAAGTCATCTTATTACACATTGAAGTGAATGCATAAATCAGTGAAATACCTTCCCTTGTTTCCTAATAATTAGCTTAATTATTATTGTTAATTGTGTTGAGTTTAATTTCAGTTCGTTACAACGTAGGCAGCCCGTATAATTGGCTAGTGTCAATTATGGTGGGTTCCTTGGATTTGTAACGTGGGCAAAACGATACAAAAATGCGCCACTCTGCTTTGAGTTAAAAAAAGGTTGTAAGCATCGTGACGCTAACAAAGATACGTCACTCTAATAATTAAAATAATTGTTACGTAGTAAAATAGATAACTCTCTACACTCGTTATCTGATCTATGCACTCAGTTACTGTATTTCATGTAACATTAATTTTCATAAAACTAATTTTGTTTAAGATACGTAATTTAATACCATGATAGTCTGTATAACTTGAAATATCATTGTATGACGCCAAATGCAAGTACGCACATGAATTTTAGTGCTTGTTAATCTGTTCAGTCTTTAACAGGTTTATATTGTGACAATTCAAGACCTGTAGTTTCATGAATATGCCTGCATAGAATGTAAGTGTATGTCTGTCGTCACGGTAAAAACAAAAACATAAACTCCTGCGTAAAGTAGACCCGGTTAATAACGTGTAAAGAAATTCGTAACTTAATTTTGTTACCAAAAATAAAAAATAAAAAAAAAATTTTAATGGTGGAAAGCAAGAGAATTAATTACTAAACTCAGACTGTTATAACCGTAATACACCTGTAACTTGTAAAGCGTGTTTTGTTGAATTAGATTCACCCCTTACTCCGACTGGGCTGTCCAGTTAAAACCGGTCGAGAAAGAAGATAGGCTGAGGCATTGTGTAGAGAACAATACGTGTGCGTAATCCTCGCGTTCCCACGCATACAACTACCTTGTCATTGTTTACTAAATAAACGAGGGTGACCTATATTCCAGCGTAACAGCTGATCGTTTAAATAGAAACTAATGCAAATGTTTAATAATCACTGTTAATAAATGTTTACCATGTACTAAACTGTGTAGGCGATAATTGTGTATAGTATAGTAGAGCAAGTATTTTCACCGTGACAACAATTAAATTATATAGTGACTTAAATTTTCAAACAAATAAATGACTTAGTTAACCCTCCATGGTTAGATAAAGTGTTAAACCCCATGGCCCAAGACAGTAAACTTTTAAACTGAGTAAGACTGAAAACAAAGTAAGTAAAGTATCCTAAATAAATATGGTAATTAAATAGGAAATAATTCTAAGTAAGTTTCTTAAATCCCCCCCAAAGTAAATAATACATAAATAAAGAAAAAGGTAAGTTTCTTAGAAAGAGACCAAAAGGAAAATAATAATAAGTGAATAATAATTGCTTTAAATAATAAGGCTGAATAAATCTTAATTTAAACTAAATTGTGTGAAGTGTAGCAGTAAAAAAAAAAAATAAAAAAGGAATTAATAATAAAAGTGTAGTTGAATAGTGTAAACACCCGATCGTGGCCTGTTCAAATTAATTCCCCCGCTTGCCAGTAAGAGACAAACGCGTTCGTACCGGAAATATTGTAGGAAGCCTTCCCTATTGTTATAAATGGCAGCATCCCTAAACTATGAACACCACCCTAGTGTATATTACAAGGCATTGTGTAAAGTGTTTGTCCCCTTCTGCATATTTTGTTTATGTATTACAGCTGATCATTTAGAGAGAGAATAAGAATTATCTTCGTGAAATTCCGCTTCTCTCAGTAGCGTAAGAAATTAGGATTAGAAATAATCTAAAGTGGAGTACGGGATCCGCTTTAGGTTATATTAGATGTAATTAAGAAGTGATTATATACGTAACGTAACATAGTCACAACGGCGCCGACTGAAAAGGGTAATGATGGTGCAGAAAGGTGCCAAGGTAATCATTAGTGAGTGCTGAAAGCTAACTCGTGTAGTAGTTAGAGTAAGCCGATGTCAGTCGAGCCACGATATTGTGAGTTACGGAAAATTAGGGTAATTAGTATTAAGAATTAAAGTATAAGTTAGCATTGTAAGTAACGAGAAAAAGGGAATTTCACGAATGAGAACAAGATCATTTAAAGAGAGATAGAGAAAATAAACCGTATACTAAATTAAAATTCCTAACATTGACACCAAGCATACTCCAAGTCCCCAATTTTGCGTTCTCCTCACTAAAATTCTTAATGTGGAATTTAAGCGGCGGAGTATGTGACGATTTAATTGATAATAAAATATTTAATAATAAAACAAAATTAAAAAGCAATTAAGTATTTTTAAATCGAACTATTAAACCTAATGCCCCTGTACTAACTCAGAATAAGTATGAGATGTAAATGGAAAAATCTAACTAAACAATTAAGAAAAAATCTAATTGTAAAAAGCTATTAATATCACAGTTAACCCTTTTGTAAGTCATCATGCGTTGACCTGTATAATTCCGGACTCAACGTGCTTAGCGAACCGTCTTTAACTTAGAAATGTATAAAAATCGTCATGTTTGTAATTAGTAATTTGAAGGCACGAGTAGTAGTTAAATTAATTCCCGTAAATTAAATAAGTATAAATAATTTGTTTCTTCTTGTTATAATAATGTTAATTTAAATAAAAATAGGAACTATATTATCGCGGAGTACTCGCTCCGCTTGGTTGTAATGTGCCAGTCGAATCGAGTTAAGAGTTACTATGCAGCCGTCAGACAGTGCACACCTACGAGCGAGAGCTCTTCAGAAATGTGTTGATTAAAGTTAAATGTAACTATTAGCTACCACTACAAAACGTGGGGAGCAAGTTTTTAATATATAAAATGTAGAAAGGTTTTGTTAAGAAATGTAATAAGTTAAGAAAAATTAACAACACGTAAGCAAGATGACGTCTCCACTCAAGATGTAAACTCCAGTACAACTCTACATGTGAATATGTGACCTGCATAAACTGTACATATGGACGTCTACGACCCCTACGACGCTGACCAGGTCCTACGTGGATCTACCCCAAGTTTAACCAGCATTATTTCAATCTCCTCAGTGAAACAGCTATAAAGTATTCGCCGAATACTCGACCCAGATGACGACGCCGACTACCAGAATTCCCAAGTGTGACACCCCAGGACGAGGACTGCACAACTTATTGTAAAGGTGACTCGATAGCTTGACTATCGAGAGTTAATTACATTTGAGACATAACTTATAGATGAAAGAGACTTTTCAAAGACTATAATTTTCTTTAAACAATCAATGAAACCAAATAGATGTATACTGTAATATTGAAAATCATACGTTGTAACGTTAATATGTAAATGTTAATTATAATCCCGTTAGTAAATAATACCATTCTTCAAATGGTAAATGTAATCTTGCAAGCTCCTAGATGAGCGTAGTATTACTCAGACGTCTTTACAATATTTAAAGTAAACTCGGATCCGAGGTAAAAGTACATGATCAATATGATCCCTAGTTTTCCAGAGAACCCTTTAGAATATTTTTGTATAAATAATTATGTTATGGGATCCTTTCATATCATTTGTTAATAAAGAGAAGTCATCTTATTACACATTGAAGTGAATGCATAAATCAGTGAAATACCTTCCCTTGTTTCCTAATAATTAGCTTAATTATTATTGTTAATTGTGTTGAGTTTAATTTCAGTTCGTTACAACGTAGGCAGCCCGTATAATTGGCTAGTGTCAATTATGGTGGGTTCCTTGGATTTGTAACGTGGGGAAAACGATACAAAAATGCGCCACTCTGCTTTGAGTTAAAAAAAGGTTGTAAGCATCGTGACGCTAACAAAGATACGTCACTCTAATAATTAAAATAATTGTTACGTAGTAAAATAGATAACTCTCTACACTCGTTATCTGATCTATGCACTCAGTTACTGTATTTCATGTAACATTAATTTTCATAAAACTAATTTTTTTTAAGATACGTAATTTAATACCATGATAGTCTGTATAACTTGAAATATCATTGTATGACGCCAAATGCAAGTACGCACATGAATTTTAGTGCTTGTTAATCTGTTCAGTCTTTAACAGGTTTATATTGTGACAATTCAAGACCTGTAGTTTCATGAATATGCCTGCATAGAATGTAAGTGTATGTCTGTCGTCACGGTAAAAACAAAAACATAAACTCCTGCGTAAAGTAGACCCGGTTAATAACGTGTAAAGAAATTCGTAACTTAATTTTGTTACCAAAAATAAAAAATAAAAAAAAAATTTTAATGGTGGAAAGCAAGAGAATTAATTACTAAACTCAGACTGTTATAACCGTAATACACCTGTAACTTGTAAAGCGTGTTTTGTTGAATTAGATTCACCCCTTACTCCGACTGGGCTGTCCAGTTAAAACCGGTCGAGAAAGAAGATAGGCTGAGGCATTGTGTAGAGAACAATACGTGTGCGTAATCCTCGCGTTCCCACGCATACAACTACCTTGTCATTGTTTACTAAATAAACGAGGGTGACCTATATTCCAGCGTAACAGCTGATCGTTTAAATAGAAACTAATGCAAATGTTTAATAATCACTGTTAATAAATGTTTACCATGTACTAAACTGTGTAGGCGATAATTGTGTATAGTATAGTAGAGCAAGTATTTTCACCGTGACAACAATTAAATTATATAGTGACTTAAATTTTCAAACAAATAAATGACTTAGTTAACCCTCCATGGTTAGATAAAGTGTTAAACCCCATGGCCCAAGACAGTAAACTTTTAAACTGAGTAAGACTGAAAACAAAGTAAGTAAAGTATCCTAAATAAATATGGTAATTAAATAGGAAATAATTCTAAGTAAGTTTCTTAAATCCCCCCCAAAGTAAATAATACATAAATAAAGAAAAAGGTAAGTTTCTTAGAAAGAGACCAAAAGGAAAATAATAATAAGTGAATAATAATTGCTTTAAATAATAAGGCTGAATAAATCTTAATTTAAACTAAATTGTGTGAAGTGTAGCAGTAAAAAAAAAAAATAAAAAAGGAATTAATAATAAAAGTGTAGTTGAATAGTGTAAACACCCGATCGTGGCCTGTTCAAATTAATTCCCCCGCTTGCCAGTAAGAGACAAACGCGTTCGTACCGGAAATATTGTAGGAAGCCTTCCCTATTGTTATAAATGGCAGCATCCCTAAACTATGAACACCACCCTAGTGTATATTACAATGCATTGTGTAAAGTGTTTGTCCCCTTCTGCATATTTTGTTTATGTATTACAGCTGATCATTTAGAGAGAGAATAAGAATTATCTTCGTGAAATTCCGCTTCTCTCAGTAGCGTAAGAAATTAGGATTAGAAATAATCTAAAGTGGAGTACGGGATCCGCTTTAGGTTATATTAGATGTAATTAAGAAGTGATTATATACGTAACGTAACATAGTCACAACGGCGCCGACTGAAAAGGGTAATGATGGTGCAGAAAGGTGCCAAGGTAATCATTAGTGAGTGCTGAAAGCTAACTTGTGTAGTAGTTAGAGTAAGCCGATGTCAGTCGAGCCACGATATTGTGAGTTACGGAAAATTAGGGTAATTAGTATTAAGAATTAAAGTATAAGTTAGCATTGTAAGTAACGAGAAAAAGGGAATTTCACGAATGAGAACAAGATCATTTAAAGAGAGATAGAGAAAATAAACCGTATACTAAATTAAAATTCCTAACATTGACACCAAGCATACTCCAAGTCCCCAATTTTGCGTTCTCCTCACTAAAATTCTTAATGTGGAATTTAAGCGGCGGAGTATGTGACGATTTAATTGATAATAAAATATTTAATAATAAAACAAAATTAAAAAGCAATTAAGTATTTTTAAATCGAACTATTAAACCTAATGCCCCTGTACTAACTCAGAATAAGTATGAGATGTAAATGGAAAAATCTAACTAAACAATTAAGAAAAAATCTAATTGTAAAAAGCTATTAATATCACAGTTAACCCTTTTGTAAGTCATCATGCGTTGACCTGTATAATTCCGGACTCAACGTGCTTAGCGAACCGTCTTTAACTTAGAAATGTATAAAAATCGTCATGTTTGTAATTAGTAATTTGAAGGCACGAGTAGTAGTTAAATTAATTCCCGTAAATTAAATAAGTATAAATAATTTGTTTCTTCTTGTTATAATAATGTTAATTTAAATAAAAATAGGAACTATATTATCGCGGAGTACTCGCTCCGCTTGGTTGTAATGTGCCAGTCGAATCGAGTTAAGAGTTACTATGCAGCCGTCAGACAGTGCACACCTACGAGCGAGAGTTCTTCAGAAATGTGTTGATTAAAGTTAAATGTAACTATTAGCTACCACTACAAAACGTGGGGAGCAAGTTTTTAATATATAAAATGTAGAAAGGTTTTGTTAAGAAATGTAATAAGTTAAGAAAAATTAACAACACGTAAGCAAGATGACGTCTCCACTCAAGATGTAAACTCCAGTACAACTCTACATGTGAATATGTGACCTGCATAAACTGTACATATGGACGTCTACGACCCCTACGACGCTGACCAGGTCCTACGTGGATCTACCCCAAGTTTAACCAGCATTATTTCAATCTCCTCAGTGAAACAGCTATAAAGTATTCGCCGAAGACTCGACCCAGATGACGACGCCGACTACCAGAATTCCCAAGTGTGACACCCCAGGACGAGGACTGCACAACTTATTGTAAAGGTGACTCGATAGCTTGACTATCGAGAGTTAATTACATTTGAGACATAACTTATAGATGAAAGAGACTTTTCAAAGACTATAATTTTCTTTAAACAATCAATGAAACCAAATAGATGTATACTGTAATATTGAAAATCATACGTTGTAACGTTAATATGTAAATGTTAATTATAATCCCGTTAGTAAATAATACCATTCTTCAAATGGTAAATGTAATCTTGCAAGCTCCTAGATGAGCGTAGTATTACTCAGACGTCTTTACAATATTTAAAGTAAACTCGGATCCGAGGTAAAAGTACATGATCAATATGATCCCTAGTTTTCCAGAGAACCCTTTAGAATATTTTTGTATAAATAATTATGTTATGGGATCCTTTCATATCATTTGTTAATAAAGAGAAGTCATCTTATTACACATTGAAGTGAATGCATAAATCAGTGAAATACCTTCCCTTGTTTCCTAATAATTAGCTTAATTATTATTGTTAATTGTGTTGAGTTTAATTTCAGTTCGTTACAACGTAGGCAGCCCGTATAATTGGCTAGTGTCAATTATGGTGGGTTCCTTGGATTTGTAACGTGGGCAAAACGATACAAAAATGCGCCACTCTGCTTTGAGTTAAAAAAAGGTTGTAAGCATCGTGACGCTAACAAAGATACGTCACTCTAATAATTAAAATAATTGTTACGTAGTAAAATAGATAACTCTCTACACTCGTTATCTGATCTATGCACTCAGTTACTGTATTTCATGTAACATTAATTTTCATAAAACTAATTTTTTTTAAGATACGTAATTTAATACCATGATAGTCTGTATAACTTGAAATATCATTGTATGACGCCAAATGCAAGTACGCACATGAATTTTAGTGCTTGTTAATCTGTTCAGTCTTTAACAGGTTTATATTGTGACAATTCAAGACCTGTAGTTTCATGAATATGCCTGCATAGAATGTAAGTGTATGTCTGTCGTCACGGTAAAAACAAAAACATAAACTCCTGCGTAAAGTAGACCCGGTTAATAACGTGTAAAGAAATTCGTAACTTAATTTTGTTACCAAAAATAAAAAATAAAAAAAAAATTTTAATGGTGGAAAGCAAGAGAATTAATTACTAAACTCAGACTGTTATAACCGTAATACACCTGTAACTTGTAAAGCGTGTTTTGTTGAATTAGATTCACCCCTTACTCCGACTGGGCTGTCCAGTTAAAACCGGCCGAGAAAGAAGATAGGCTGAGGCATTGTGTAGAGAACAATACGTGTGCGTAATCCTCGCGTTCCCACGCATACAACTACCTTGTCATTGTTTACTAAATAAACGAGGGTGACCTATATTCCAGCGTAACAGCTGATCGTTTAAATAGAAACTAATGCAAATGTTTAATAATCACTGTTAATAAATGTTTACCATGTACTAAACTGTGTAGGCGATAATTGTGTATAGTATAGTAGAGCAAGTATTTTCACCGTGACAACAATTAAATTATATAGTGACTTAAATTTTCAAACAAATAAATGACTTAGTTAACCCTCCATGGTTAGATAAAGTGTTAAACCCCATGGCCCAAGACAGTAAACTTTTAAACTGAGTAAGACTGAAAACAAAGTAAGTAAAGTATCCTAAATAAATATGGTAATTAAATAGGAAATAATTCTAAGTAAGTTTCTTAAATCCCCCCCAAAGTAAATAATACATAAATAAAGAAAAAGGTAAGTTTCTTAGAAAGAGACCAAAAGGAAAATAATAATAAGTGAATAATAATTGCTTTAAATAATAAGGCTGAATAAATCTTAATTTAAACTAAATTGTGTGAAGTGTAGCAGTAAAAAAAAAAAAATAAAAAAGGAATTAATAATAAAAGTGTAGTTGAATAGTGTAAACACCCGATCGTGGCCTGTTCAAATTAATTCCCCCGCTTGCCAGTAAGAGACAAACGCGTTCGTACCGGAAATATTGTAGGAAGCCTTCCCTATTGTTATAAATGGCAGCATCCCTAAACTATGAACACCACCCTAGTGTATATTACAAGGCATTGTGTAAAGTGTTTGTCCCCTTCTGCATATTTTGTTTATGTATTACAGCTGATCATTTAGAGAGAGAATAAGAATTATCTTCGTGAAATTCCGCTTCTCTCAGTAGCGTAAGAAATTAGGATTAGAAATAATCTAAAGTGGAGTACGGGATCCGCTTTAGGTTATATTAGATGTAATTAAGAAGTGATTATATACGTAACGTAACATAGTCACAACGGCGCCGACTGAAAAGGGTAATGATGGTGCAGAAAGGTGCCAAGGTAATCATTAGTGAGTGCTGAAAGCTAACTTGTGTAGTAGTTAGAGTAAGCCGATGTCAGTCGAGCCACGATATTGTGAGTTACGGAAAATTAGGGTAATTAGTATTAAGAATTAAAGTATAAGTTAGCATTGTAAGTAACGAGAAAAAGGGAATTTCACGAATGAGAACAAGATCATTTAAAGAGAGATAGAGAAAATAAACCGTATACTAAATTAAAATTCCTAACATTGACACCAAGCATACTCCAAGTCCCCAATTTTGCGTTCTCCTCACTAAAATTCTTAATGTGGAATTTAAGCGGCGGAGTATGTGACGATTTAATTGATAATAAAATATTTAATAATAAAACAAAATTAAAAAGCAATTAAGTATTTTTAAATCGAACTATTAAACCTAATGCCCCTGTACTAACTCAGAATAAGTATGAGATGTAAATGGAAAAATCTAACTAAACAATTAAGAAAAAATCTAATTGTAAAAAGCTATTAATATCACAGTTAACCCTTTTGTAAGTCATCATGCGTTGACCTGTATAATTCCGGACTCAACGTGCTTAGCGAACCGTCTTTAACTTAGAAATGTATAAAAATCGTCATGTTTGTAATTAGTAATTTGAAGGCACGAGTAGTAGTTAAATTAATTCCCGTAAATTAAATAAGTATAAATAATTTGTTTCTTCTTGTTATAATAATGTTAATTTAAATAAAAATAGGAACTATATTATCGCGGAGTACTCGCTCCGCTTGGTTGTAATGTGCCAGTCGAATCGAGTTAAGAGTTACTATGCAGCCGTCAGACAGTGCACACCTACGAGCGAGAGCTCTTCAGAAATGTGTTGACTAAAGTTAAATGTAACTATTAGCTACCACTACAAAACGTGGGGAGCAAGTTTTTAATATATAAAATGTAGAAAGGTTTTGTTAAGAAATGTAATAAGTTAAGAAAAATTAACAACACGTAAGCAAGATGACGTCTCCACTCAAGATGTAAACTCCAGTACAACTCTACATGTGAATATGTGACCTGCATAAACTGTACATATGGACGTCTACGACCCCTACGACGCTGACCAGGACCTACGTGGATCTACCCCAAGTTTAACCAGCATTATTTCAATCTCCTCAGTGAAACAGCTATAAAGTATTCGCCGAAGACTCGACCCAGATGACGACGCCGACTACCAGAATTCCCAAGTGTGACACCCCAGGACGAGGACAGCACAACTTATTGTAAAGGTGACTCGATAGCTTGACTATCGAGAGTTAATTACATTTGAGACATAACTTATAGATGAAAGAGACTTTTCAAAGACTATAATTTTCTTTAAACAATCAATGAAACCAAATAGATGTATACTGTAATATTGAAAATCATACGTTTTAACGTTAATATGTAAATGTTAATTATAATCCCGTTAGTAAATAATACCATTCTTCAAATGGTAAATGTAATCTTGCAAGCTCCTAGATGAGCGTAGTATTACTCAGACGTCTTTACAATATTTAAAGTAAACTCGGATCCGAGGTAAAAGTACATGATCAATATAATCCCTAATTGTCCAGAGAACCCTTTAGAATATTTTTGTATAAATAATTATGTTATGGGATCCTTTCATATCATTTGTTAATAAAGAGAAGTCATCTTATTACACATTGAAGTGAATGCATAAATCAGTGAAATACCTTCCATTGTTTCCTAATAATTAGCTTAATTATTATTGTTAATTGTGTTGAGTTTAATTTCAGTTCGTTACAACGTAGGCAGCCCGTATAATTGGCTAGTGTCAATTATGATGGGTTCCTTGGATTTGTAACGTGGGCAAAACGATACAAAAATGCGCCACTCTGCTTTGAGTTAAAAAAAGGTTGTAAGCATCGTGACGCTAACAAAGATACGTCACTCTAATAATTAAAATAATTGTTACGTAGTAAAATAGATAACTCTCTACACTCGTTATCTGATCTATGCACTCAGTTACTGTATTTCATGTAACATTAATTTTCATAAAACTAATTTTTTTTAAGATACGTAATTTAATACCATGATAGTCTGTATAACTTGAAATATCATTGTATGACGCCAAATGCAAGTACGCACATGAATTTTAGTGCTTGTTAATCTGTTCAGTCTTTAACAGGTTTATATTGTGACAATTCAAGACCTGTAGTTTCATGAATATGCCTGCATAGAATGTAAGTGTATGTCTGTCGTCACGGTAAAAACAAAAACATAAACTCCTGCGTAAAGTAGACCCGGTTAATAACGTGTAAAGAAATTCGTAACTTAATTTTGTTACCAAAAATAAAAAATAAAAAAAAAATTTTAATGGTGGAAAGCAAGAGAATTAATTACTAAACTCAGACTGTTATAACCGTAATACACCTGTAACTTGTAAAGCGTGTTTTGTTGAATTAGATTCACCCCTTACTCCGACTGGGCTGTCCAGTTAAAACCGGTCGAGAAAGAAGATAGGCTGAGGCATTGTGTAGAGAACAATACGTGTGCGTAATCCTCGCGTTCCCACGCATACAACTACCTTGTCATTGTTTACTAAATAAACGAGGGTGACCTATATTCCAGCGTAACAGCTGATCGTTTAAATAGAAACTAATGCAAATGTTTAATAATCACTGTTAATAAATGTTTACCATGTACTAAACTGTGTAGGCGATAATTGTGTATAGTATAGTAGAGCAAGTATTTTCACCGTGACAACAATTAAATTATATAGTGACTTAAATTTTCAAACAAATAAATGACTTAGTTAACCCTCCATGGTTAGATAAAGTGTTAAACCCCATGGCCCAAGACAGTAAACTTTTAAACTGAGTAAGACTGAAAACAAAGTAAGTAAAGTATCCTAAATAAATATGGTAATTAAATAGGAAATAATTCTAAGTAAGTTTCTTAAATCCCCCCCAAAGTAAATAATACATAAATAAAGAAAAAGGTAAGTTTCTTAGAAAGAGACCAAAAGGAAAATAATAATAAGTGAATAATAATTGCTTTAAATAATAAGGCTGAATAAATCTTAATTTAAACTAAATTGTGTGAAGTGTAGCAGTAAAAAAAAAAAGAAAAAAGGAATTAATAATAAAAGTGTAGTTGAATAGTGTAAACACCCGATCGTGGCCTGTTCAAATTAATTCCCCCGCTTGCCAGTAAGAGACAAACGCGTTCGTACCGGAAATATTGTAGGAAGCCTTCCCTATTGTTATAAATGGCAGCATCCCTAAACTATGAACACCACCCTAGTGTATATTACAATGCATTGTGTAAAGTGTTTGTCCCCTTCTGCATATTTTGTTTATGTATTACAGCTGATCATTTAGAGAGAGAATAAGAATTATCTTCGTGAAATTCCGCTTCTCTCAGTAGCGTAAGAAATTAGGATTAGAAATAATCTAAAGTGGAGTACGGGATCCGCTTTAGGTTATATTAGATGTAATTAAGAAGTGATTATATACGTAACGTAACATAGTCACAACGGCGCCGACTGAAAAGGGTAATGATGGTGCAGAAAGGTGCCAAGGTAATCATTAGTGAGTGCTGAAAGCTAACTTGTGTAGTAGTTAGAGTAAGCCGATGTCAGTCGAGCCACGATATTGTGAGTTACGGAAAATTAGGGTAATTAGTATTAAGAATTAAAGTATAAGTTAGCATTGTAAGTAACGAGAAAAAGGGAATTTCACGAATGAGAACAAGATCATTTAAAGAGAGATAGAGAAAATAAACCGTATACTAAATTAAAATTCCTAACATTGACACCAAGCATACTCCAAGTCCCCAATTTTGCGTTCTCCTCACTAAAATTCTTAATGTGGAATTTAAGCGGCGGAGTATGTGACGATTTAATTGATAATAAAATATTTAATAATAAAACAAAATTAAAAAGCAATTAAGTATTTTTAAATCGAACTATTAAACCTAATGCCCCTGTACTAACTCAGAATAAGTATGAGATGTAAATGGAAAAATCTAACTAAACAATTAAGAAAAAATCTAATTGTAAAAAGCTATTAATATCACAGTTAACCCTTTTGTAAGTCATCATGCGTTGACCTGTATAATTCCGGACTCAACGTGCTTAGCGAACCGTCTTTAACTTAGAAATGTATAAAAATCGTCATGTTTGTAATTAGTAATTTGAAGGCACGAGTAGTAGTTAAATTAATTCCCGTAAATTAAATAAGTATAAATAATTTGTTTCTTCTTGTTATAATAATGTTAATTTAAATAAAAATAGGAACTATATTATCGCGGAGTACTCGCTCCGCTTGGTTGTAATGTGCCAGTCGAATCGAGTTAAGAGTTACTATGCAGCCGTCAGACAGTGCACACCTACGAGCGAGAGCTCTTCAGAAATGTGTTGATTAAAGTTAAATGTAACTATTAGCTACCACTACAAAACGTGGGGAGCAAGTTTTTAATATATAAAATGTAGAAAGGTTTTGTTAAGAAATGTAATAAGTTAAGAAAAATTAACAACACGTAAGCAAGATGACGTCTCCACTCAAGATGTAAACTCCAGTACAACTCTACATGTGAATATGTGACCTGCATAAACTGTACATATGGACGTCTACGACCCCTACGACGCTGACCAGGTCCTACGTGGATCTACCCCAAGTTTAACCAGCATTATTTCAATCTCCTCAGTGAAACAGCTATAAAGTATTCGCCGAAGACTCGACCCAGATGACGACGCCGACTACCAGAATTCCCAAGTGTGACACCCCAGGACGAGGACTGCACAACTTATTGTAAAGGTGACTCGATAGCTTGACTATCGAGAGTTAATTACATTTGAGACATAACTTATAGATGAAAGAGACTTTTCAAAGACTATAATTTTCTTTAAACAATCAATGAAACCAAATAGATGTATACTGTAATATTGAAAATCATACGTTGTAACGTTAATATGTAAATGTTAATTATAATCCCGTTAGTAAATAATACCATTCTTCAAATGGTAAATGTAATCTTGCAAGCTCCTAGATGAGCGTAGTATTACTCAGACGTCTTTACAATATTTAAAGTAAACTCGGATCCGAGGTAAAAGTACATGATCAATATGATCCCTAGTTTTCCAGAGAACCCTTTAGAATATTTTTGTATAAATAATTATGTTATGGGATCCTTTCATATCATTTGTTAATAAAGAGAAGTCATCTTATTACACATTGAAGTGAATGCATAAATCAGTGAAATACCTTCCCTTGTTTCCTAATAATTAGCTTAATTATTATTGTTAATTGTGTTGAGTTTAATTTCAGTTCGTTACAACGTAGGCAGCCCGTATAATTGGCTAGTGTCAATTATGGTGGGTTCCTTGGATTTGTAACGTGGGCAAAACGATACAAAAATGCGCCACTCTGCTTTGAGTTAAAAAAAGGTTGTAAGCATCGTGACGCTAACAAAGATACGTCACTCTAATAATTAAAATAATTGTTACGTAGTAAAATAGATAACTCTCTACACTCGTTATCTGATCTATGCACTCAGTTACTGTATTTCATGTAACATTAATTTTCATAAAACTAATTTTTTTTAAGATACGTAATTTAATACCATGATAGTCTGTATAACTTGAAATATCATTGTATGACGCCAAATGCAAGTACGCACATGAATTTTAGTGCTTGTTAATCTGTTCAGTCTTTAACAGGTTTATATTGTGACAATTCAAGACCTGTAGTTTCATGAATATGCCTGCATAGAATGTAAGTGTATGTCTGTCGTCACGGTAAAAACAAAAACATAAACTCCTGCGTAAAGTAGACCCGGTTAATAACGTGTAAAGAAATTCGTAACTTAATTTTGTTACCAAAAATAAAAAATAAAAAAAAAATTTTAATGGTGGAAAGCAAGAGAATTAATTACTAAACTCAGACTGTTATAACCGTAATACACCTGTAACTTGTAAAGCGTGTTTTGTTGAATTAGATTCACCCCTTACTCCGACTGGGCTGTCCAGTTAAAACCGGTCGAGAAAGAAGATAGGCTGAGGCATTGTGTAGAGAACAATACGTGTGCGTAATCCTCGCGTTCCCACGCATACAACTACCTTGTCATTGTTTACTAAATAAACGAGGGTGACCTATATTCCAGCGTAACAGCTGATCGTTTAAATAGAAACTAATGCAAATGTTTAATAATCACTGTTAATAAATGTTTACCATTTACTAAACTGTGTAGGCGATAATTGTGTATAGTATAGTAGAGCAAGTATTTTCACCGTGACAACAATTAAATTATATAGTGACTTAAATTTTCAAACAAATAAATGACTTAGTTAACCCTCCATGGTTAGATAAAGTGTTAAACCCCATGGCCCAAGACAGTAAACTTTTAAACTGAGTAAGACTGAAAACAAAGTAAGTAAAGTATCCTAAATAAATATGGTAATTAAATAGGAAATAATTCTAAGTAAGTTTCTTAAATCCCCCCCAAAGTAAATAATACATAAATAAAGAAAAAGGTAAGTTTCTTAGAAAGAGACCAAAAGGAAAATAATAATAAGTGAATAATAATTGCTTTAAATAATAAGGCTGAATAAATCTTAATTTAAACTAAATTGTGTGAAGTGTAGCAGTAAAAAAAAAAAAATAAAAAAGGAATTAATAATAAAAGTGTAGTTGAATAGTGTAAACACCCGATCGTGGCCTGTTCAAATTAATTCCCCCGCTTGCCAGTAAGAGACAAACGCGTTCGTACCGGAAATATTGTAGGAAGCCTTCCCTATTGTTATAAATGGCAGCATCCCTAAACTATGAACACCACCCTAGTGTATATTACAAGGCATTGTGTAAAGTGTTTGTCCCCTTCTGCATATTTTGTTTATGTATTACAGCTGATCATTTAGAGAGAGAATAAGAATTATCTTCGTGAAATTCCGCTTCTCTCAGTAGCGTAAGAAATTAGGATTAGAAATAATCTAAAGTGGAGTACGGGATCCGCTTTAGGTTATATTAGATGTAATTAAGAAGTGATTATATACGTAACGTAACATAGTCACAACGGCGCCGACTGAAAAGGGTAATGATGGTGCAGAAAGGTGCCAAGGTAATCATTAGTGAGTGCTGAAAGCTAACTTGTGTAGTAGTTAGAGTAAGCCGATGTCAGTCGAGCCACGATATTGTGAGTTACGGAAAATTAGGGTAATTAGTATTAAGAATTAAAGTATAAGTTAGCATTGTAAGTAACGAGAAAAAGGGAATTTCACGAATGAGAACAAGATCATTTAAAGAGAGATAGAGAAAATAAACCGTATACTAAATTAAAATTCCTAACATTGACACCAAGCATACTCCAAGTCCCCAATTTTGCGTTCTCCTCACTAAAATTCTTAATGTGGAATTTAAGCGGCGGAGTATGTGACGATTTAATTGATAATAAAATATTTAATAATAAAACAAAATTAAAAAGCAATTAAGTATTTTTAAATCGAACTATTAAACCTAATGCCCCTGTACTAACTCAGAATAAGTATGAGATGTAAATGGAAAAATCTAACTAAACAATTAAGAAAAAATCTAATTGTAAAAAGCTATTAATATCACAGTTAACCCTTTTGTAAGTCATCATGCGTTGACCTGTATAATTCCGGACTCAACGTGCTTAGCGAACCGTCTTTAACTTAGAAATGTATAAAAATCGTCATGTTTGTAATTAGTAATTTGAAGGCACGAGTAGTAGTTAAATTAATTCCCGTAAATTAAATAAGTATAAATAATTTGTTTCTTCTTGTTATAATAATGTTAATTTAAATAAAAATAGGAACTATATTATCGCGGAGTACTCGCTCCGCTTGGTTGTAATGTGCCAGTCGAATCGAGTTAAGAGTTACTATGCAGCCGTCAGACAGTGCACACCTACGAGCGAGAGCTCTTCAGAAATGTGTTGACTAAAGTTAAATGTAACTATTAGCTACCACTACAAAACGTGGGGAGCAAGTTTTTAATATATAAAATGTAGAAAGGTTTTGTTAAGAAATGTAATAAGTTAAGAAAAATTAACAACACGTAAGCAAGATGACGTCTCCACTCAAGATGTAAACTCCAGTACAACTCTACATGTGAATATGTGACCTGCATAAACTGTACATATGGACGTCTACGACCCCTACGACGCTGACCAGGACCTACGTGGATCTACCCCAAGTTTAACCAGCATTATTTCAATCTCCTCAGTGAAACAGCTATAAAGTATTCGCCGAAGACTCGACCCAGATGACGACGCCGACTACCAGAATTCCCAAGTGTGACACCCCAGGACGAGGACAGCACAACTTATTGTAAAGGTGACTCGATAGCTTGACTATCGAGAGTTAATTACATTTGAGACATAACTTATAGATGAAAGAGACTTTTCAAAGACTATAATTTTCTTTAAACAATCAATGAAACCAAATAGATGTATACTGTAATATTGAAAATCATACGTTTTAACGTTAATATGTAAATGTTAATTATAATCCCGTTAGTAAATAATACCATTCTTCAAATGGTAAATGTAATCTTGCAAGCTCCTAGATGAGCGTAGTATTACTCAGACGTCTTTACAATATTTAAAGTAAACTCGGATCCGAGGTAAAAGTACATGATCAATATAATCCCTAATTGTCCAGAGAACCCTTTAGAATATTTTTGTATAAATAATTATGTTATGGGATCCTTTCATATCATTTGTTAATAAAGAGAAGTCATCTTATTACACATTGAAGTGAATGCATAAATCAGTGAAATACCTTCCATTGTTTCCTAATAATTAGCTTAATTATTATTGTTAATTGTGTTGAGTTTAATTTCAGTTCGTTACAACGTAGGCAGCCCGTATAATTGGCTAGTGTCAATTATGATGGGTTCCTTGGATTTGTAACGTGGGCAAAACGATACAAAAATGCGCCACTCTGCTTTGAGTTAAAAAAAGGTTGTAAGCATCGTGACGCTAACAAAGATACGTCACTCTAATAATTAAAATAATTGTTACGTAGTAAAATAGATAACTCTCTACACTCGTTATCTGATCTATGCACTCAGTTACTGTATTTCATGTAACATTAATTTTCATAAAACTAATTTTTTTTAAGATACGTAATTTAATACCATGATAGTCTGTATAACTTGAAATATCATTGTATGACGCCAAATGCAAGTACGCACATGAATTTTAGTGCTTGTTAATCTGTTCAGTCTTTAACAGGTTTATATTGTGACAATTCAAGACCTGTAGTTTCATGAATATGCCTGCATAGAATGTAAGTGTATGTCTGTCGTCACGGTAAAAACAAAAACATAAACTCCTGCGTAAAGTAGACCCGGTTAATAACGTGTAAAGAAATTCGTAACTTAATTTTGTTACCAAAAATAAAAAATAAAAAAAAAATTTTAATGGTGGAAAGCAAGAGAATTAATTACTAAACTCAGACTGTTATAACCGTAATACACCTGTAACTTGTAAAGCGTGTTTTGTTGAATTAGATTCACCCCTTACTCCGACTGGGCTGTCCAGTTAAAACCGGTCGAGAAAGAAGATAGGCTGAGGCATTGTGTAGAGAACAATACGTGTGCGTAATCCTCGCGTTCCCACGCATACAACTACCTTGTCATTGTTTACTAAATAAACGAGGGTGACCTATATTCCAGCGTAACAGCTGATCGTTTAAATAGAAACTAATGCAAATGTTTAATAATCACTGTTAATAAATGTTTACCATGTACTAAACTGTGTAGGCGATAATTGTGTATAGTATAGTAGAGCAAGTATTTTCACCGTGACAACAATTAAATTATATAGTGACTTAAATTTTCAAACAAATAAATGACTTAGTTAACCCTCCATGGTTAGATAAAGTGTTAAACCCCATGGCCCAAGACAGTAAACTTTTAAACTGAGTAAGACTGAAAACAAAGTAAGTAAAGTATCCTAAATAAATATGGTAATTAAATAGGAAATAATTCTAAGCAAGTTTCTTAAATCCCCCCCAAAGTAAATAATACATAAATAAAGAAAAAGGTAAGTTTCTTAGAAAGAGACCAAAAGGAAAATAATAATAAGTGAATAATAATTGCTTTAAATAATAAGGCTGAATAAATCTTAATTTAAACTAAATTGTGTGAAGTGTAGCAGTAAAAAAAAAAAAATAAAAAAGGAATTAATAATAAAAGTGTAGTTGAATAGTGTAAACACCCGATCGTGGCCTGTTCAAATTAATTCCCCCGCTTGCCAGTAAGAGACAAACGCGTTCGTACCGGAAATATTGTAGGAAGCCTTCCCTATTGTTATAAATGGCAGCATCCCTAAACTATGAACACCACCCTAGTGTATATTACAAGGCATTGTGTAAAGTGTTTGTCCCCTTCTGCATATTTTGTTTATGTATTACAGCTGATCATTTAGAGAGAGAATAAGAATTATCTTCGTGAAATTCCGCTTCTCTCAGTAGCGTAAGAAATTAGGATTAGAAATAATCTAAAGTGGAGTACGGGATCCGCTTTAGGTTATATTAGATGTAATTAAGAAGTGATTATATACGTAACGTAACATAGTCACAACGGCGCCGACTGAAAAGGGTAATGATGGTGCAGAAAGGTGCCAAGGTAATCATTAGTGAGTGCTGAAAGCTAACTTGTGTAGTAGTTAGAGTAAGCCGATGTCAGTCGAGCCACGATATTGTGAGTTACGGAAAATTAGGGTAATTAGTATTAAGAATTAAAGTATAAGTTAGCATTGTAAGTAACGAGAAAAAGGGAATTTCACGAATGAGAACAAGATCATTTAAAGAGAGATAGAGAAAATAAACCGTATACTAAATTAAAATTCCTAACATTGACACCAAGCATACTCCAAGTCCCCAATTTTGCGTTCTCCTCACTAAAATTCTTAATGTGGAATTTAAGCGGCGGAGTATGTGACGATTTAATTGATAATAAAATATTTAATAATAAAACAAAATTAAAAAGCAATTAAGTATTTTTAAATCGAACTATTAAACCTAATGCCCCTGTACTAACTCAGAATAAGTATGAGATGTAAATGGAAAAATCTAACTAAACAATTAAGAAAAAATCTAATTGTAAAAAGCTATTAATATCACAGTTAACCCTTTTGTAAGTCATCATGCGTTGACCTGTATAATTCCGGACTCAACGTGCTTAGCGAACCGTCTTTAACTTAGAAATGTATAAAAATCGTCATGTTTGTAATTAGTAATTTGAAGGCACGAGTAGTAGTTAAATTAATTCCCGTAAATTAAATAAGTATAAATAATTTGTTTCTTCTTGTTATAATAATGTTAATTTAAATAAAAATAGGAACTATATTATCGCGGAGTACTCGCTCCGCTTGGTTGTAATGTGCCAGTCGAATCGAGTTAAGAGTTACTATGCAGCCGTCAGACAGTGCACACCTACGAGCGAGAGCTCTTCAGAAATGTGTTGATTAAAGTTAAATGTAACTATTAGCTACCACTACAAAACGTGGGGAGCAAGTTTTTAATATATAAAATGTAGAAAGGTTTTGTTAAGAAATGTAATAAGTTAAGAAAAATTAACAACACGTAAGCAAGATGACGTCTCCACTCAAGATGTAAACTCCAGTACAACTCTACATGTGAATATGTGACCTGCATAAACTGTACATATGGACGTCTACGACCCCTACGACGCTGACCAGGACCTACGTGGATCTACCCCAAGTTTAACCAGCATTATTTCAATCTCCTCAGTGAAACAGCTATAAAGTATTCGCCGAAGACTCGACCCAGATGACGACGCCGACTACCAGAATTCCCAAGTGTGACACCCCAGGACGAGGACAGCACAACTTATTGTAAAGGTGACTCGATAGCTTGACTATCGAGAGTTAATTACATTTGAGACATAACTTATAGATGAAAGAGACTTTTCAAAGACTATAATTTTCTTTAAACAATCAATGAAACCAAATAGATGTATACTGTAATATTGAAAATCATACGTTTTAACGTTAATATGTAAATGTTAATTATAATCCCGTTAGTAAATAATACCATTCTTCAAATGGTAAATGTAATCTTGCAAGCTCCTAGATGAGCGTAGTATTACTCAGACGTCTTTACAATATTTAAAGTAAACTCGGATCCGAGGTAAAAGTACATGATCAATATAATCCCTAATTGTCCAGAGAACCCTTTAGAATATTTTTGTATAAATAATTATGTTATGGGATCCTTTCATATCATTTGTTAATAAAGAGAAGTCATCTTATTACACATTGAAGTGAATGCATAAATCAGTGAAATACCTTCCCTTGTTTCCTAATAATTAGCTTAATTATTATTGTTAATTGTGTTGAGTTTAATTTCAGTTCGTTACAACGTAGGCAGCCCGTATAATTGGCTAGTGTCAATTATGATGGGTTCCTTGGATTTGTAACGTGGGCAAAACGATACAAAAATGCGCCACTCTGCTTTGAGTTAAAAAAAGGTTGTAAGCATCGTGACGCTAACAAAGATACGTCACTCTAATAATTAAAATAATTGTTACGTAGTAAAATAGATAACTCTCTACACTCGTTATCTGATCTATGCACTCAGTTACTGTATTTCATGTAACATTAATTTTCATAAAACTAATTTTTTTTAAGATACGTAATTTAATACCATGATAGTCTGTATAACTTGAAATATCATTGTATGACGCCAAATGCAAGTACGCACATGAATTTTAGTGCTTGTTAATCTGTTCAGTCTTTAACAGGTTTATATTGTGACAATTCAAGACCTGTAGTTTCATGAATATGCCTGCATAGAATGTAAGTGTATGTCTGTCGTCACGGTAAAAACAAAAACATAAACTCCTGCGTAAAGTAGACCCGGTTAATAACGTGTAAAGAAATTCGTAACTTAATTTTGTTACCAAAAATAAAAAATAAAAAAAAAATTTTAATGGTGGAAAGCAAGAGAATTAATTACTAAACTCAGACTGTTATAACCGTAATACACCTGTAACTTGTAAAGCGTGTTTTGTTGAATTAGATTCACCCCTTACTCCGACTGGGCTGTCCAGTTAAAACCGGTCGAGAAAGAAGATAGGCTGAGGCATTGTGTAGAGAACAATACGTGTGCGTAATCCTCGCGTTCCCACGCATACAACTACCTTGTCATTGTTTACTAAATAAACGAGGGTGACCTATATTCCAGCGTAACAGCTGATCGTTTAAATAGAAACTAATGCAAATGTTTAATAATCACTGTTAATAAATGTTTACCATGTACTAAACTGTGTAGGCGATAATTGTGTATAGTATAGTAGAGCAAGTATTTTCACCGTGACAACAATTAAATTATATAGTGACTTAAATTTTCAAACAAATAAATGACTTAGTTAACCCTCCATGGTTAGATAAAGTGTTAAACCCCATGGCCCAAGACAGTAAACTTTTAAACTGAGTAAGACTGAAAACAAAGTAAGTAAAGTATCCTAAATAAATATGGTAATTAAATAGGAAATAATTCTAAGTAAGTTTCTTAAATCCCCCCCAAAGTAAATAATACATAAATAAAGAAAAAGGTAAGTTTCTTAGAAAGAGACCAAAAGGAAAATAATAATAAGTGAATAATAATTGCTTTAAATAATAAGGCTGAATAAATCTTAATTTAAACTAAATTGTGTGAAGTGTAGCAGTAAAAAAAAAAAATAAAAAAGGAATTAATAATAAAAGTGTAGTTGAATAGTGTAAACACCCGATCGTGGCCTGTTCAAATTAATTCCCCCGCTTGCCAGTAAGAGACAAACGCGTTCGTACCGGAAATATTGTAGGAAGCCTTCCCTATTGTTATAAATGGCAGCATCCCTAAACTATGAACACCACCCTAGTGTATATTACAAGGCATTGTGTAAAGTGTTTGTCCCCTTCTGCATATTTTGTTTATGTATTACAGCTGATCATTTAGAGAGAGAATAAGAATTATCTTCGTGAAATTCCGCTTCTCTCAGTAGCGTAAGAAATTAGGATTAGAAATAATCTAAAGTGGAGTACGGGATCCGCTTTAGGTTATATTAGATGTAATTAAGAAGTGATTATATACGTAACGTAACATAGTCACAACGGCGCCGACTGAAAAGGGTAATGATGGTGCAGAAAGGTGCCAAGGTAATCATTAGTGAGTGCTGAAAGCTAACTTGTGTAGTAGTTAGAGTAAGCCGATGTCAGTCGAGCCACGATATTGTGAGTTACGGAAAATTAGGGTAATTAGTATTAAGAATTAAAGTATAAGTTAGCATTGTAAGTAACGAGAAAAAGGGAATTTCACGAATGAGAACAAGATCATTTAAAGAGAGATAGAGAAAATAAACCGTATACTAAATTAAAATTCCTAACATTGACACCAAGCATACTCCAAGTCCCCAATTTTGCGTTCTCCTCACTAAAATTCTTAATGTGGAATTTAAGCGGCGGAGTATGTGACGATTTAATTGATAATAAAATATTTAATAATAAAACAAAATTAAAAAGCAATTAAGTATTTTTAAATCGAACTATTAAACCTAATGCCCCTGTACTAACTCAGAATAAGTATGAGATGTAAATGGAAAAATCTAACTAAACAATTAAGAAAAAATCTAATTGTAAAAAGCTATTAATATCACAGTTAACCCTTTTGTAAGTCATCATGCGTTGACCTGTATAATTCCGGACTCAACGTGCTTAGCGAACCGTCTTTAACTTAGAAATGTATAAAAATCGTCATGTTTGTAATTAGTAATTTGAAGGCACGAGTAGTAGTTAAATTAATTCCCGTAAATTAAATAAGTATAAATAATTTGTTTCTTCTTGTTATAATAATGTTAATTTAAATAAAAATAGGAACTATATTATCGCGGAGTACTCGCTCCGCTTGGTTGTAATGTGCCAGTCGAATCGAGTTAAGAGTTACTATGCAGCCGTCAGACAGTGCACACCTACGAGCGAGAGCTCTTCAGAAATGTGTTGATTAAAGTTAAATGTAACTATTAGCTACCACTACAAAACGTGGGGAGCAAGTTTTTAATATATAAAATGTAGAAAGGTTTTGTTAAGAAATGTAATAAGTTAAGAAAAATTAACAACACGTAAGCAAGATGACGTCTCCACTCAAGATGTAAACTCCAGTACAACTCTACATGTGAATATGTGACCTGCATAAACTGTACATATGGACGTCTACGACCCCTACGACGCTGACCAGGACCTACGTGGATCTACCCCAAGTTTAACCAGCATTATTTCAATCTCCTCAGTGAAACAGCTATAAAGTATTCGCCGAAGACTCGACCCAGATGACGACGCCGACTACCAGAATTCCCAAGTGTGACACCCCAGGACGAGGACAGCACAACTTATTGTAAAGGTGACTCGATAGCTTGACTATCGAGAGTTAATTACATTTGAGACATAACTTATAGATGAAAGAGACTTTTCAAAGACTATAATTTTCTTTAAACAATCAATGAAACCAAATAGATGTATACTGTAATATTGAAAATCATACGTTTTAACGTTAATATGTAAATGTTAATTATAATCCCGTTAGTAAATAATACCATTCTTCAAATGGTAAATGTAATCTTGCAAGCTCCTAGATGAGCGTAGTATTACTCAGACGTCTTTACAATATTTAAAGTAAACTCGGATCCGAGGTAAAAGTACATGATCAATATAATCCCTAATTGTCCAGAGAACCCTTTAGAATATTTTTGTATAAATAATTATGTTATGGGATCCTTTCATATCATTTGTTAATAAAGAGAAGTCATCTTATTACACATTGAAGTGAATGCATAAATCAGTGAAATACCTTCCCTTGTTTCCTAATAATTAGCTTAATTATTATTGTTAATTGTGTTGAGTTTAATTTCAGTTCGTTACAACGTAGGCAGCCCGTATAATTGGCTAGTGTCAATTATGATGGGTTCCTTGGATTTGTAACGTGGGCAAAACGATACAAAAATGCGCCACTCTGCTTTGAGTTAAAAAAAGGTTGTAAGCATCGTGACGCTAACAAAGATACGTCACTCTAATAATTAAAATAATTGTTACGTAGTAAAATAGATAACTCTCTACACTCGTTATCTGATCTATGCACTCAGTTACTGTATTTCATGTAACATTAATTTTCATAAAACTAATTTTTTTTAAGATACGTAATTTAATACCATGATAGTCTGTATAACTTGAAATATCATTGTATGACGCCAAATGCAAGTACGCACATGAATTTTAGTGCTTGTTAATCTGTTCAGTCTTTAACAGGTTTATATTGTGACAATTCAAGACCTGTAGTTTCATGAATATGCCTGCATAGAATGTAAGTGTATGTCTGTCGTCACGGTAAAAACAAAAACATAAACTCCTGCGTAAAGTAGACCCGGTTAATAACGTGTAAAGAAATTCGTAACTTAATTTTGTTACCAAAAATAAAAAATAAAAAAAAAATTTTAATGGTGGAAAGCAAGAGAATTAATTACTAAACTCAGACTGTTATAACCGTAATACACCTGTAACTTGTAAAGCGTGTTTTGTTGAATTAGATTCACCCCTTACTCCGACTGGGCTGTCCAGTTAAAACCGGTCGAGAAAGAAGATAGGCTGAGGCATTGTGTAGAGAACAATACGTGTGCGTAATCCTCGCGTTCCCACGCATACAACTACCTTGTCATTGTTTACTAAATAAACGAGGGTGACCTATATTCCAGCGTAACAGCTGATCGTTTAAATAGAAACTAATGCAAATGTTTAATAATCACTGTTAATAAATGTTTACCATGTACTAAACTGTGTAGGCGATAATTGTGTATAGTATAGTAGAGCAAGTATTTTCACCGTGACAACAATTAAATTATATAGTGACTTAAATTTTCAAACAAATAAATGACTTAGTTAACCCTCCATGGTTAGATAAAGTGTTAAACCCCATGGCCCAAGACAGTAAACTTTTAAACTGAGTAAGACTGAAAACAAAGTAAGTAAAGTATCCTAAATAAATATGGTAATTAAATAGGAAATAATTCTAAGTAAGTTTCTTAAATCCCCCCCAAAGTAAATAATACATAAATAAAGAAAAAGGTAAGTTTCTTAGAAAGAGACCAAAAGGAAAATAATAATAAGTGAATAATAATTGCTTTAAATAATAAGGCTGAATAAATCTTAATTTAAACTAAATTGTGTGAAGTGTAGCAGTAAAAAAAAAAAGAAAAAAGGAATTAATAATAAAAGTGTAGTTGAATAGTGTAAACACCCGATCGTGGCCTGTTCAAATTAATTCCCCCGCTTGCCAGTAAGAGACAAACGCGTTCGTACCGGAAATATTGTAGGAAGCCTTCCCTATTGTTATAAATGGCAGCATCCCTAAACTATGAACACCACCCTAGTGTATATTACAATGCATTGTGTAAAGTGTTTGTCCCCTTCTGCATATTTTGTTTATGTATTACAGCTGATCATTTAGAGAGAGAATAAGAATTATCTTCGTGAAATTCCGCTTCTCTCAGTAGCGTAAGAAATTAGGATTAGAAATAATCTAAAGTGGAGTACGGGATCCGCTTTAGGTTATATTAGATGTAATTAAGAAGTGATTATATACGTAACGTAACATAGTCACAACGGCGCCGACTGAAAAGGGTAATGATGGTGCAGAAAGGTGCCAAGGTAATCATTAGTGAGTGCTGAAAGCTAACTCGTGTAGTAGTTAGAGTAAGCCGATGTCAGTCGAGCCACGATATTGTGAGTTACGGAAAATTAGGGTAATTAGTATTAAGAATTAAAGTATAAGTTAGCATTGTAAGTAACGAGAAAAAGGGAATTTCACGAATGAGAACAAGATCATTTAAAGAGAGATAGAGAAAATAAACCGTATACTAAATTAAAATTCCTAACATTGACACCAAGCATACTCCAAGTCCCCAATTTTGCGTTCTCCTCACTAAAATTCTTAATGTGGAATTTAAGCGGCGGAGTATGTGACGATTTAATTGATAATAAAATATTTAATAATAAAACAAAATTAAAAAGCAATTAAGTATTTTTAAATCGAACTATTAAACCTAATGCCCCTGTACTAACTCAGAATAAGTATGAGATGTAAATGGAAAAATCTAACTAAACAATTAAGAAAAAATCTAATTGTAAAAAGCTATTAATATCACAGTTAACCCTTTTGTAAGTCATCATGCGTTGACCTGTATAATTCCGGACTCAACGTGCTTAGCGAACCGTCTTTAACTTAGAAATGTATAAAAATCGTCATGTTTGTAATTAGTAATTTGAAGGCACGAGTAGTAGTTAAATTAATTCCCGTAAATTAAATAAGTATAAATAATTTGTTTCTTCTTGTTATAATAATGTTAATTTAAATAAAAATAGGAACTATATTATCGCGGAGTACTCGCTCCGCTTGGTTGTAATGTGCCAGTCGAATCGAGTTAAGAGTTACTATGCAGCCGTCAGACAGTGCACACCTACGAGCGAGAGCTCTTCAGAAATGTGTTGATTAAAGTTAAATGTAACTATTAGCTACCACTACAAAACGTGGGGAGCAAGTTTTTAATATATAAAATGTAGAAAGGTTTTGTTAAGAAATGTAATAAGTTAAGAAAAATTAACAACACGTAAGCAAGATGACGTCTCCACTCAAGATGTAAACTCCAGTACAACTCTACATGTGAATATGTGACCTGCATAAACTGTACATATGGACGTCTACGACCCCTACGACGCTGACCAGGTCCTACGTGGATCTACCCCAAGTTTAACCAGCATTATTTCAATCTCCTCAGTGAAACAGCTATAAAGTATTCGCCGAATACTCGACCCAGATGACGACGCCGACTACCAGAATTCCCAAGTGTGACACCCCAGGACGAGGACTGCACAACTTATTGTAAAGGTGACTCGATAGCTTGACTATCGAGAGTTAATTACATTTGAGACATAACTTATAGATGAAAGAGACTTTTCAAAGACTATAATTTTCTTTAAACAATCAATGAAACCAAATAGATGTATACTGTAATATTGAAAATCATACGTTGTAACGTTAATATGTAAATGTTAATTATAATCCCGTTAGTAAATAATACCATTCTTCAAATGGTAAATGTAATCTTGCAAGCTCCTAGATGAGCGTAGTATTACTCAGACGTCTTTACAATATTTAAAATAAACTCGGATCCGAGGTAAAAGTACATGATCAATATGATCCCTAGTTTTCCAGAGAACCCTTTAGAATATTTTTGTATAAATAATTATGTTATGGGATCCTTTCATATCATTTGTTAATAAAGAGAAGTCATCTTATTACACATTGAAGTGAATGCATAAATCAGTGAAATACCTTCCCTTGTTTCCTAATAATTAGCTTAATTATTATTGTTAATTGTGTTGAGTTTAATTTCAGTTCGTTACAACGTAGGCAGCCCGTATAATTGGCTAGTGTCAATTATGGTGGGTTCCTTGGATTTGTAACGTGGGCAAAACGATACAAAAATGCGCCACTCTGCTTTGAGTTAAAAAAAGGTTGTAAGCATCGTGACGCTAACAAAGATACGTCACTCTAATAATTAAAATAATTGTTACGTAGTAAAATAGATAACTCTCTACACTCGTTATCTGATCTATGCACTCAGTTACTGTATTTCATGTAACATTAATTTTCATAAAACTAATTTTTTTTAAGATACGTAATTTAATACCATGATAGTCTGTATAACTTGAAATATCATTGTATGACGCCAAATTCAAGTACGCACATGAATTTTAGTGCTTGTTAATCTGTTCAGTCTTTAACAGGTTTATATTGTGACAATTCAAGACCTGTAGTTTCATGAATATGCCTGCATAGAATGTAAGTGTATGTCTGTCGTCACGGTAAAAACAAAAACATAAACTCCTGCGTAAAGTAGACCCGGTTAATAACGTGTAAAGAAATTCGTAACTTAATTTTGTTACCAAAAATAAAAAATAAAAAAAAAATTTTAATGGTGGAAAGCAAGAGAATTAATTACTAAACTCAGACTGTTATAACCGTAATACACCTGTAACTTGTAAAGCGTGTTTTGTTGAATTAGATTCACCCCTTACTCCGACTGGGCTGTCCAGTTAAAACCGGTCGAGAAAGAAGATAGGCTGAGGCATTGTGTAGAGAACAATACGTGTGCGTAATCCTCGCGTTCCCACGCATACAACTACCTTGTCATTGTTTACTAAATAAACGAGGGTGACCTATATTCCAGCGTAACAGCTGATCGTTTAAATAGAAACTAATGCAAATGTTTAATAATCACTGTTAATAAATGTTTACCATTTACTAAACTGTGTAGGCGATAATTGTGTATAGTATAGTAGAGCAAGTATTTTCACCGTGACAACAATTAAATTATATAGTGACTTAAATTTTCAAACAAATAAATGACTTAGTTAACCCTCCATGGTTAGATAAAGTGTTAAACCCCATGGCCCAAGACAGTAAACTTTTAAACTGAGTAAGACTGAAAACAAAGTAAGTAAAGTATCCTAAATAAATATGGTAATTAAATAGGAAATAATTCTAAGTAAGTTTCTTAAATCCCCCCCAAAGTAAATAATACATAAATAAAGAAAAAGGTAAGTTTCTTAGAAAGAGACCAAAAGGAAAATAATAATAAGTGAATAATAATTGCTTTAAATAATAAGGCTGAATAAATCTTAATTTAAACTAAATTGTGTGAAGTGTAGCAGTAAAAAAAAAAAAATAAAAAAGGAATTAATAATAAAAGTGTAGTTGAATAGTGTAAACACCCGATCGTGGCCTGTTCAAATTAATTCCCCCGCTTGCCAGTAAGAGACAAACGCGTTCGTACCGGAAATATTGTAGGAAGCCTTCCCTATTGTTATAAATGGCAGCATCCCTAAACTATGAACACCACCCTAGTGTATATTACAAGGCATTGTGTAAAGTGTTTGTCCCCTTCTGCATATTTTGTTTATGTATTACAGCTGATCATTTAGAGAGAGAATAAGAATTATCTTCGTGAAATTCCGCTTCTCTCAGTAGCGTAAGAAATTAGGATTAGAAATAATCTAAAGTGGAGTACGGGATCCGCTTTAGGTTATATTAGATGTAATTAAGAAGTGATTATATACGTAACGTAACATAGTCACAACGGCGCCGACTGAAAAGGGTAATGATGGTGCAGAAAGGTGCCAAGGTAATCATTAGTGAGTGCTGAAAGCTAACTTGTGTAGTAGTTAGAGTAAGCCGATGTCAGTCGAGCCACGATATTGTGAGTTACGGAAAATTAGGGTAATTAGTATTAAGAATTAAAGTATAAGTTAGCATTGTAAGTAACGAGAAAAAGGGAATTTCACGAATGAGAACAAGATCATTTAAAGAGAGATAGAGAAAATAAACCGTATACTAAATTAAAATTCCTAACATTGACACCAAGCATACTCCAAGTCCCCAATTTTGCGTTCTCCTCACTAAAATTCTTAATGTGGAATTTAAGCGGCGGAGTATGTGACGATTTAATTGATAATAAAATATTTAATAATAAAACAAAATTAAAAAGCAATTAAGTATTTTTAAATCGAACTATTAAACCTAATGCCCCTGTACTAACTCAGAATAAGTATGAGATGTAAATGGAAAAATCTAACTAAACAATTAAGAAAAAATCTAATTGTAAAAAGCTATTAATATCACAGTTAACCCTTTTGTAAGTCATCATGCGTTGACCTGTATAATTCCGGACTCAACGTGCTTAGCGAACCGTCTTTAACTTAGAAATGTATAAAAATCGTCATGTTTGTAATTAGTAATTTGAAGGCACGAGTAGTAGTTAAATTAATTCCCGTAAATTAAATAAGTATAAATAATTTGTTTCTTCTTGTTATAATAATGTTAATTTAAATAAAAATAGGAACTATATTATCGCGGAGTACTCGCTCCGCTTGGTTGTAATGTGCCAGTCGAATCGAGTTAAGAGTTACTATGCAGCCGTCAGACAGTGCACACCTACGAGCGAGAGCTCTTCAGAAATGTGTTGATTAAAGTTAAATGTAACTATTAGCTACCACTACAAAACGTGGGGAGCAAGTTTTTAATATATAAAATGTAGAAAGGTTTTGTTAAGAAATGTAATAAGTTAAGAAAAATTAACAACACGTAAGCAAGATGACGTCTCCACTCAAGATGTAAACTCCAGTACAACTCTACATGTGAATATGTGACCTGCATAAACTGTACATATGGACGTCTACGACCCCTACGACGCTGACCAGGTCCTACGTGGATCTACCCCAAGTTTAACCAGCATTATTTCAATCTCCTCAGTGAAACAGCTATAAAGTATTCGCCGAAGACTCGACCCAGATGACGACGCCGACTACCAGAATTCCCAAGTGTGACACCCCAGGACGAGGACTGCACAACTTATTGTAAAGGTGACTCGATAGCTTGACTATCGAGAGTTAATTACATTTGAGACATAACTTATAGATGAAAGAGACTTTTCAAAGACTATAATTTTCTTTAAACAATCAATGAAACCAAATAGATGTATACTGTAATATTGAAAATCATACGTTGTAACGTTAATATGTAAATGTTAATTATAATCCCGTTAGTAAATAATACCATTCTTCAAATGGTAAATGTAATCTTGCAAGCTCCTAGATGAGCGTAGTATTACTCAGACGTCTTTACAATATTTAAAGTAAACTCGGATCCGAGGTAAAAGTACATGATCAATATGATCCCTAGTTTTCCAGAGAACCCTTTAGAATATTTTTGTATAAATAATTATGTTATGGGATCCTTTCATATCATTTGTTAATAAAGAGAAGTCATCTTATTACACATTGAAGTGAATGCATAAATCAGTGAAATACCTTCCCTTGTTTCCTAATAATTAGCTTAATTATTATTGTTAATTGTGTTGAGTTTAATTTCAGTTCGTTACAACGTAGGCAGCCCGTATAATTGGCTAGTGTCAATTATGGTGGGTTCCTTGGATTTGTAACGTGGGCAAAACGATACAAAAATGCGCCACTCTGCTTTGAGTTAAAAAAAGGTTGTAAGCATCGTGACGCTAACAAAGATACGTCACTCTAATAATTAAAATAATTGTTACGTAGTAAAATAGATAACTCTCTACACTCGTTATCTGATCTATGCACTCAGTTACTGTATTTCATGTAACATTAATTTTCATAAAACTAATTTTTTTTAAGATACGTAATTTAATACCATGATAGTCTGTATAACTTGAAATATCATTGTATGACGCCAAATGCAAGTACGCACATGAATTTTAGTGCTTGTTAATCTGTTCAGTCTTTAACAGGTTTATATTGTGACAATTCAAGACCTGTAGTTTCATGAATATGCATGCATAGAATGTAAGTGTATGTCTGTCGTCACGGTAAAAACAAAAACATAAACTCCTGCGTAAAGTAGACCCGGTTAATAACGTGTAAAGAAATTCGTAACTTAATTTTGTTACCAAAAATAAAAAATAAAAAAAAAATTTTAATGGTGGAAAGCAAGAGAATTAATTACTAAACTCAGACTGTTATAACCGTAATACACCTGTAACTTGTAAAGCGTGTTTTGTTGAATTAGATTCACCCCTTACTCCGACTGGGCTGTCCAGTTAAAACCGGTCGAGAAAGAAGATAGGCTGAGGCATTGTGTAGAGAACAATACGTGTGCGTAATCCTCGCGTTCCCACGCATACAACTACCTTGTCATTGTTTACTAAATAAACGAGGGTGACCTATATTCCAGCGTAACAGCTGATCGTTTAAATAGAAACTAATGCAAATGTTTAATAATCACTGTTAATAAATGTTTACCATTTACTAAACTGTGTAGGCGATAATTGTGTATAGTATAGTAGAGCAAGTATTTTCACCGTGACAACAATTAAATTATATAGTGACTTAAATTTTCAAACAAATAAATGACTTAGTTAACCCTCCATGGTTAGATAAAGTGTTAAACCCCATGGCCCAAGACAGTAAACTTTTAAACTGAGTAAGACTGAAAACAAAGTAAGTAAAGTATCCTAAATAAATATGGTAATTAAATAGGAAATAATTCTAAGTAAGTTTCTTAAATCCCCCCCAAAGTAAATAATACATAAATAAAGAAAAAGGTAAGTTTCTTAGAAAGAGACCAAAAGGAAAATAATAATAAGTGAATAATAATTGCTTTAAATAATAAGGCTGAATAAATCTTAATTTAAACTAAATTGTGTGAAGTGTAGCAGTAAAAAAAAAAAAATAAAAAAGGAATTAATAATAAAAGTGTAGTTGAATAGTGTAAACACCCGATCGTGGCCTGTTCAAATTAATTCCCCCGCTTGCCAGTAAGAGACAAACGCGTTCGTACCGGAAATATTGTAGGAAGCCTTCCCTATTGTTATAAATGGCAGCATCCCTAAACTATGAACACCACCCTAGTGTATATTACAAGGCATTGTGTAAAGTGTTTGTCCCCTTCTGCATATTTTGTTTATGTATTACAGCTGATCATTTAGAGAGAGAATAAGAATTATCTTCGTGAAATTCCGCTTCTCTCAGTAGCGTAAGAAATTAGGATTAGAAATAATCTAAAGTGGAGTACGGGATCCGCTTTAGGTTATATTAGATGTAATTAAGAAGTGATTATATACGTAACGTAACATAGTCACAACGGCGCCGACTGAAAAGGGTAATGATGGTGCAGAAAGGTGCCAAGGTAATCATTAGTGAGTGCTGAAAGCTAACTTGTGTAGTAGTTAGAGTAAGCCGATGTCAGTCGAGCCACGATATTGTGAGTTACGGAAAATTAGGGTAATTAGTATTAAGAATTAAAGTATAAGTTAGCATTGTAAGTAACGAGAAAAAGGGAATTTCACGAATGAGAACAAGATCATTTAAAGAGAGATAGAGAAAATAAACCGTATACTAAATTAAAATTCCTAACATTGACACCAAGCATACTCCAAGTCCCCAATTTTGCGTTCTCCTCACTAAAATTCTTAATGTGGAATTTAAGCGGCGGAGTATGTGACGATTTAATTGATAATAAAATATTTAATAATAAAACAAAATTAAAAAGCAATTAAGTATTTTTAAATCGAACTATTAAACCTAATGCCCCTGTACTAACTCAGAATAAGTATGAGATGTAAATGGAAAAATCTAACTAAACAATTAAGAAAAAATCTAATTGTAAAAAGCTATTAATATCACAGTTAACCCTTTTGTAAGTCATCATGCGTTGACCTGTATAATTCCGGACTCAACGTGCTTAGCGAACCGTCTTTAACTTAGAAATGTATAAAAATCGTCATGTTTGTAATTAGTAATTTGAAGGCACGAGTAGTAGTTAAATTAATTCCCGTAAATTAAATAAGTATAAATAATTTGTTTCTTCTTGTTATAATAATGTTAATTTAAATAAAAATAGGAACTATATTATCGCGGAGTACTCGCTCCGCTTGGTTGTAATGTGCCAGTCGAATCGAGTTAAGAGTTACTATGCAGCCGTCAGACAGTGCACACCTACGAGCGAGAGCTCTTCAGAAATGTGTTGATTAAAGTTAAATGTAACTATTAGCTACCACTACAAAACGTGGGGAGCAAGTTTTTAATATATAAAATGTAGAAAGGTTTTGTTAAGAAATGTAATAAGTTAAGAAAAATTAACAACACGTAAGCAAGATGACGTCTCCACTCAAGATGTAAACTCCAGTACAACTCTACATGTGAATATGTGACCTGCATAAACTGTACATATGGACGTCTACGACCCCTACGACGCTGACCAGGTCCTACGTGGATCTACCCCAAGTTTAACCAGCATTATTTCAATCTCCTCAGTGAAACAGCTATAAAGTATTCGCCGAAGACTCGACCCAGATGACGACGCCGACTACCAGAATTCCCAAGTGTGACACCCCAGGACGAGGACTGCACAACTTATTGTAAAGGTGACTCGATAGCTTGACTATCGAGAGTTAATTACATTTGAGACATAACTTATAGATGAAAGAGACTTTTCAAAGACTATAATTTTCTTTAAACAATCAATGAAACCAAATAGATGTATACTGTAATATTGAAAATCATACGTTGTAACGTTAATATGTAAATGTTAATTATAATCCCGTTAGTAAATAATACCATTCTTCAAATGGTAAATGTAATCTTGCAAGCTCCTAGATGAGCGTAGTATTACTCAGACGTCTTTACAATATTTAAAGTAAACTCGGATCCGAGGTAAAAGTACATGATCAATATGATCCCTAGTTTTCCAGAGAACCCTTTAGAATATTTTTGTATAAATAATTATGTTATGGGATCCTTTCATATCATTTGTTAATAAAGAGAAGTCATCTTATTACACATTGAAGTGAATGCATAAATCAGTGAAATACCTTCCCTTGTTTCCTAATAATTAGCTTAATTATTATTGTTAATTGTGTTGAGTTTAATTTCAGTTCGTTACAACGTAGGCAGCCCGTATAATTGGCTAGTGTCAATTATGGTGGGTTCCTTGGATTTGTAACGTGGGCAAAACGATACAAAAATGCGCCACTCTGCTTTGAGTTAAAAAAAGGTTGTAAGCATCGTGACGCTAACAAAGATACGTCACTCTAATAATTAAAATAATTGTTACGTAGTAAAATAGATAACTCTCTACACTCGTTATCTGATCTATGCACTCAGTTACTGTATTTCATGTAACATTAATTTTCATAAAACTAATTTTTTTTAAGATACGTAATTTAATACCATGATAGTCTGTATAACTTGAAATATCATTGTATGACGCCAAATGCAAGTACGCACATGAATTTTAGTGCTTGTTAATCTGTTCAGTCTTTAACAGGTTTATATTGTGACAATTCAAGACCTGTAGTTTCATGAATATGCCTGCATAGAATGTAAGTGTATGTCTGTCGTCACGGTAAAAACAAAAACATAAACTCCTGCGTAAAGTAGACCCGGTTAATAACGTGTAAAGAAATTCGTAACTTAATTTTGTTACCAAAAATAAAAAATAAAAAAAAAATTTTAATGGTGGAAAGCAAGAGAATTAATTACTAAACTCAGACTGTTATAACCGTAATACACCTGTAACTTGTAAAGCGTGTTTTGTTGAATTAGATTCACCCCTTACTCCGACTGGGCTGTCCAGTTAAAACCGGTCGAGAAAGAAGATAGGCTGAGGCATTGTGTAGAGAACAATACGTGTGCGTAATCCTCGCGTTCCCACGCATACAACTACCTTGTCATTGTTTACTAAATAAACGAGGGTGACCTATATTCCAGCGTAACAGCTGATCGTTTAAATAGAAACTAATGCAAATGTTTAATAATCACTGTTAATAAATGTTTACCATTTACTAAACTGTGTAGGCGATAATTGTGTATAGTATAGTAGAGCAAGTATTTTCACCGTGACAACAATTAAATTATATAGTGACTTAAATTTTCAAACAAATAAATGACTTAGTTAACCCTCCATGGTTAGATAAAGTGTTAAACCCCATGGCCCAAGACAGTAAACTTTTAAACTGAGTAAGACTGAAAACAAAGTAAGTAAAGTATCCTAAATAAATATGGTAATTAAATAGGAAATAATTCTAAGTAAGTTTCTTAAATCCCCCCCAAAGTAAATAATACATAAATAAAGAAAAAGGTAAGTTTCTTAGAAAGAGACCAAAAGGAAAATAATAATAAGTGAATAATAATTGCTTTAAATAATAAGGCTGAATAAATCTTAATTTAAACTAAATTGTGTGAAGTGTAGCAGTAAAAAAAAAAAAATAAAAAAGGAATTAATAATAAAAGTGTAGTTGAATAGTGTAAACACCCGATCGTGGCCTGTTCAAATTAATTCCCCCGCTTGCCAGTAAGAGACAAACGCGTTCGTACCGGAAATATTGTAGGAAGCCTTCCCTATTGTTATAAATGGCAGCATCCCTAAACTATGAACACCACCCTAGTGTATATTACAAGGCATTGTGTAAAGTGTTTGTCCCCTTCTGCATATTTTGTTTATGTATTACAGCTGATCATTTAGAGAGAGAATAAGAATTATCTTCGTGAAATTCCGCTTCTCTCAGTAGCGTAAGAAATTAGGATTAGAAATAATCTAAAGTGGAGTACGGGATCCGCTTTAGGTTATATTAGATGTAATTAAGAAGTGATTATATACGTAACGTAACATAGTCACAACGGCGCCGACTGAAAAGGGTAATGATGGTGCAGAAAGGTGCCAAGGTAATCATTAGTGAGTGCTGAAAGCTAACTTGTGTAGTAGTTAGAGTAAGCCGATGTCAGTCGAGCCACGATATTGTGAGTTACGGAAAATTAGGGTAATTAGTATTAAGAATTAAAGTATAAGTTAGCATTGTAAGTAACGAGAAAAAGGGAATTTCACGAATGAGAACAAGATCATTTAAAGAGAGATAGAGAAAATAAACCGTATACTAAATTAAAATTCCTAACATTGACACCAAGCATACTCCAAGTCCCCAATTTTGCGTTCTCCTCACTAAAATTCTTAATGTGGAATTTAAGCGGCGGAGTATGTGACGATTTAATTGATAATAAAATATTTAATAATAAAACAAAATTAAAAAGCAATTAAGTATTTTTAAATCGAACTATTAAACCTAATGCCCCTGTACTAACTCAGAATAAGTATGAGATGTAAATGGAAAAATCTAACTAAACAATTAAGAAAAAATCTAATTGTAAAAAGCTATTAATATCACAGTTAACCCTTTTGTAAGTCATCATGCGTTGACCTGTATAATTCCGGACTCAACGTGCTTAGCGAACCGTCTTTAACTTAGAAATGTATAAAAATCGTCATGTTTGTAATTAGTAATTTGAAGGCACGAGTAGTAGTTAAATTAATTCCCGTAAATTAAATAAGTATAAATAATTTGTTTCTTCTTGTTATAATAATGTTAATTTAAATAAAAATAGGAACTATATTATCGCGGAGTACTCGCTCCGCTTGGTTGTAATGTGCCAGTCGAATCGAGTTAAGAGTTACTATGCAGCCGTCAGACAGTGCACACCTACGAGCGAGAGCTCTTCAGAAATGTGTTGATTAAAGTTAAATGTAACTATTAGCTACCACTACAAAACGTGGGGAGCAAGTTTTTAATATATAAAATGTAGAAAGGTTTTGTTAAGAAATGTAATAAGTTAAGAAAAATTAACAACACGTAAGCAAGATGACGTCTCCACTCAAGATGTAAACTCCAGTACAACTCTACATGTGAATATGTGACCTGCATAAACTGTACATATGGACGTCTACGACCCCTACGACGCTGACCAGGTCCTACGTGGATCTACCCCAAGTTTAACCAGCATTATTTCAATCTCCTCAGTGAAACAGCTATAAAGTATTCGCCGAAGACTCGACCCAGATGACGACGCCGACTACCAGAATTCCCAAGTGTGACACCCCAGGACGAGGACTGCACAACTTATTGTAAAGGTGACTCGATAGCTTGACTATCGAGAGTTAATTACATTTGAGACATAACTTATAGATGAAAGAGACTTTTCAAAGACTATAATTTTCTTTAAACAATCAATGAAACCAAATAGATGTATACTGTAATATTGAAAATCATACGTTGTAACGTTAATATGTAAATGTTAATTATAATCCCGTTAGTAAATAATACCATTCTTCAAATGGTAAATGTAATCTTGCAAGCTCCTAGATGAGCGTAGTATTACTCAGACGTCTTTACAATATTTAAAGTAAACTCGGATCCGAGGTAAAAGTACATGATCAATATGATCCCTAGTTTTCCAGAGAACCCTTTAGAATATTTTTGTATAAATAATTATGTTATGGGATCCTTTCATATCATTTGTTAATAAAGAGAAGTCATCTTATTACACATTGAAGTGAATGCATAAATCAGTGAAATACCTTCCCTTGTTTCCTAATAATTAGCTTAATTATTATTGTTAATTGTGTTGAGTTTAATTTCAGTTCGTTACAACGTAGGCAGCCCGTATAATTGGCTAGTGTCAATTATGGTGGGTTCCTTGGATTTGTAACGTGGGCAAAACGATACAAAAATGCGCCACTCTGCTTTGAGTTAAAAAAAGGTTGTAAGCATCGTGACGCTAACAAAGATACGTCACTCTAATAATTAAAATAATTGTTACGTAGTAAAATAGATAACTCTCTACACTCGTTATCTGATCTATGCACTCAGTTACTGTATTTCATGTAACATTAATTTTCATAAAACTAATTTTTTTTAAGATACGTAATTTAATACCATGATAGTCTGTATAACTTGAAATATCATTGTATGACGCCAAATGCAAGTACGCACATGAATTTTAGTGCTTGTTAATCTGTTCAGTCTTTAACAGGTTTATATTGTGACAATTCAAGACCTGTAGTTTCATGAATATGCCTGCATAGAATGTAAGTGTATGCCTGTCGTCACGGTAAAAACAAAAACATAAACTCCTGCGTAAAGTAGACCCGGTTAATAACGTGTAAAGAAATTCGTAACTTAATTTTGTTACCAAAAATAAAAAATAAAAAAAAAATTTTAATGGTGGAAAGCAAGAGAATTAATTACTAAACTCAGACTGTTATAACCGTAATACACCTGCAACTTGTAAAGCGTGTTTTGTTGAATTAGATTCACCCCTTACTCCGACTGGGCTGTCCAGTTAAAACCGGTCGAGAAAGAAGATAGGCTGAGGCATTGTGTAGAGAACAATACGTGTGCGTAATCCTCGCGTTCCCACGCATACAACTACCTTGTCATTGTTTACTAAATAAACGAGGGTGACCTATATTCCAGCGTAACAGCTAATCGTTTAAATAGAAACTAATGCAAATGTTTAATAATCACTGTTAATAAATGTTTACCATGTACTAAACTGTGTAGGCGATAATTGTGTATAGTATAGTAGAGCAAGTATTTTCACCGTGACAACAATTAAATTATATAGTGACTTAAATTTTCAAACAAATAAATGACTTAGTTAACCCTCCATGGTTAGATAAAGTGTTAAACCCCATGGCCCAAGACAGTAAACTTTTAAACTGAGTAAGACTGAAAACAAAGTAAGTAAAGTATCCTAAATAAATATGGTAATTAAATAGGAAATAATTCTAAGTAAGTTTCTTAAATCCCCCCCAAAGTAAATAATACATAAATAAAGAAAAAGGTAAGTTTCTTAGAAAGAGACCAAAAGGAAAATAATAATAAGTGAATAATAATTGCTTTAAATAATAAGGCTGAATAAATCTTAATTTAAACTAAATTGTGTGAAGTGTAGCAGTAAAAAAAAAAATAAAAAAGGAATTAATAATAAAAGTGTAGTTGAATAGTGTAAACACCCGATCGTGGCCTGTTCAAATTAATTCCCCCGCTTGCCAGTAAGAGACAAACGCGTTCGTACCGGAAATATTGTAGGAAGCCTTCCCTATTGTTATAAATGGCAGCATCCCTAAACTATGAACACCACCCTAGTGTATATTACAATGCATTGTGTAAAGTGTTTGTCCCCTTCTGCATAGTTTGTTTATGTATTACAGCTGATCATTTAGAGAGAGAATAAGAATTATCTTCGTGAAATTCCGCTTCTCTCAGTAGCGTAAGAAATTAGGATTAGAAATAATCTAAAGTGGAGTACGGGATCCGCTTTAGGTTATATTAGATGTAATTAAGAAGTGATTATATACGTAACGTAACATAGTCACAACGGCGCCGACTGAAAAGGGTAATGATGGTGCAGAAAGGTGCCAAGGTAATCATTAGTGAGTGCTGAAAGCTAACTTGTGTAGTAGTTAGAGTAAGCCGATGTCAGTCGGGCCACGATATTGTGAGTTACGGAAAATTAGGGAAATTAGTATTAAGAATTAAAGTATAAGTTAGCATTGTAAGTAACGAGAAAAAGGGAATTTCACGAATGAGAACAAGATCATTTAAAGAGAGATAGAGGAAATAAACCGTATACTAAATTAAAATTCCTCACATTGACACCAAGCATACTCCAAGTCCCCAATTTTGCGTTCTCCTCACTAAAATTCTTAATGTGGAATTTAAGCGGCGGAGTATGTGACGATTTAATTGATAATAAAATATTTAATAATAAAACAAAATTAAAAAGCAATTAAGTATTTTTAAATCGAACTATTAAACCTAATGCCCCTGTACTAACTCAGAATAAGTATGAGATGTAAATGGAAAAATCTAACTAAACAATTAAGAAAAAAATCTAATTGTAAAAAGCTATTAATATCACAGTTAACCCTTTTGTAAGTCATCATGCGTTGACCTGTATAATTCCGGACTCAACGTGCTTAGCGAACCGTCTTTAACTTAGAAATGTATAAAAATCGTCATGTTTGTAATTAGTAATTTGAAGGCACGAGTAGTAGTTAAATTAATTCCCGTAAATTAAATAAGTATAAATAATTTGTTTCTTCTTGTTATAATAATGTTAATTTAAATAAAAATAGGAACTATATTATCGCGGAGTACTCGCTCCGCTTGGTTGTAATGTGCCAGTCGAGTCGAGTTAAGAGTTACTATGCAGCCGTCAGACAGTGCACACCTACGAGCGAGAGCTCTTCAGAAATGTGTTGATTAAAGTTAAATGTAACTATTAGCTACCACTACAAAACGTGGGGAGCAAGTTTTTAATATATAAAATGTAGAAAGGTTTTGTTAAGAAATGTAATAAGTTAAGAAAAATTAACAACACGTAAGCAAGATGACGTCTCCACTCAAGATGTAAACTCCAGTACAACTCTACATGTGAATATGTGACCTGCATAAACTGTACATATGGACGTCTACGACCCCTACGACGCTGACCAGGACCTACGTGGATCTACCCCAAGTTTAACCAGCATTATTTCAATCTCCTCAGTGAAACAGCTATAAAGTATTCGCCGAAGACTCGACCCAGATGACGACGCCGACTACCAGAATTCCCAAGTGTGACACCCCAGGACGAGGACAGCACAACTTATTGTAAAGGTGACTCGATAGCTTGACTATCGAGAGTTAATTACATTTGAGACATAACTTATAGATGAAAGAGACTTTTCAAAGACTATAATTTTCTTTAAACAATCAATGAAACCAAATAGATGTATACTGTAATATTGAAAATCATACGTTGTAACGTTAATATGTAAATGTTAATTATAATCCCGTTAGTAAATAATACCATTCTTCAAATGGTAAATGTAATCTTGCAAGCTCCTAGATGAGCGTAGTATTACTCAGACGTCTTTACAATATTTAAAGTAAACTCGGATCCGAGGTAAAAGTACATGATCAATATGATCCCTAGTTTTCCAGAGAACCCTTTTGAATATTTTTGTATAAATAATTATGTTATGGGATCCTTTCATATCATTTGTTAATAAAGAGAAGTCATCTTATTACACATTGAAGTGAATGCATAAATCAGTGAAATACCTTCCCTTGTTTCCTAATAATTAGCTTAATTATTATTGTTAATTGTGTTGAGTTTAATTTCAGTTCGTTACAACGTAGGCAGCCCGTATAATTGGCTAGTGTCAATTATGATGGGTTCCCTGGATTTGTAACGTGGGCAAAACGTTACAAAAATGCGCCACTCTGCTTTGAGTTAAAAAAAGGTTGTAAGCATCGTGACGCTAACAAAGATACGTCACTCTAATAATTAAAATAATTGTTACGTAGTAAAATAGATAACTCTCTACACTCGTTATCTGATCTATGCACTCAGTTACTGTATTTCATGTAACATTAATTTTCATAAAACTAATTTCTTTAAGATACGTAATTTAATACCATGATAGTCTGTATAACTTGAAATATCATTGTATGACGCCAAATGCAAGTACGCACATGAATTTTAGTGCTTGTTAATCTGTTCAGTCTTTAACAGGTTTATATTGTGACAATTCAAGACCTGTAGTTTCATGAATATGCCTGCATAGAATGTAAGTGTATGTCTGTCGTCACGGTAAAAACAAAAACATAAACTCCTGCGTAAAGTAGACCCGGTTAATTACGTGTAAAGAAATTCGTAACTTAATTTTGTTACCAAAAATTAAAAATAAAAAAAAAATTTTAATGGTGGAAAGCAAGAGAATTAATTACTAAACTCAGACTGTTATAACCGTAATACACCTGTAACTTGTAAAGCGTGTTTTGTTGAATTAGATTCACCCCTTACTCCGACTGGGCTGTCCAGTTAAAACCGGTCGAGAAAGAAGATAGGCTGAGGCATTGTGTAGAGAACAATACGTGTGCGTAATCCTCGCGTTCCCACGCATACAACTACGTTGTCATTGTTTACTAAATAAACGAGGGTGACCTATATTCCAGCGTAACAGCTGATCGTTTAAATAGAAACTAATGCAAATGTTTAATAATCACTGTTAATAAATGTTTACCATGTACTAAACTGTGTAGGCGATAATTGTGTATAGTGTAGTAGAGCAAGTATTTTCACCGTGACAACAATTAAATTATATAGTGACTTAAATTTTCAAACAAATAAATGACTTAGTTAACCCTCCATGGTTAGATAAAGTGTTAAACCCCATGGCCCAAGACAGTAAACTTTTAAACTGAGTAAGACTGAAAACAAAGTAAGTAAAGTATCCTAAATAAATATGGTAATTAAATAGGAAATAATTCTAAGTAAGTTTCTTAAATCCCCCCCAAAGTAAATAATACATAAATAAAGAAAAAGGTAAGTTTCTTAGAAAGAGACCAAAAGGAAAATAATAATAAGTGAATAATAATTGCTTTAAATAATAAGGCTGAATAAATCTTAATTTAAACTAAATTGTGTGAAGTGTAGCAGTAAAAAATAAAATAAAAAAGGAATTAATAATAAAAGTGTAGTTGAATAGTGTAAACACCCGATCGTGGCCTGTTCAAATTAATTCCCCCGCTTGCCAGTAAGAGACAAACGCGTTCGTACCGGAAATATTGTAGGAAGCCTTCCCTATTGTTATAAATGGCAGCATCCCTAAACTATGAACACCACCCTAGTGTATATTACAATGCATTGTGTAAAGTGTTTGTCCCCTTCTGCATAGTTTGTTTATGTATTACAGCTGATCATTTAGAGGGAGAATAAGAATTATCTTCGTGAAATTCCGCTTCTCTCAGTAGCGTAAGAAATTAGGATTAGAAATAATCTAAAGTGGAGTACGGGATCCGCTTTAGGTTATATTAGATGTAATTAAGAAGTGATTATATACGTAACGTAACATAGTCACAACGGCGCCGACTGAAAAGGGTAATGATGGTGCAGAAAGGTGCCAAGGTAATCATTAGTGAGTGCTGAAAGCTAACTTGTGTAGTAGTTAGAGTAAGCCGATGTCAGTCGAGCCACGATATTGTGAGTTACGGAAAATTAGGGAAATTAGTATTAAGAATTAAAGTATAAGTTAGCAATGTAAGTAACGAGAAAAAGGGAATTTCACGAATGAGAACAAGATCATTTAAAGAGAGATAGAGAAAATAAACCGTATACTAAATTAAAATTCCTCACATTGACACCAAGCATACTCCAAGTCCCCAATTTTGCGTTCTCCTCACTAAAATTCTTAATGTGGAATTTAAGCGGCGGAGTATGTGACGATTTAATTGATAATAAAATATTTAATAATAAAACAAAATTAAAAAGCAATTAAGTATTTTTAAATCGAACTATTAAACCTAATGCCCCTGTACTAACTCAGAATATGTATGAGATGTAAATGGAAAAATCTAACTAAACAATTAAGAAAAAAATCTAATTGTAAAAAGCTATTAATATCACAGTTAACCCTTTTGTAAGTCATCATGCGTTGACCTGTATAATTCCGGACTCAACGTGCTTAGCGAACCGTCTTTAACTTAGAAATGTATAAAAATCGTCATGTTTGTAATTAGTAATTTGAAGGCACGAGTAGTAGTTAAATTAATTCCCGTAAATTAAATAAGTATAAATAATTTGTTTCTTCTTGTTATAATAATGTTAATTTAAATAAAAATAGGAACTATATTATCGCGGAGTACTCGCTCCGCTTGGTTGTAATATGCCAGTCGAATCGAGTTAAGAGTTACTATGCAGCCGTCAGACAGTGCACACCTACGAGCGAGAGCTCTTCAGAAATGTGTTGATAAAAGTTAAATGTAACTATTAGCTACCACTACAAAACGTGGGGAGCAAGTTTTTAGTATATAAAATGTAGAAAGGTTTTGTTAAGAAATGTAATAAGTTAAGAAAAATTAACAACACGTAAGCAAGATGACGTCTCCACTCAAGATGTAAACTCCAGTACAACTCTACATGTGAATATGTGACCTGCATAAACTGTACATATGGACGTCTACGACCCCTACGACGCTGACCAGGACCTACGTGGATCTACCCCAAGTTTAACCAGCATTATTTCAATCTCCTCAGTGAAACAGCTATAAAGTATTCGCCGAAGACTCGACCCAGATGACGACGCCGACTACCAGAATTCCCAAGTGTGACACCCCAGGACGAGGACAGCACAACTTATTGTAAAGGTGACTCGATAGCTTGACTATCGAGAGTTAATTACATTTGAGACATAACTTATAGATGAAAGAGACTTTTCAAAGACTATAATTTTCTTTAAACAATCATTGAAACCAAATAGATGTATACTGTAATATTGAAAATCATACGTTGTAACGTTAATATGTAAATGTTAATTATAATCCCGTTAGTAAATAATACCATTCTTCAAATGGTAAATGTAATCTTGCAAGCTCCTAGATGAGCGTAGTATTACTCAGACGTCTTTACAATATTTAAAGTAAACTCGGATCCGAGGTAAAAGTACATGATCAATATGATCCCTAGTTTTCCAGAGAACCCTTTTGAATATTTTTGTATAAATAATTATGTTATGGGATCCTTTCATATCATTTGTTAATAAAGAGAAGTCATCTTATTACACATTGAAGTGAATGCATAAATCAGTGAAATACCTTCCCTTGTTTCCTAATAATTAGCTTAATTATTATTGTTAATTGTGTTGAGTTTAATTTCAGTTCGTTACAACGTAGGCAGCCCGTATAATTGGCTAGTGTCAATTATGATGGGTTCCCTGGATTTGTAACGTGGGCAAAACGTTACAAAAATGCGCCACTCTGCTTTGAGTTAAAAAAAGGTTGTAAGCATCGTGACGCTAACAAAGATACGTCACTCTAATAATTAAAATAATTGTTACGTAGTAAAATAGATAACTCTCTACACTCGTTATCTGATCTATGCACTCAGTTACTGTATTTCATGTAACATTAATTTTCATAAAACTAATTTTTTTTAAGATACGTAATTTAATACCATGATAGTCTGTATAACTTGAAATATCATTGTATGACGCCAAATGCAAGTACGCACATGAATTTTAGTGCTTGTTAATCTGTTCAGTCTTTAACAGGTTTATATTGTGACAATTCAAGACCTGTAGTTTCATGAATATGCCTGCATAGAATGTAAGTGTATGTCTGTCGTCACGGTAAAAACAAAAACATAAACTCCTGCGTAAAGTAGACCCGGTTAATTACGTGTAAAGAAATTCGTAACTTAATTTTGTTACCAAAAATTAAAAATAAAAAAAAATTTTAATGGTGGAAAGCAAGAGAATTAATTACTAAACTCAGACTGTTATAACCGTAATACACCTGTAACTTGTAAAGCGTGTTTTGTTGAATTAGATTCACCCCTTACTCCGACTGGGCTGTCCAGTTAAAACCGGTCGAGAAAGAAGATAGGCTGAGGCATTGTGTAGAGAACAATACGTGTGCGTAATCCTCGCGTTCCCACGCATACAACTACCTTGTCATTGTTTACTAAATAAACGAGGGTGACCTATATTCCAGCGTAACAGCTGATCGTTTAAATAGAAACTAATGCAAATGTTTAATAATCACTGTTAATAAATGTTTACCATGTACTAAACTGTGTAGGCGATAATTGTGTATAGTATAGTAGAGCAAGTATTTTCACCGTGACAACAATTAAATTATATAGTGACTTAAATTTTCAAACAAATAAATGACTTAGTTAACCCTCCATGGTTAGATAAAGTGTTAAACCCCATGGCCCAAGACAGTAAACTTTTAAACTGAGTAAGACTGAAAACAAAGTAAGTAAAGTATCCTAAATAAATATGGTAATTAAATAGGAAATAATTCTAAGTAAGTTTCTTAAATCCCCCCCAAAGTAAATAATACATAAATAAAGAAAAAGGTAAGTTTCTTAGAAAGAGACCAAAAGGAAAATAATAATAAGTGAATAATAATTGCTTTAAATAATAAGGCTGAATAAATCTTAATTTAAACTAAATTGTGTGAAGTGTAGCAGTAAAAAAAAAAATAAAAAAGGAATTAATAATAAAAGTGTAGTTGAATAGTGTAAACACCCGATCGTGGCCTGTTCAAATTAATTCCCCCGCTTGCCAGTAAGAGACAAACGCGTTCGTACCGGAAATATTGTAGGAAGCCTTCCCTATTGTTATAAATGGCAGCATCCCTAAACTATGAACACCACCCTAGTGTATATTACAATGCATTGTGTAAAGTGTTTGTCCCCTTCTGCATATTTTGTTTATGTATTACAGCTGATCATTTAGAGAGAGAATAAGAATTATCTTCGTGAAATTCCGCTTCTCTCAGTAGCGTAAGAAATTAGGATTAGAAATAATCTAAAGTGGAGTACGGGATCCGCTTTAGGTTATATTAGATGTAATTAAGAAGTGATTATATACGTAACGTAACATAGTCACAACGGCGCCGACTGAAAAGGGTAATGATGGTGCAGAAAGGTGCCAAGGTAATCATTAGTGAGTGCTGAAAGCTAACTTGTGTAGTAGTTAGAGTAAGCCGATGTCAGTCGAGCCACGATATTGTGAGTTACGGAAAATTAGGGAAATTAGTATTAAGAATTAAAGTATAAGTTAGCATTGTAAGTAACGAGAAAAAGGGAATTTCACGAATGAGAACAAGATCATTTAAAGAGAGATAGAGAAAATAAACCGTATACTAAATTAAAATTCCTCACATTGACACCAAGCATACTCCAAGTCCCCAATTTTGCGTTCTCCTCACTAAAATTCTTAATGTGGAATTTAAGCGGCGGAGTATGTGACGATTTAATTGATAATAAAATATTTAATAATAAAACAAAATTAAAAAGCAATTAAGTATTTTTAAATCGAACTATTAAACCTAATGCCCCTGTACTAACTCAGAATAAGTATGAGATGTAAATGGAAAAATCTAACTAAACAATTAAGAAAAAAATCTAATTGTAAAAAGCTATTAATATCACAGTTAACCCTTTTGTAAGTCATCATGCGTTGACCTGTATAATTCCGGACTCAACGTGCTTAGCGAACCGTCTTTAACTTAGAAATGTATAAAAATCGTCATGTTTGTAATTAGTAATTTGAAGGCACGAGTAGTAGTTAAATTAATTCCCGTAAATTAAATAAGTATAAATAATTTGTTTCTTCTTGTTATAATAATGTTAATTTAAATAAAAATAGGAACTATATTATCGCGGAGTACTCGCTCCGCTTGGTTGTAATGTGCCAGTCGAATCGAGTTAAGAGTTACTATGCAGCCGTCAGACAGTGCACACCTACGAGCGAGAGCTCTTCAGAAATGTGTTGATTAAAGTTAAATGTAACTACTAGCTACCACTACAAAACGTGGGGAGCAAGTTTTTAGTATATAAAATGTAGAAAGGTTTTGTTAAGAAATGTAATAAGTTAAGAAAAATTAACAACACGTAAGCAAGATGACGTCTCCACTCAAGATGTAAACTCCAGTACAACTCTACATGTGAATATGTGACCTGCATAAACTGTACATATGGACGTCTACGACCCCTACGACGCTGACCAGGACCTACGTGGATCTACCCCAAGTTTAACCAGCATTATTTCAATCTCCTCAGTGAAACAGCTATAAAGTATTCGCCGAAGACTCGACCCAGATGACGACGCCGACTACCAGAATTCCCAAGTGTGACACCCCAGGACGAGGACAGCACAACTTATTGTAAAGGTGACTCGATAGCTTGACTATCGAGAGTTAATTACATTTGAGACATAACTTATAGATGAAAGAGACTTTTCAAAGACTATAATTTTCTTTAAACAATCATTGAAACCAAATAGATGTATACTGTAATATTGAAAATCATACGTTGTAACGTTAATATGTAAATGTTAATTATAATCCCGTTAGTAAATAATACCATTCTTCAAATGGTAAATGTAATCTTGCAAGCTCCTAGATGAGCGTAGTATTACTCAGACGTCTTTACAATATTTAAAGTAAACTCGGATCCGAGGTAAAAGTACATGATCAATATGATCCCTAGTTTTCCAGAGAACCCTTTTGAATATTTTTGTATAAATAATTATGTTATGGGATCCTTTCATATCATTTGTTAATAAAGAGAAGTCATCTTATTACACATTGAAGTGAATGCATAAATCAGTGAAATACCTTCCCTTGTTTCCTAATAATTAGCTTAATTATTATTGTTAATTGTGTTGAGTTTAATTTCAGTTCGTTACAACGTAGGCAGCCCGTATAATTGGCTAGTGTCAATTATGATGGGTTCCCTGGATTTGTAACGTGGGCAAAACGTTACAAAAATGCGCCACTCTGCTTTGAGTTAAAAAAAGGTTGTAAGCATCGTGACGCTAACAAAGATACGTCACTCTAATAATTAAAATAATTGTTACGTAGTAAAATAGATAACTCTCTACACTCGTTATCTGATCTATGCACTCAGTTACTGTATTTCATGTAACATTAATTTTCATAAAACTAATTTTTTTTAAGATACGTAATTTAATACCATGATAGTCTGTATAACTTGAAATATCATTGTATGACGCCAAATGCAAGTACGCACATGAATTTTAGTGCTTGTTAATCTGTTCAGTCTTTAACAGGTTTATATTGTGACAATTCAAGACCTGTAGTTTCATGAATATGCCTGCATAGAATGTAAGTGTATGTCTGTCGTCACGGTAAAAACAAAAACATAAACTCCTGCGTAAAGTAGACCCGGTTAATTACGTGTAAAGAAATTCGTAACTTAATTTTGTTACCAAAAATTAAAAATAAAAAAAAATTTTAATGGTGGAAAGCAAGAGAATTAATTACTAAACTCAGACTGTTATAACCGTAATACACCTGTAACTTGTAAAGCGTGTTTTGTTGAATTAGATTCACCCCTTACTCCGACTGGGCTGTCCAGTTAAAACCGGTCGAGAAAGAAGATAGGCTGAGGCATTGTGTAGAGAACAATACGTGTGCGTAATCCTCGCGTTCCCACGCATACAACTACCTTGTCATTGTTTACTAAATAAACGAGGGTGACCTATATTCCAGCGTAACAGCTGATCGTTTAAATAGAAACTAATGCAAATGTTTAATAATCACTGTTAATAAATGTTTACCATGTACTAAACTGTGTAGGCGATAATTGTGTATAGTATAGTAGAGCAAGTATTTTCACCGTGACAACAATTAAATTATATAGTGACTTAAATTTTCAAACAAATAAATGACTTAGTTAACCCTCCATGGTTAGATAAAGTGTTAAACCCCATGGCCCAAGACAGTAAACTTTTAAACTGAGTAAGACTGAAAACAAAGTAAGTAAAGTATCCTAAATAAATATGGTAATTAAATAGGAAATAATTCTAAGTAAGTTTCTTAAATCCCCCCCAAAGTAAATAATACATAAATAAAGAAAAAGGTAAGTTTCTTAGAAAGAGACCAAAAGGAAAATAATAATAAGTGAATAATAATTGCTTTAAATAATAAGGCTGAATAAATCTTAATTTAAACTAAATTGTGTGAAGTGTAGCAGTAAAAAAAAAAATAAAAAAGGAATTAATAATAAAAGTGTAGTTGAATAGTGTAAACACCCGATCGTGGCCTGTTCAAATTAATTCCCCCGCTTGCCAGTAAGAGACAAACGCGTTCGTACCGGAAATATTGTAGGAAGCCTTCCCTATTGTTATAAATGGCAGCATCCCTAAACTATGAACACCACCCTAGTGTATATTACAATGCATTGTGTAAAGTGTTTGTCCCCTTCTGCATAGTTTGTTTATGTATTACAGCTGATCATTTAGAGAGAGAATAAGAATTATCTTCGTGAAATTCCGCTTCTCTCAGTAGCGTAAGAAATTAGGATTAGAAATAATCTAAAGTGGAGTACGGGATCCGCTTTAGGTTATATTAGATGTAATTAAGAAGTGATTATATACGTAACGTAACATAGTCACAACGGCGCCGACTGAAAAGGGTAATGATGGTGCAGAAAGGTGCCAAGGTAATCATTAGTGAGTGCTGAAAGCTAACTTGTGTAGTAGTTAGAGTAAGCCGATGTCAGTCGAGCCACGATATTGTGAGTTACGGAAAATTAGGGAAATTAGTATTAAGAATTAAAGTATAAGTTAGCATTGTAAGTAACGAGAAAAAGGGAATTTCACGAATGAGAACAAGATCATTTAAAGAGAGATAGAGAAAATAAACCGTATACTAAATTAAAATTCCTCACATTGACACCAAGCATACTCCAAGTCCCCAATTTTGCGTTCTCCTCACTAAAATTCTTAATGTGGAATTTAAGCGGCGGAGTATGTGACGATTTAATTGATAATAAAATATTTAATAATAAAACAAAATTAAAAAGCAATTAAGTATTTTTAAATCGAACTATTAAACCTAATGCCCCTGTACTAACTCAGAATAAGTATGAGATGTAAATGGAAAAATCTAACTAAACAATTAAGAAAAAAATCTAATTGTAAAAAGCTATTAATATCACAGTTAACCCTTTTGTAAGTCATCATGCGTTGACCTGTATAATTCCGGACTCAACGTGCTTAGCGAACCGTCTTTAACTTAGAAATGTATAAAAATCGTCATGTTTGTAATTAGTAATTTGAAGGCACGAGTAGTAGTTAAATTAATTCCCGTAAATTAAATAAGTATAAATAATTTGTTTCTTCTTGTTATAATAATGTTAATTTAAATAAAAATAGGAACTATATTATCGCGGAGTACTCGCTCCGCTTGGTTGTAATGTGCCAGTCGAATCGAGTTAAGAGTTACTATGCAGCCGTCAGACAGTGCACACCTACGAGCGAGAGCTCTTCAGAAATGTGTTGATTAAAGTTAAATGTAACTATTAGCTACCACTACAAAACGTGGGGAGCAAGTTTTTAGTATATAAAATGTAGAAAGGTTTTGTTAAGAAATGTAATAAGTTAAGAAAAATTAACAACACGTAAGCAAGATGACGTCTCCACTCAAGATGTAAACTCCAATACAACTCTACATGTGAATATGTGACCTGCATAAACTGTACATATGGACGTCTACGACCCCTACGACGCTGACCAGGACCTACGTGGATCTACCCCAAGTTTAACCAGCATTATTTCAATCTCCTCAGTGAAACAGCTATAAAGTATTCGCCGAAGACTCGACCCAGATGACGACGCCGACTACCAGAATTCCCAAGTGTGACACCCCAGGACGAGGACAGCACAACTTATTGTAAAGGTGACTCGATAGCTTGACTATCGAGAGTTAATTACATTTGAGACATAACTTATAGATGAAAGAGACTTTTCAAAGACTATAATTTTCTTTAAACAATCATTGAAACCAAATAGATGTATACTGTAATATTGAAAATCATACGTTGTAACGTTAATATGTAAATGTTAATTATAATCCCGTTAGTAAATAATACCATTCTTCAAATGGTAAATGTAATCTTGCAAGCTCCTAGATGAGCGTAGTATTACTCAGACGTCTTTACAATATTTAAAGTAAACTCGGATCCGAGGTAAAAGTACATGATCAATATGATCCCTAGTTTTCCAGAGAACCCTTTTGAATATTTTTGTATAAATAATTATGTTATGGGATCCTTTCATATCATTTGTTAATAAAGAGAAGTCATCTTATTACACATTGAAGTGAATGCATAAATCAGTGAAATACCTTCCCTTGTTTCCTAATAATTAGCTTAATTATTATTGTTAATTGTGTTGAGTTTAATTTCAGTTCGTTACAACGTAGGCAGCCCGTATAATTGGCTAGTGTCAATTATGATGGGTTCCCTGGATTTGTAACGTGGGCAAAACGTTACAAAAATGCGCCACTCTGCTTTGAGTTAAAAAAAGGTTGTAAGCATCGTGACGCTAACAAAGATACGTCACTCTAATAATTAAAATAATTGTTACGTAGTAAAATAGATAACTCTCTACACTCGTTATCTGATCTATGCACTCAGTTACTGTATTTCATGTAACATTAATTTTCATAAAACTAATTTTTTTTAAGATACGTAATTTAATACCATGATAGTCTGTATAACTTGAAATATCATTGTATGACGCCAAATGCAAGTACGCACATGAATTTTAGTGCTTGTTAATCTGTTCAGTCTTTAACAGGTTTATATTGTGACAATTCAAGACCTGTAGTTTCATGAATATGCCTGCATAGAATGTAAGTGTATGTCTGTCGTCACGGTAAAAACAAAAACATAAACTCCTGCGTAAAGTAGACCCGGTTAATTACGTGTAAAGAAATTCGTAACTTAATTTTGTTACCATAAATTAAAAATAAAAAAAAATTTTAATGGTGGAAAGCAAGAGAATTAATTACTAAACTCAGACTGTTATAACCGTAATACACCTGTAACTTGTAAAGCGTGTTTTGTTGAATTAGATTCACCCCTTACTCCGACTGGGCTGTCCAGTTAAAACCGGTCGAGAAAGAAGATAGGCTGAGGCATTGTGTAGAGAACAATACGTGTGCGTAATCCTCGCGTTCCCACGCATACAACTACCTTGTCATTGTTTACTAAATAAACGAGGGTGACCTATATTCCAGCGTAACAGCTGATCGTTTAAATAGAAACTAATGCAAATGTTTAATAATCACTGTTAATAAATGTTTACCATGTACTAAACTGTGTAGGCGATAATTGTGTATAGTGTAGTAGAGCAAGTATTTTCACCGTGACAACAATTAAATTATATAGTGACTTAAATTTTCAAACAAATAAATGACTTAGTTAACCCTCCATGGTTAGATAAAGTGTTAAACCCCATGGCCCAAGACAGTAAACTTTTAAACTGAGTAAGACTGAAAACAAAGTAAGTAAAGTATCCTAAATAAATATGGTAATTAAATAGGAAATAATTCTAAGTAAGTTTCTTAAATCCCCCCCAAAGTAAATAATACATAAATAAAGAAAAAGGTAAGTTTCTTAGAAAGAGACCAAAAGGAAAATAATAATAAGTGAATAATAATTGCTTTAAATAATAAGGCTGAATAAATCTTAATTTAAACTAAATTGTGTGAAGTGTAGCAGTAAAAAAAAAAATAAAAAAGGAATTAATAATAAAAGTGTAGTTGAATAGTGTAAACACCCGATCGTGGCCTGTTCAAATTAATTCCCCCGCTTGCCAGTAAGAGACAAACGCGTTCGTACCGGAAATATTGTAGGAAGCCTTCCCTATTGTTATAAATGGCAGCATCCCTAAACTATGAACACCACCCTAGTGTATATTACAATGCATTGTGTAAAGTGTTTGTCCCCTTCTGCATAGTTTGTTTATGTATTACAGCTGATCATTTAGAGAGAGAATAAGAATTATCTTCGTGAAATTCCGCTTCTCTCAGTAGCGTAAGAAATTAGGATTAGAAATAATCTAAAGTGGAGTACGGGATCCGCTTTAGGTTATATTAGATGTAATTAAGAAGTGATTATATACGTAACGTAACATAGTCACAACGGCGCCGACTGAAAAGGGTAATGATGGTGCAGAAAGGTGCCAAGGTAATCATTAGTGAGTGCTGAAAGCTAACTTGTGTAGTAGTTAGAGTAAGCCGATGTCAGTCGAGCCACGATATTGTGAGTTACGGAAAATTAGGGAAATTAGTATTAAGAATTAAAGTATAAGTTAGCATTGTAAGTAACGAGAAAAAGGGAATTTCACGAATGAGAACAAGATCATTTAAAGAGAGATAGAGAAAATAAACCGTATACTAAATTAAAATTCCTCACATTGACACCAAGCATACTCCAAGTCCCCAATTTTGCGTTCTCCTCACTAAAATTCTTAATGTGGAATTTAAGCGGCGGAGTATGTGACGATTTAATTGATAATAAAATATTTAATAATAAAACAAAATTAAAAAGCAATTAAGTATTTTTAAATCGAACTATTAAACCTAATGCCCCTGTACTAACTCAGAATAAGTATGAGATGTAAATGGAAAAATCTAACTAAACAATTAAGAAAAAAATCTAATTGTAAAAAGCTATTAATATCACAGTTAACCCTTTTGTAAGTCATCATGCGTTGACCTGTATAATTCCGGACTCAACGTGCTTAGCGAACCGTCTTTAACTTAGAAATGTATAAAAATCGTCATGTTTGTAATTAGTAATTTGAAGGCACGAGTAGTAGTTAAATTAATTCCCGTAAATTAAATAAGTATAAATAATTTGTTTCTTCTTGTTATAATAATGTTAATTTAAATAAAAATAGGAACTATATTATCGCGGAGTACTCGCTCCGCTTGGTTGTAATGTGCCAGTCGAATCGAGTTAAGAGTTACTATGCAGCCGTCAGACAGTGCACACCTACGAGCGAGAGCTCTTCAGAAATGTGTTGATTAAAGTTAAATGTAACTATTAGCTACCACTACAAAACGTGGGGAGCAAGTTTTTAGTATATAAAATGTAGAAAGGTTTTGTTAAGAAATGTAATAAGTTAAGAAAAATTAACAACACGTAAGCAAGATGACGTCTCCACTCAAGATGTAAACTCCAATACAACTCTACATGTGAATATGTGACCTGCATAAACTGTACATATGGACGTCTACGACCCCTACGACGCTGACCAGGACCTACGTGGATCTACCCCAAGTTTAACCAGCATTATTTCAATCTCCTCAGTGAAACAGCTATAAAGTATTCGCCGAAGACTCGACCCAGATGACGACGCCGACTACCAGAATTCCCAAGTGTGACACCCCAGGACGAGGACAGCACAACTTATTGTAAAGGTGACTCGATAGCTTGACTATCGAGAGTTAATTACATTTGAGACATAACTTATAGATGAAAGAGACTTTTCAAAGACTATAATTTTCTTTAAACAATCATTGAAACCAAATAGATGTATACTGTAATATTGAAAATCATACGTTGTAACGTTAATATGTAAATGTTAATTATAATCCCGTTAGTAAATAATACCATTCTTCAAATGGTAAATGTAATCTTGCAAGCTCCTAGATGAGCGTAGTATTACTCAGACGTCTTTACAATATTTAAAGTAAACTCGGATCCGAGGTAAAAGTACATGATCAATATGATCCCTAGTTTTCCAGAGAACCCTTTTGAATATTTTTGTATAAATAATTATGTTATGGGATCCTTTCATATCATTTGTTAATAAAGAGAAGTCATCTTATTACACATTGAAGTGAATGCATAAATCAGTGAAATACCTTCCCTTGTTTCCTAATAATTAGCTTAATTATTATTGTTAATTGTGTTGAGTTTAATTTCAGTTCGTTACAACGTAGGCAGCCCGTATAATTGGCTAGTGTCAATTATGATGGGTTCCCTGGATTTGTAACGTGGGCAAAACGTTACAAAAATGCGCCACTCTGCTTTGAGTTAAAAAAAGGTTGTAAGCATCGTGACGCTAACAAAGATACGTCACTCTAATAATTAAAATAATTGTTACGTAGTAAAATAGATAACTCTCTACACTCGTTATCTGATCTATGCACTCAGTTACTGTATTTCATGTAACATTAATTTTCATAAAACTAATTTTTTTTAAGATACGTAATTTAATACCATGATAGTCTGTATAACTTGAAATATCATTGTATGACGCCAAATGCAAGTACGCACATGAATTTTAGTGCTTGTTAATCTGTTCAGTCTTTAACAGGTTTATATTGTGACAATTCAAGACCTGTAGTTTCATGAATATGCCTGCATAGAATGTAAGTGTATGTCTGTCGTCACGGTAAAAACAAAAACATAAACTCCTGCGTAAAGTAGACCCGGTTAATTACGTGTAAAGAAATTCGTAACTTAATTTTGTTACCAAAAATTAAAAATAAAAAAAAATTTTAATGGTGGAAAGCAAGAGAATTAATTACTAAACTCAGACTGTTATAACCGTAATACACCTGTAACTTGTAAAGCGTGTTTTGTTGAATTAGATTCACCCCTTACTCCGACTGGGCTGTCCAGTTAAAACCGGTCGAGAAAGAAGATAGGCTGAGGCATTGTGTAGAGAACAATACGTGTGCGTAATCCTCGCGTTCCCACGCATACAACTACCTTGTCATTGTTTACTAAATAAACGAGGGTGACCTATATTCCAGCGTAACAGCTGATCGTTTAAATAGAAACTAATGCAAATGTTTAATAATCACTGTTAATAAATGTTTACCATGTACTAAACTGTGTAGGCGATAATTGTGTATAGTGTAGTAGAGCAAGTATTTTCACCGTGACAACAATTAAATTATATAGTGACTTAAATTTTCAAACAAATAAATGACTTAGTTAACCCTCCATGGTTAGATAAAGTGTTAAACCCCATGGCCCAAGACAGTAAACTTTTAAACTGAGTAAGACTGAAAACAAAGTAAGTAAAGTATCCTAAATAAATATGGTAATTAAATAGGAAATAATTCTAAGTAAGTTTCTTAAATCCCCCCCAAAGTAAATAATACATAAATAAAGAAAAAGGTAAGTTTCTTAGAAAGAGACCAAAAGGAAAATAATAATAAGTGAATAATAATTGCTTTAAATAATAAGGCTGAATAAATCTTAATTTAAACTAAATTGTGTGAAGTGTAGCAGTAAAAAAAAAAATAAAAAAGGAATTAATAATAAAAGTGTAGTTGAATAGTGTAAACACCCGATCGTGGCCTGTTCAAATTAATTCCCCCGCTTGCCAGTAAGAGACAAACGCGTTCGTACCGGAAATATTGTAGGAAGCCTTCCCTATTGTTATAAATGGCAGCATCCCTAAACTATGAACACCACCCTAGTGTATATTACAATGCATTGTGTAAAGTGTTTGTCCCCTTCTGCATAGTTTGTTTATGTATTACAGCTGATCATTTAGAGAGAGAATAAGAATTATCTTCGTGAAATTCCGCTTCTCTCAGTAGCGTAAGAAATTAGGATTAGAAATAATCTAAAGTGGAGTACGGGATCCGCTTTAGGTTATATTAGATGTAATTAAGAAGTGATTATATACGTAACGTAACATAGTCACAACGGCGCCGACTGAAAAGGGTAATGATGGTGCAGAAAGGTGCCAAGGTAATCATTAGTGAGTGCTGAAAGCTAACTTGTGTAGTAGTTAGAGTAAGCCGATGTCAGTCGAGCCACGATATTGTGAGTTACGGAAAATTAGGGAAATTAGTATTAAGAATTAAAGTATAAGTTAGCATTGTAAGTAACGAGAAAAAGGGAATTTCACGAATGAGAACAAGATCATTTAAAGAGAGATAGAGAAAATAAACCGTATACTAAATTAAAATTCCTCACATTGACACCAAGCATACTCCAAGTCCCCAATTTTGCGTTCTCCTCACTAAAATTCTTAATGTGGAATTTAAGCGGCGGAGTATGTGACGATTTAATTGATAATAAAATATTTAATAATAAAACAAAATTAAAAAGCAATTAAGTATTTTTAAATCGAACTATTAAACCTAATGCCCCTGTACTAACTCAGAATAAGTATGAGATGTAAATGGAAAAATCTAACTAAACAATTAAGAAAAAAATCTAATTGTAAAAAGCTATTAATATCACAGTTAACCCTTTTGTAAGTCATCATGCGTTGACCTGTATAATTCCGGACTCAACGTGCTTAGCGAACCGTCTTTAACTTAGAAATGTATAAAAATCGTCATGTTTGTAATTAGTAATTTGAAGGCACGAGTAGTAGTTAAATTAATTCCCGTAAATTAAATAAGTATAAATAATTTGTTTCTTCTTGTTATAATAATGTTAATTTAAATAAAAATAGGAACTATATTATCGCGGAGTACTCGCTCCGCTTGGTTGTAATGTGCCAGTCGAATCGAGTTAAGAGTTACTATGCAGCCGTCAGACAGTGCACACCTACGAGCGAGAGCTCTTCAGAAATGTGTTGATTAAAGTTAAATGTAACTATTAGCTACCACTACAAAACGTGGGGAGCAAGTTTTTAGTATATAAAATGTAGAAAGGTTTTGTTAAGAAATGTAATAAGTTAAGAAAAATTAACAACACGTAAGCAAGATGACGTCTCCACTCAAGATGTAAACTCCAATACAACTCTACATGTGAATATGTGACCTGCATAAACTGTACATATGGACGTCTACGACCCCTACGACGCTGACCAGGACCTACGTGGATCTACCCCAAGTTTAACCAGCATTATTTCAATCTCCTCAGTGAAACAGCTATAAAGTATTCGCCGAAGACTCGACCCAGATGACGACGCCGACTACCAGAATTCCCAAGTGTGACACCCCAGGACGAGGACAGCACAACTTATTGTAAAGGTGACTCGATAGCTTGACTATCGAGAGTTAATTACATTTGAGACATAACTTATAGATGAAAGAGACTTTTCAAAGACTATAATTTTCTTTAAACAATCATTGAAACCAAATAGATGTATACTGTAATATTGAAAATCATACGTTGTAACGTTAATATGTAAATGTTAATTATAATCCCGTTAGTAAATAATACCATTCTTCAAATGGTAAATGTAATCTTGCAAGCTCCTAGATGAGCGTAGTATTACTCAGACGTCTTTACAATATTTAAAGTAAACTCGGATCCGAGGTAAAAGTACATGATCAATATGATCCCTAGTTTTCCAGAGAACCCTTTTGAATATTTTTGTATAAATAATTATGTTATGGGATCCTTTCATATCATTTGTTAATAAAGAGAAGTCATCTTATTACACATTGAAGTGAATGCATAAATCAGTGAAATACCTTCCCTTGTTTCCTAATAATTAGCTTAATTATTATTGTTAATTGTGTTGAGTTTAATTTCAGTTCGTTACAACGTAGGCAGCCCGTATAATTGGCTAGTGTCAATTATGATGGGTTCCCTGGATTTGTAACGTGGGCAAAACGTTACAAAAATGCGCCACTCTGCTTTGAGTTAAAAAAAGGTTGTAAGCATCGTGACGCTAACAAAGATACGTCACTCTAATAATTAAAATAATTGTTACGTAGTAAAATAGATAACTCTCTACACTCGTTATCTGATCTATGCACTCAGTTACTGTATTTCATGTAACATTAATTTTCATAAAACTAATTTTTTTTAAGATACGTAATTTAATACCATGATAGTCTGTATAACTTGAAATATCATTGTATGACGCCAAATGCAAGTACGCACATGAATTTTAGTGCTTGTTAATCTGTTCAGTCTTTAACAGGTTTATATTGTGACAATTCAAGACCTGTAGTTTCATGAATATGCCTGCATAGAATGTAAGTGTATGTCTGTCGTCACGGTAAAAACAAAAACATAAACTCCTGCGTAAAGTAGACCCGGTTAATTACGTGTAAAGAAATTCGTAACTTAATTTTGTTACCAAAAATTAAAAATAAAAAAAAAATTTTAATGGTGGAAAGCAAGAGAATTAATTACTAAACTCAGACTGTTATAACCGTAATACACCTGTAACTTGTAAAGCGTGTTTTGTTGAATTAGATTCACCCCTTACTCCGACTGGGCTGTCCAGTTAAAACCGGTCGAGAAAGATAGGCTGAGGCATTGTGTAGAGAACAATACGTGTGCGTAATCCTCGCGTTCCCACGCATACAACTACCTTGTCATTGTTTACTAAATAAACGAGGGTGACCTATATTCCAGCGTAACAGCTGATCGTTTAAATAGAAACTAATGCAAATGTTTAATAATCACTGTTAATAAATGTTTACCATGTACTAAACTGTGTAGGCGATAATTGTGTATAGTATAGTAGAGCAAGTATTTTCACCGTGACAACAATTAAATTATATAGTGACTTAAATTTTCAAACAAATAAATGACTTAGTTAACCCTCCATGGTTAGATAAAGTGTTAAACCCCATGGCCCAAGACAGTAAACTTTTAAACTGAGTAAGACTGAAAACAAAGTAAGTAAAGTATCCTAAATAAATATGGTAATTAAATAGGAAATAATTCTAAGTAAGTTTCTTAAATCCCCCCCAAAGTAAATAATACATAAATAAAGAAAAAGGTAAGTTTCTTAGAAAGAGACCAAAAGGAAAATAATAATAAGTGAATAATAATTGCTTTAAATAATAAGGCTGAATAAATCTTAATTTAAACTAAATTGTGTGAAGTGTAGCAGTAAAAAAAAAAATAAAAAAGGAATTAATAATAAAAGTGTAGTTGAATAGTGTAAACACCCGATCGTGGCCTGTTCAAATTAATTCCCCCGCTTGCCAGTAAGAGACAAACGCGTTCGTACCGGAAATATTGTAGGAAGCCTTCCCTATTGTTATAAATGGCAGCATCCCTAAACTATGAACACCACCCTAGTGTATATTACAATGCATTGTGTAAAGTGTTTGTCCACTTCTGCATAGTTTGTTTATGTATTACAGCTGATCATTTAGAGAGAGAATAAGAATTATCTTCGTGAAATTCCGCTTCTCTCAGTAGCGTAAGAAATTAGGATTAGAAATAATCTAAAGTGGAGTACGGGATCCGCTTTAGGTTATATTAGATGTAATTAAGAAGTGATTATATACGTAACGTAACATAGTCACAACGGCGCCGACTGAAAAGGGTAATGATGGTGCAGAAAGGTGCCAAGGTAATCATTAGTGAGTGCTGAAAGCTAACTTGTGTAGTAGTTAGAGTAAGCCGATGTCAGTCGAGCCACGATATTGTGAGTTACGGAAAATTAGGGAAATTAGTATTAAGAATTAAAGTATAAGTTAGCATTGTAAGTAACGAGAAAAAGGGAATTTCACGAATGAGAACAAGATCATTTAAAGAGAGATAGAGAAAATAAACCGTATACTAAATTAAAATTCCTCTCATTGACACCAAGCATACTCCAAGTCCCCAATTTTGCGTTCTCCTCACTAAAATTCTTAATGTGGAATTTAAGCGGCGGAGTATGTGACGATTTAATTGATAATAAAATATTTAATAATAAAACAAAATTAAAAAGCAATTAAGTATTTTTAAATCGAACTATTAAACCTAATGCCCCTGTACTAACTCAGAATAAGTATGAGATGTAAATGGAAAAATCTAACTAAACAATTAAGAAAAAAATCTAATTGTAAAAAGCTATTAATATCACAGTTAACCCTTTTGTAAGTCATCGTGCGTTGACCTGTATAATTCCGGACTCAACGTGCTTAGCGAACCGTCTTTAACTTAGAAATGTATAAAAATCGTCATGTTTGTAATTAGTAATTTGAAGGCACGAGTAGTAGTTAAATTAATTCCCGTAAATTAAATAAGTATAAATAATTTGTTTCTTCTTGTTATAATAATGTTAATTTAAATAAAAATAGGAACTATATTATCGCGGAGTACTCGCTCCGCTTGGTTGTAATCTGCCAGTCGAATCGAGTTAAGAGTTACTATGCAGCCGTCAGACAGTGCACACCTACGAGCGAGAGCTCTTCAGAAATGTGTTGATTAAAGTTAAATGTAACTATTAGCTACCACTACAAAACGTGGGGAGCAAGTTTTTAGTATATAAAATGTAGAAAGGTTTTGTTAAGAAATGTAATAAGTTAAGAAAAATTAACAACACGTAAGCAAGATGACATCTCCACTCAAGATGTAAACTCCAGTACAACTCTACATGTGAATATGTGACCTGCATAAACTGTACATATGGACGTCTACGACCCCTACGACGCTGACCAGGACCTACGTGGATCTACCCCAAGTTTAACCAGCATTATTTCAATCTCCTCAGTGAAACAGCTATAAAGTATTCGCCGAAGACTCGACCCAGATGACGACGCCGACTACCAGAATTCCCAAGTGTGACACCCCAGGACGAGGACAGCACAACTTATTGTAAAGGTGACTCGATAGCTTGACTATCGAGAGTTAATTACATTTGAGACATAACTTATAGATGAAAGAGACTTTTCAAAGACTATAATTTTCTTTAATCAATCATTGAAACCAAATAGATGTATACTGTAATATTGAAAATCATACGTTGTAACGTTAATATGTAAATGTTAATTATAATCCCGTTAGTAAATAATACCATTCTTCAAATGGTAAATGTAATCTTGCAAGCTCCTAGATGAGCGTAGTATTACTCAGACGTCTTTACAATATTTAAAGTAAACTCGGATCCGAGGTAAAAGTACATGATCAATATGATCCCTAGTTTTCCAGAGAACCCTTTTGAATATTTTTGTATAAATAATTATGTTATGGGATCCTTTCATATCATTTGTTAATAAAGAGAAGTCATCTTATTACACATTGAAGTGAATGCATAAATCAGTGAAATACCTTCCCTTGTTTCCTAATAATTAGCTTAATTATTATTGTTAATTGTGTTGAGTTTAATTTCAGTTCGTTACAACGTAGGCAGCCCGTATAATTGGCTAGTGTCAATTATGATGGGTTCCCTGGATTTGTAACGTGGGCAAAACGTTACAAAAATGCGCCACTCTGCTTTGAGTTAAAAAAAGGTTGTAAGCATCGTGACGCTAACAAAGATACGTCACTCTAATAATTAAAATAATTGTTACGTAGTAAAATAGATAACTCTCTACACTCGTTATCTGATCTATGCACTCAGTTACTGTATTTCATGTAACATTAATTTTCATAAAACTAATTTTTTTTAAGATACGTAATTTAATACCATGATAGTCTGTATAACTTGAAATATCATTGTATGACGCCAAATGCAAGTACGCACATGAATTTTAGTGCTTGTTAATCTGTTCAGTCTTTAACAGGTTTATATTGTGACAATTCAAGACCTGTAGTTTCATGAATATGCCTGCATAGAATGTAAGTGTATGTCTGTCGTCACGGTAAAAACAAAAACATAAACTCCTGCGTAAAGTAGACCCGGTTAATTACGTGTAAAGAAATTCGTAACTTAATTTTGTTACCAAAAATTAAAATTAAAAAAAAATTTTAATGGTGGAAAGCAAGAGAATTAATTACTAAACTCAGACTGTTATAACCGTAATACACCTGTAACTTGTAAAGCGTGTTTTGTTGAATTAGATTCACCCCTTACTCCGACTGGGCTGTCCAGTTAAAACCGGTCGAGAAAGAAGATAGGCTGAGGCATTGTGTAGAGAACAATACGTGTGCGTAATCCTCGCGTTCCCACGCATACAACTACCTTGTCATTGTTTACTAAATAAACGAGGGTGACCTATATTCCAGCGTAACAGCTGATCGTTTAAATAGAAACTAATGCAAATGTTTAATAATCACTGTTAATAAATGTTTACCATGTACTAAACTGTGTAGGCGATAATTGTGTATAGTATAGTAGAGCAAGTATTTTCACCGTGACAACAATTAAATTATATAGTGACTTAAATTTTCAAACAAATAAATGACTTAGTTAACCCTCCATGGTTAGATAAAGTGTTAAACCCCATGGCCCAAGACAGTAAACTTTTAAACTGAGTAAGACTGAAAACAAAGTAAGTAAAGTATCCTAAATAAATATGGTAATTAAATAGGAAATAATTCTAAGTAAGTTTCTTAAATCCCCCCCAAAGTAAATAATACATAAATAAAGAAAAAGGTAAGTTTCTTAGAAAGAGACCAAAAGGAAAATAATAATAAGTGAATAATAATTGCTTTAAATAATAAGGCTGAATAAATCTTAATTTAAACTAAATTGTGTGAAGTGTAGCAGTAAAAAAAAAAATAAAAAAGGAATTAATAATAAAAGTGTAGTTGAATAGTGTAAACACCCGATCGTGGCCTGTTCAAATTAATTCCCCCGCTTGCCAGTAAGAGACAAACGCGTTCGTACCGGAAATATTGTAGGAAGCCTTCCCTATTGTTATAAATGGCAGCATCCCTAAACTATGAACACCACCCTAGTGTATATTACAATGCATTGTGTAAAGTGTTTGTCCCCTTCTGCATAGTTTGTTTATGTATTACAGCTGATCATTTAGAGAGAGAATAAGAATTATCTTCGTGAAATTCCGCTTCTCTCAGTAGCGTAAGAAATTAGGATTAGAAATAATCTAAAGTGGAGTACGGGATCCGCTTTAGGTTATATTAGATGTAATTAAGAAGTGATTATATACGTAACGTAACATAGTCACAACGGCGCCGACTGAAAAGGGTAATGATGGTGCAGAAAGGTGCCAAGGTAATCATTAGTGAGTGCTGAAAGCTAACTTGTGTAGTAGTTAGAGTAAGCCGATGTCAGTCGAGCCACGATATTGTGAGTTACGGAAAATTAGGGAAATTAGTATTAAGAATTAAAGTATAAGTTAGCAATGTAAGTAACGAGAAAAAGGGAATTTCACGAATGAGAACAAGATCATTTAAAGAGATAGAGAAAATAAACCGTATACTAAATTAAAATTCCTCACATTGACACCAAGCATACTCCAAGTCCCCAATTTTGCGTTCTCCTCACTAAAATTCTTAATGTGGAATTTAAGCGGCGGAGTATGTGACGATTTAATTGATAATAAAATATTTAATAATAAAACAAAATTAAAAAGCAATTAAGTATTTTTAAATCGAACTATTAAACCTAATGCCCCTGTACTAACTCAGAATAAGTATGAGATGTAAATGGAAAAATCTAATTAAACAATTAAGAAAAAATTCTAATTGTAAAAAGCTATTAATATCACAGTTAACCCTTTTGTAAGTCATCATGCGTTGACCTGTATAATTCCGGACTCAACGTGCTTAGCGAACCGTCTTTAACTTAGAAATGTATAAAAATCGTCATGTTTGTAATTAGTAATTTGAAGGCACGAGTAGTAGTTAAATTAATTCCCGTAAATTAAATAAGTATAAATAATTTGTTTCTTCTTGTTATAATAATGTTAATTTAAATAAAAATAGGAACTATATTATCGCGGAGTACTCGCTCCGCTTGGTTGTAATGTGCCAGTCGAATCGAGTTAAGAGTTACTATGCAGCCGTCAGACAGTGCACACCTACGAGCGAGAGCTCTTCAGAAATGTGTTGATTAAAGTTAAATGTAACTATTAGCTACCACTACAAAACGTGGGGAGCAAGTTTTTAGTATATAAAATGTAGAAAGGTTTTGTTAAGAAATGTAATAAGTTAAGAAAAATTAACAACACGTAAGCAAGATGACGTCTCCACTCAAGATGTAAACTCCAATACAACTCTACATGTGAATATGTGACCTGCATAAACTGTACATATGGACGTCTACGACCCCTACGACGCTGACCAGGACCTACGTGGATCTACCCCAAGTTTAACCAGCATTATTTCAATCTCCTCAGTGAAACAGCTATAAAGTATTCGCCGAAGACTCGACCCAGATGACGACGCCGACTACCAGAATTCCCAAGTGTGACACCCCAGGACGAGGACAGCACAACTTATTGTAAAGGTGACTCGATAGCTTGACTATCGAGAGTTAATTACATTTGAGACATAACTTATAGATGAAAGAGACTTTTCAAAGACTATAATTTTCTTTAAACAATCATTGAAACCAAATAGATGTATACTGTAATATTGAAAATCATACGTTGTAACGTTAATATGTAAATGTTAATTATAATCCCGTTAGTAAATAATACCATTCTTCAAATGGTAAATGTAATCTTGCAAGCTCCTAGATGAGCGTAGTATTACTCAGACGTCTTTACAATATTTAAAGTAAACTCGGATCCGAGGTAAAAGTACATGATCAATATGATCCCTAGTTTTCCAGAGAACCCTTTTGAATATTTTTGTATAAATAATTATGTTATGGGATCCTTTCATATCATTTGTTAATAAAGAGAAGTCATCTTATTACACATTGAAGTGAATGCATAAATCAGTGAAATACCTTCCCTTGTTTCCTAATAATTAGCTTAATTATTATTGTTAATTGTGTTGAGTTTAATTTCAGTTCGTTACAACGTAGGCAGCCCGTATAATTGGCTAGTGTCAATTATGATGGGTTCCCTGGATTTGTAACGTGGGCAAAACGTTACAAAAATGCGCCACTCTGCTTTGAGTTAAAAAAAGGTTGTAAGCATCGTGACGCTAACAAAGATACGTCACTCTAATAATTAAAATAATTGTTACGTAGTAAAATAGATAACTCTCTACACTCGTTATCTGATCTATGCACTCAGTTACTGTATTTCATGTAACATTAATTTTCATAAAACTAATTTTTTTTAAGATACGTAATTTAATACCATGATAGTCTGTATAACTTGAAATATCATTGTATGACGCCAAATGCAAGTACGCACATGAATTTTAGTGCTTGTTAATCTGTTCAGTCTTTAACAGGTTTATATTGTGACAATTCAAGACCTGTAGTTTCATGAATATGCCTGCATAGAATGTAAGTGTATGTCTGTCGTCACGGTAAAAACAAAAACATAAACTCCTGCGTAAAGTAGACCCGGTTAATTACGTGTAAAGAAATTCGTAACTTAATTTTGTTACCAAAAATTAAAAATAAAAAAAAAATTTTAATGGTGGAAAGCAAGAGAATTAATTACTAAACTCAGACTGTTATAACCGTAATACACCTGTAACTTGTAAAGCGTGTTTTGTTGAATTAGATTCACCCCTTACTCCGACTGGGCTGTCCAGTTAAAACCGGTCGAGAAAGAAGATAGGCTGAGGCATTGTGTAGAGAACAATACGTGTGCGTAATCCTCGCGTTCCCACGCATACAACTACCTTGTCATTGTTTACTAAATAAACGAGGGTGACCTATATTCCAGCGTAACAGCTGATCGTTTAAATAGAAACTAATGCAAATGTTTAATAATCACTGTTAATAAATGTTTACCATGTACTAAACTGTGTAGGCGATAATTGTGTATAGTATAGTAGAGCAAGTATTTTCACCGTGACAACAATTAAATTATATAGTGACTTAAATTTTCAAACAAATAAATGACTTAGTTAACCCTCCATGGTTAGATAAAGTGTTAAACCCCATGGCCCAAGACAGTAAACTTTTAAACTGAGTAAGACTGAAAACAAAGTAAGTAAAGTATCCTAAATAAATATGGTAATTAAATAGGAAATAATTCTAAGTAAGTTTCTTAAATCCCCCCCAAAGTAAATAATACATAAATAAAGAAAAAGGTAAGTTTCTTAGAAAGAGACCAAAAGGAAAATAATAATAAGTGAATAATAATTGCTTTAAATAATAAGGCTGAATAAATCTTAATTTAAACTAAATTGTGTGAAGTGTAGCAGTAAAAAAAAAAATAAAAAAGGAATTAATAATAAAAGTGTAGTTGAATAGTGTAAACACCCGATCGTGGCCTGTTCAAATTAATTCCCCCGCTTGCCAGTAAGAGACAAACGCGTTCGTACCGGAAATATTGTAGGAAGCCTTCCCTATTGTTATAAATGGCAGCATCCCTAAACTATGAACACCACCCTAGTGTATATTACAATGCATTGTGTAAAGTGTTTGTCCCCTTCTGCATAGTTTGTTTATGTATTACAGCTGATCATTTAGAGAGAGAATAAGAATTATCTTCGTGAAATTCCGCTTCTCTCAGTAGCGTAAGAAATTAGGATTAGAAATAATCTAAAGTGGAGTACGGGATCCGCTTTAGGTTATATTAGATGTAATTAAGAAGTGATTATATACGTAACGTAACATAGTCACAACGGCGCCGACTGAAAAGGGTAATGATGGTGCAGAAAGGTGCCAAGGTAATCATTAGTGAGTGCTGAAAGCTAACTTGTGTAGTAGTTAGAGTAAGCCGATGTCAGTCGAGCCACGATATTGTGAGTTACGGAAAATTAGGGAAATTAGTATTAAGAATTAAAGTATAAGTTAGCAATGTAAGTAACGAGAAAAAGGGAATTTCACGAATGAGAACAAGATCATTTAAAGAGATAGAGAAAATAAACCGTATACTAAATTAAAATTCCTCACATTGACACCAAGCATACTCCAAGTCCCCAATTTTGCGTTCTCCTCACTAAAATTCTTAATGTGGAATTTAAGCGGCGGAGTATGTGACGATTTAATTGATAATAAAATATTTAATAATAAAACAAAATTAAAAAGCAATTAAGTATTTTTAAATCGAACTATTAAACCTAATGCCCCTGTACTAACTCAGAATAAGTATGAGATGTAAATGGAAAAATCTAATTAAACAATTAAGAAAAAAATCTAATTGTAAAAAGCTATTAATATCACAGTTAACCCTTTTGTAAGTCATCATGCGTTGACCTGTATAATTCCGGACTCAACGTGCTTAGCGAACCGTCTTTAACTTAGAAATGTATAAAAATCGTCATGTTTGTAATTAGTAATTTGAAGGCACGAGTAGTAGTTAAATTAATTCCCGTAAATTAAATAAGTATAAATAATTTGTTTCTTCTTGTTATAATAATGTTAATTTAAATAAAAATAGGAACTATATTATCGCGGAGTACTCGCTCCGCTTGGTTGTAATGTGCCAGTCGAATCGAGTTAAGAGTTACTATGCAGCCGTCAGACAGTGCACACCTACGAGCGAGAGCTCTTCAGAAATGTGTTGATTAAAGTTAAATGTAACTATTAGCTACCACTACAAAACGTGGGGAGCAAGTTTTTAGTATATAAAATGTAGAAAGGTTTTGTTAAGAAATGTAATAAGTTAAGAAAAATTAACAACACGTAAGCAAGATGACGTCTCCACTCAAGATGTAAACTCCAATACAACTCTACATGTGAATATGTGACCTGCATAAACTGTACATATGGACGTCTACGACCCCTACGACGCTGACCAGGACCTACGTGGATCTACCCCAAGTTTAACCAGCATTATTTCAATCTCCTCAGTGAAACAGCTATAAAGTATTCGCCGAAGACTCGACCCAGATGACGACGCCGACTACCAGAATTCCCAAGTGTGACACCCCAGGACGAGGACAGCACAACTTATTGTAAAGGTGACTCGATAGCTTGACTATCGAGAGTTAATTACATTTGAGACATAACTTATAGATGAAAGAGACTTTTCAAAGACTATAATTTTCTTTAAACAATCATTGAAACCAAATAGATGTATACTGTAATATTGAAAATCATACGTTGTAACGTTAATATGTAAATGTTAATTATAATCCCGTTAGTAAATAATACCATTCTTCAAATGGTAAATGTAATCTTGCAAGCTCCTAGATGAGCGTAGTATTACTCAGACGTCTTTACAATATTTAAAGTAAACTCGGATCCGAGGTAAAAGTACATGATCAATATGATCCCTAGTTTTCCAGAGAACCCTTTTGAATATTTTTGTATAAATAATTATGTTATGGGATCCTTTCATATCATTTGTTAATAAAGAGAAGTCATCTTATTACACATTGAAGTGAATGCATAAATCAGTGAAATACCTTCCCTTGTTTCCTAATAATTAGCTTAATTATTATTGTTAATTGTGTTGAGTTTAATTTCAGTTCGTTACAACGTAGGCAGCCCGTATAATTGGCTAGTGTCAATTATGATGGGTTCCCTGGATTTGTAACGTGGGCAAAACGTTACAAAAATGCGCCACTCTGCTTTGAGTTAAAAAAAGGTTGTAAGCATCGTGACGCTAACAAAGATACGTCACTCTAATAATTAAAATAATTGTTACGTAGTAAAATAGATAACTCTCTACACTCGTTATCTGATCTATGCACTCAGTTACTGTATTTCATGTAACATTAATTTTCATAAAACTAATTTTTTTTAAGATACGTAATTTAATACCATGATAGTCTGTATAACTTGAAATATCATTGTATGACGCCAAATGCAAGTACGCACATGAATTTTAGTGCTTGTTAATCTGTTCAGTCTTTAACAGGTTTATATTGTGACAATTCAAGACCTGTAGTTTCATGAATATGCCTGCATAGAATGTAAGTGTATGTCTGTCGTCACGGTAAAAACAAAAACATAAACTCCTGCGTAAAGTAGACCCGGTTAATTACGTGTAAAGAAATTCGTAACTTAATTTTGTTACCAAAAATTAAAAATAAAAAAAAAATTTTAATGGTGGAAAGCAAGAGAATTAATTACTAAACTCAGACTGTTATAACCGTAATACACCTGTAACTTGTAAAGCGTGTTTTGTTGAATTAGATTCACCCCTTACTCCGACTGGGCTGTCCAGTTAAAACCGGTCGAGAAAGAAGATAGGCTGAGGCATTGTGTAGAGAACAATACGTGTGCGTAATCCTCGCGTTCCCACGCATACAACTACCTTGTCATTGTTTACTAAATAAACGAGGGTGACCTATATTCCAGCGTAACAGCTGATCGTTTAAATAGAAACTAATGCAAATGTTTAATAATCACTGTTAATAAATGTTTACCATGTACTAAACTGTGTAGGCGATAATTGTGTATAGTATAGTAGAGCAAGTATTTTCACCGTGACAACAATTAAATTATATAGTGACTTAAATTTTCAAACAAATAAATGACTTAGTTAACCCTCCATGGTTAGATAAAGTGTTAAACCCCATGGCCCAAGACAGTAAACTTTTAAACTGAGTAAGACTGAAAACAAAGTAAGTAAAGTATCCTAAATAAATATGGTAATTAAATAGGAAATAATTCTAAGTAAGTTTCTTAAATCCCCCCCAAAGTAAATAATACATAAATAAAGAAAAAGGTAAGTTTCTTAGAAAGAGACCAAAAGGAAAATAATAATAAGTGAATAATAATTGCTTTAAATAATAAGGCTGAATAAATCTTAATTTAAACTAAATTGTGTGAAGTGTAGCAGTAAAAAAAAAAATAAAAAAGGAATTAATAATAAAAGTGTAGTTGAATAGTGTAAACACCCGATCGTGGCCTGTTCAAATTAATTCCCCCGCTTGCCAGTAAGAGACAAACGCGTTCGTACCGGAAATATTGTAGGAAGCCTTCCCTATTGTTATAAATGGCAGCATCCCTAAACTATGAACACCACCCTAGTGTATATTACAATGCATTGTGTAAAGTGTTTGTCCCCTTCTGCATAGTTTGTTTATGTATTACAGCTGATCATTTAGAGAGAGAATAAGAATTATCTTCGTGAAATTCCGCTTCTCTCAGTAGCGTAAGAAATTAGGATTAGAAATAATCTAAAGTGGAGTACGGGATCCGCTTTAGGTTATATTAGATGTAATTAAGAAGTGATTATATACGTAACGTAACATAGTCACAACGGCGCCGACTGAAAAGGGTAATGATGGTGCAGAAAGGTGCCAAGGTAATCATTAGTGAGTGCTGAAAGCTAACTTGTGTAGTAGTTAGAGTAAGCCGATGTCAGTCGAGCCACGATATTGTGAGTTACGGAAAATTAGGGAAATTAGTATTAAGAATTAAAGTATAAGTTAGCATTGTAAGTAACGAGAAAAAGGGAATTTCACGAATGAGAACAAGATCATTTAAAGAGAGATAGAGAAAATAAACCGTATACTAAATTAAAATTCCTCTCATTGACACCAAGCATACTCCAAGTCCCCAATTTTGCGTTCTCCTCACTAAAATTCTTAATGTGGAATTTAAGCGGCGGAGTATGTGACGATTTAATTGATAATAAAATATTTAATAATAAAACAAAATTAAAAAGCAATTAAGTATTTTTAAATCGAACTATTAAACCTAATGCCCCTGTACTAACTCAGAATAAGTATGAGATGTAAATGGAAAAATCTAACTAAACAATTAAGAAAAAAATCTAATTGTAAAAAGCTATTAATATCACAGTTAACCCTTTTGTAAGTCATCATGCGTTGACCTGTATAATTCCGGACTAAACGTGCTTAGCTTAGTCTTTAACTTAGAAATGTATAAAAATCGTCATGTTTGTAATTAGTAATTTGAAGGCACGAGTAGTAGTTAAATTAATTCCCGTAAATTAAATAAGTATAAATAATTTGTTTCTTCTTGTTATAATAATGTTAATTTAAATAAAAATAGGAACTATATTATCGCGGAGTACTCGCTCCGCTTGGTTGTAATGTGCCAGTCGAATCGAGTTAAGAGTTACTATGCAGCCGTCAGACAGTGCACACCTACGAGCGAGAGCTCTTCAGAAATGTGTTGATTAAAGTTAAATGTAACTATTAGCTACCACTACAAAACGTGGGGAGCAAGTTTTTAATATATAAAATGTAGAAAGGTTTTGTTAAGAAATGTAATAAGTTAAGAAAAATTAACAACACGTAAGCAAGATGACGTCTCCACTCAAGATGTAAACTCCAGTACAACTCTACATGTGAATATGTGACCTGCATAAACTGTACATATGGACGTCTACGACCCCTACGACGCTGACCAGGACCTACGTGGATCTACCCCAAGTTTAACCAGCATTATTTCAATCTCCTCAGTGAAACAGCTATAAAGTATTCGCCGAAGACTCGACCCAGATGACGACGCCGACTACCAGAATTCCCAAGTGTGACACCCCAGGACGAGGACAGCACAACTTATTGTAAAGGTGACTCGATAGCTTGACTATCGAGAGTTAATTACATTTGAGACATAACTTATAGATGAAAGAGACTTTTCAAAGACTATAATTTTCTTTAAACAATCATTGAAACCAAATAGATGTATACTGTAATATTGAAAATCATACGTTGTAACGTTAATATGTAAATGTTAATTATAATCCCGTTAGTAAATAATACCATTCTTCAAATGGTAAATGTAATCTTGCAAGCTCCTAGATGAGCGTAGTATTACTCAGACGTCTTTACAATATTTAAAGTAAACTCGGATCCGAGGTAAAAGTACATGATCAATATGATCCCTAGTTTTCCAGAGAACCCTTTAGAATATTTTTGTATAAATAATTATGTTATGGGATCCTTTCATATCATTTGTTAATAAAGAGAAGTCATCTTATTACACATTGAAGTGAATGCATAAATCAGTGAAATACCTTCCCTTGTTTCCTAATAATTAGCTTAATTATTATTGTTAATTGTGTTGAGTTTAATTTCAGTTCGTTACAACGTAGGCAGCCCGTATAATTGGCTAGTGTCAATTATGGTGGGTTCCTTGGATTTGTAACGTGGGCAAAACGATACAAAAATGCGCCACTCTGCTTTGAGTTAAAAAAAGGTTGTAAGCATCGTGACGCTAACAAAGATACGTCACTCTAATAATTAAAATAATTGTTACGTAGTAAAATAGATAACTCTCTACACTCGTTATCTGATCTATGCACTCAGTTACTGTATTTCATGTAACATTAATTTTCATAAAACTAATTTTTTTTAAGATACGTAATTTAATACCATGATAGTCTGTATAACTTGAAATATCATTGTATGACGCCAAATGCAAGTACGCACATGAATTTTAGTGCTTGTTAATCTGTTCAGTCTTTAACAGGTTTATATTGTGACAATTCAAGACCTGTAGTTTCATGAATATGCCTGCATAGAATGTAAGTGTATGTCTGTCGTCACGGTAAAAACAAAAACATAAACTCCTGCGTAAAGTAGACCCGGTTAATTACGTGTAAAGAAATTCGTAACTTAATTTTGTTACCAAAAATTAAAAATAAAAAAAAAATTTTAATGGTGGAAAGCAAGAGAATTAATTACTAAACTCAGACTGTTATAACCGTAATACACCTGTAACTTGTAAAGCGTGTTTTGTTGAATTAGATTCACCCCTTACTCCGACTGGGCTGTCCAGTTAAAACCGGTCGAGAAAGAAGATAGGCTGAGGCATTGTGTAGAGAACAATACGTGTGCGTAATCCTCGCGTTCCCACGCATACAACTACCTTGTCATTGTTTACTAAATAAACGAGGGTGACCTATATTCCAGCGTAACAGCTGATCGTTTAAATAGAAACTAATGCAAATGTTTAATAATCACTGTTAATAAATGTTTACCATGTACTAAACTGTGTAGGCGATAATTGTGTATAGTATAGTAGAGCAAGTATTTTCACCGTGACAACAATTAAATTATATAGTGACTTAAATTTTCAAACAAATAAATGACTTAGTTAACCCTCCATGGTTAGATAAAGTGTTAAACCCCATGGCCCAAGACAGTAAACTTTTAAACTGAGTAAGACTGAAAACAAAGTAAGTAAAGTATCCTAAATAAATATGGTAATTAAATAGGAAATAATTCTAAGTAAGTTTCTTAAATCCCCCCCAAAGTAAATAATACATAAATAAAGAAAAAGGTAAGTTTCTTAGAAAGAGACCAAAAGGAAAATAATAATAAGTGAATAATAATTGCTTTAAATAATAAGGCTGAATAAATCTTAATTTAAACTAAATTGTGTGAAGTGTAGCAGTAAAAAAAAAAATAAAAAAGGAATTAATAATAAAAGTGTAGTTGAATAGTGTAAACACCCGATCGTGGCCTGTTCAAATTAATTCCCCCGCTTGCCAGTAAGAGACAAACGCGTTCGTACCGGAAATATTGTAGGAAGCCTTCCCTATTGTTATAAATGGCAGCATCCCTAAACTATGAACACCACCCTAGTGTATATTACAATGCATTGTGTAAAGTGTTTGTCCCCTTCTGCATAGTTTGTTTATGTATTACAGCTGATCATTTAGAGAGAGAATAAGAATTATCTTCGTGAAATTCCGCTTCTCTCAGTAGCGTAAGAAATTAGGATTAGAAATAATCTAAAGTGGAGTACGGGATCCGCTTTAGGTTATATTAGATGTAATTAAGAAGTGATTATATACGTAACGTAACATAGTCACAACGGCGCCGACTGAAAAGGGTAATGATGGTGCAGAAAGGTGCCAAGGTAATCATTAGTGAGTGCTGAAAGCTAACTTGTGTAGTAGTTAGAGTAAGCCGATGTCAGTCGAGCCACGATATTGTGAGTTACGGAAAATTAGGGAAATTAGTATTAAGAATTAAAGTATAAGTTAGCATTGTAAGTAACGAGAAAAAGGGAATTTCACGAATGAGAACAAGATCATTTAAAGAGAGATAGAGAAAATAAACCGTATACTAAATTAAAATTCCTCTCATTGACACCAAGCATACTCCAAGTCCCCAATTTTGCGTTCTCCTCACTAAAATTCTTAATGTGGAATTTAAGCGGCGGAGTATGTGACGATTTAATTGATAATAAAATATTTAATAATAAAACAAAATTAAAAAGCAATTAAGTATTTTTAAATCGAACTATTAAACCTAATGCCCCTGTACTAACTCAGAATAAGTATGAGATGTAAATGGAAAAATCTAACTAAACAATTAAGAAAAAAATCTAATTGTAAAAAGCTATTAATATCACAGTTAACCCTTTTGTAAGTCATCATGCGTTGACCTGTATAATTCCGGACTCAACGTGCTTAGCGAACCGTCTTTAACTTAGAAATGTATAAAAATCGTCATGTTTGTAATTAGTAATTTGAAGGCACGAGTAGTAGTTAAATTAATTCCCGTAAATTAAATAAGTATAAATAATTTGTTTCTTCTTGTTATAATAATGTTAATTTAAATAAAAATAGGAACTATATTATCGCGGAGTACTCGCTCCGCTTGGTTGTAATGTGCCAGTCGAATCGAGTTAAGAGTTACTATGCAGCCGTCAGACAGTGCACACCTACGAGCGAGAGCTCTTCAGAAATGTGTTGATTAAAGTTAAATGTAACTATTAGCTACCACTACAAAACGTGGGGAGCAAGTTTTTAGTATATAAAATGTAGAAAGGTTTTGTTAAGAAATGTAATAAGTTAAGAAAAATTAACAACACGTAAGCAAGATGACGTCTCCACTCAAGATGTAAACTCCAGTACAACTCTACATGTGAATATGTGACCTGCATAAACTGTACATATGGACGTCTACGACCCCTACGACGCTGACCAGGACCTACGTGGATCTACCCCAAGTTTAACCAGCATTATTTCAATCTCCTCAGTGAAACAGCTATAAAGTATTCGCCGAAGACTCGACCCAGATGACGACGCCGACTACCAGAATTCCCAAGTGTGACACCCCAGGACGAGGACAGCACAACTTATTGTAAAGGTGACTCGATAGCTTGACTATCGAGAGTTAATTACATTTGAGACATAACTTATAGATGAAAGAGACTTTTCAAAGACTATAATTTTCTTTAAACAATCATTGAAACCAAATAGATGTATACTGTAATATTGAAAATCATACGTTGTAACGTTAATATGTAAATGTTAATTATAATCCCGTTAGTAAATAATACCATTCTTCAAATGGTAAATGTAATCTTGCAAGCTCCTAGATGAGCGTAGTATTACTCAGACGTCTTTACAATATTTAAAGTAAACTCGGATCCGAGGTAAAAGTACATGATCAATATGATCCCTAGTTTTCCAGAGAACCCTTTTGAATATTTTTGTATAAATAATTATGTTATGGGATCCTTTCATATCATTTGTTAATAAAGAGAAGTCATCTTATTACACATTGAAGTGAATGCATAAATCAGTGAAATACCTTCCCTTGTTTCCTAATAATTAGCTTAATTATTATTGTTAATTGTGTTGAGTTTAATTTCAGTTCGTTACAACGTAGGCAGCCCGTATAATTGGCTAGTGTCAATTATGATGGGTTCCCTGGATTTGTAACGTGGGCAAAACGTTACAAAAATGCGCCACTCTGCTTTGAGTTAAAAAAAGGTTGTAAGCATCGTGACGCTAACAAAGATACGTCACTCTAATAATTAAAATAATTGTTACGTAGTAAAATAGATAACTCTCTACACTCGTTATCTGATCTATGCACTCAGTTACTGTATTTCATGTAACATTAATTTTCATAAAACTAATTTTTTTTAAGATACGTAATTTAATACCATGATAGTCTGTATAACTTGAAATATCATTGTATGACGCCAAATGCAAGTACGCACATGAATTTTAGTGCTTGTTAATCTGTTCAGTCTTTAACAGGTTTATATTGTGACAATTCAAGACCTGTAGTTTCATGAATATGCCTGCATAGAATGTAAGTGTATGTCTGTCGTCACGGTAAAAACAAAAACATAAACTCCTGCGTAAAGTAGACCCGGTTAATTACGTGTAAAGAAATTCGTAACTTAATTTTGTTACCAAAAATTAAAAATAAAAAAAAATTTTAATGGTGGAAAGCAAGAGAATTAATTACTAAACTCAGACTGTTATAACCGTAATACACCTGTAACTTGTAAAGCGTGTTTTGTTGAATTAGATTCACCCCTTACTCCGACTGGGCTGTCCAGTTAAAACCGGTCGAGAAAGAAGATAGGCTGAGGCATTGTGTAGAGAACAATACGTGTGCGTAATCCTCGCGTTCCCACGCATACAACTACCTTGTCATTGTTTACTAAATAAACGAGGGTGACCTATATTCCAGCGTAACAGCTGATCGTTTAAATAGAAACTAATGCAAATGTTTAATAATCACTGTTAATAAATGTTTACCATGTACTAAACTGTGTAGGCGATAATTGTGTATAGTATAGTAGAGCAAGTATTTTCACCGTGACAACAATTAAATTATATAGTGACTTAAATTTTCAAACAAATAAATGACTTAGTTAACCCTCCATGGTTAGATAAAGTGTTAAACCCCATGGCCCAAGACAGTAAACTTTTAAACTGAGTAAGACTGAAAACAAAGTAAGTAAAGTATCCTAAATAAATATGGTAATTAAATAGGAAATAATTCTAAGTAAGTTTCTTAAATCCCCCCCAAAGTAAATAATACATAAATAAAGAAAAAGGTAAGTTTCTTAGAAAGAGACCAAAAGGAAAATAATAATAAGTGAATAATAATTGCTTTAAATAATAAGGCTGAATAAATCTTAATTTAAACTAAATTGTGTGAAGTGTAGCAGTAAAAAAAAAAATAAAAAAGGAATTAATAATAAAAGTGTAGTTGAATAGTGTAAACACCCGATCGTGGCCTGTTCAAATTAATTCCCCCGCTTGCCAGTAAGAGACAAACGCGTTCGTACCGGAAATATTGTAGGAAGCCTTCCCTATTGTTATAAATGGCAGCATCCCTAAACTATGAACACCACCCTAGTGTATATTACAATGCATTGTGTAAAGTGTTTGTCCCCTTCTGCATAGTTTGTTTATGTATTACAGCTGATCATTTAGAGAGAGAATAAGAATTATCTTCGTGAAATTCCGCTTCTCTCAGTAGCGTAAGAAATTAGGATTAGAAATAATCTAAAGTGGAGTACGGGATCCGCTTTAGGTTATATTAGATGTAATTAAGAAGTGATTATATACGTAACGTAACATAGTCACAACGGCGCCGACTGAAAAGGGTAATGATGGTGCAGAAAGGTGCCAAGGTAATCATTAGTGAGTGCTGAAAGCTAACTTGTGTAGTAGTTAGAGTAAGCCGATGTCAGTCGAGCCACGATATTGTGAGTTACGGAAAATTAGGGAAATTAGTATTAAGAATTAAAGTATAAGTTAGCAATGTAAGTAACGAGAAAAAGGGAATTTCACGAATGAGAACAAGATCATTTAAAGAGAGATAGAGAAAATAAACCGTATACTAAATTAAAATTCCTCACATTGACACCAAGCATACTCCAAGTCCCCAATTTTGCGTTCTCCTCACTAAAATTCTTAATGTGGAATTTAAGCGGCGGAGTATGTGACGATTTAATTGATAATAAAATATTTAATAATAAAACAAAATTAAAAAGCAATTAAGTATTTTTAAATCGAACTATTAAACCTAATGCCCCTGTACTAACTCAGAATAAGTATGAGATGTAAATGGAAAAATCTAATTAAACAATTAAGAAAAAAATCTAATTGTAAAAAGCTATTAATATCACAGTTAACCCTTTTGTAAGTCATCATGCGTTGACCTGTATAATTCCGGACTCAACGTGCTTAGCGAACCGTCTTTAACTTAGAAATGTATAAAAATCGTCATGTTTGTAATTAGTAATTTGAAGGCACGAGTAGTAGTTAAATTAATTCCCGTAAATTAAATAAGTATAAATAATTTGTTTCTTCTTGTTATAATAATGTTAATTTAAATAAAAATAGGAACTATATTATCGCGGAGTACTCGCTCCGCTTGGTTGTAATGTGCCAGTCGAATCGAGTTAAGAGTTACTATGCAGCCGTCAGACAGTGCACATCTACGAGCGAGAGCTCTTCAGAAATGTGTTGATTAAAGTTAAATGTAACTATTAGCTACCACTACAAAACGTGGGGAGCAAGTTTTTAGTATATAAAATGTAGAAAGGTTTTGTTAAGAAATGTAATAAGTTAAGAAAAATTAACAACACGTAAGCAAGATGACGTCTCCACTCAAGATGTAAACTCCAGTACAACTCTACATGTGAATATGTGACCTGCATAAACTGTACATATGGACGTCTACGACCCCTACGACGCTGACCAGGACCTACGTGGATCTACCCCAAGTTTAACCAGCATTATTTCAATCTCCTCAGTGAAACAGCTATAAAGTATTCGCCGAAGACTCGACCCAGATGACGACGCCGACTACCAGAATTCCCAAGTGTGACACCCCAGGACGAGGACAGCACAACTTATTGTAAAGGTGACTCGATAGCTTGACTATCGAGAGTTAATTACATTTGAGACATAACTTATAGATGAAAGAGACTTTTCAAAGACTATAATTTTCTTTAAACAATCAATGAAACCAAATAGATGTATACTGTAATATTGAAAATCATACGTTGTAACGTTAATATGTAAATGTTAATTATAATCCCGTTAGTAAATAATACCATTCTTCAAATGGTAAATGTAATCTTGCAAGCTCCTAGATGAGCGTAGTATTACTCAGACGTCTTTACAATATTTAAAGTAAACTCGGATCCGAGGTAAAAGTACATGATCAATATGATCCCTAGTTTTCCAGAGAACCCTTTTGAATATTTTTGTATAAATAATTATGTTATGGGATCCTTTCATATCATTTGTTAATAAAGAGAAGTCATCTTATTACACATTGAAGTGAATGCATAAATCAGTGAAATACCTTCCCTTGTTTCCTAATAATTAGCTTAATTATTATTGTTAATTGTGTTGAGTTTAATTTCAGTTCGTTACAACGTAGGCAGCCCGTATAATTGGCTAGTGTCAATTATGATGGGTTCCCTGGATTTGTAACGTGGGCAAAACGTTACAAAAATGCGCCACTCTGCTTTGAGTTAAAAAAAGGTTGTAAGCATCGTGACGCTAACAAAGATACGTCACTCTAATAATTAAAATAATTGTTACGTAGTAAAATAGATAACTCTCTACACTCGTTATCTGATCTATGCACTCAGTTACTGTATTTCATGTAACATTAATTTTCATAAAACTAATTTTTTTTAAGATACGTAATTTAATACCATGATAGTCTGTATAACTTGAAATATCATTGTCTGACGCCAAATGCAAGTACGCACATGAATTTTACTGCTTGTTAATCTGTTCAGTCTTTAACAGGTTTATATTGTGACAATTCAAGACCTGTAGTTTCATGAATATGCCTGCATAGAATGTAAGTGTATGTCTGTCGTCACGGTAAAAACAAAAACATAAACTCCTGCGTAAAGTAGACCCGGTTAATTACGTGTAAAGAAATTCGTAACTTAATTTTGTTACCAAAAATTAAAAATAAAAAAAAAATTTTAATGGTGGAAAGCAAGAGAATTAATTACTAAACTCAGACTGTTATAACCGTAATACACCTGTAACTTGTAAAGCGTGTTTTGTTGAATTAGATTCACCCCTTACTCCGACTGGGCTGTCCAGTTAAAACCGGTCGAGAAAGAAGATAGGCTGAGGCATTGTGTAGAGAACAATACGTGTGCGTAATCCTCGCGTTCCCACGCATACAACTACCTTGTCATTGTTTACTAAATAAACGAGGGTGACCTATATTCCAGCGTAACAGCTGATCGTTTAAATAGAAACTAATGCAAATGTTTAATAATCACTGTTAATAAATGTTTACCATGTACTAAACTGTGTAGGCGATAATTGTGTATAGTATAGTAGAGCAAGTATTTTCACCGTGACAACAATTAAATTATATAGTGACTTAAATTTTCAAACAAATAAATGACTTAGTTAACCCTCCATGGTTAGATAAAGTGTTAAACCCCATGGCCCAAGACAGTAAACTTTTAAACTGAGTAAGACTGAAAACAAAGTAAGTAAAGTATCCTAAATAAATATGGTAATTAAATAGGAAATAATTCTAAGTAAGTTTCTTAAATCCCCCCCAAAGTAAATAATACATAAATAAAGAAAAAGGTAAGTTTCTTAGAAAGAGACCAAAAGGAAAATAATAATAAGTGAATAATAATTGCTTTAAATAATAAGGCTGAATAAATCTTAATTTAAACTAAATTGTGTGAAGTGTAGCAGTAAAAAAAAAAATAAAAAAGGAATTAATAATAAAAGTGTAGTTGAATAGTGTAAACACCCGATCGTGGCCTGTTCAAATTAATTCCCCCGCTTGCCAGTAAGAGACAAACGCGTTCGTACCGGAAATATTGTAGGAAGCCTTCCCTATTGTTATAAATGGCAGCATCCCTAAACTATGAACACCACCCTAGTGTATATTACAATGCATTGTGTAAAGTGTTTGTCCCCTTCTGCATAGTTTGTTTATGTATTACAGCTGATCATTTAGAGAGAGAATAAGAATTATCTTCGTGAAATTCCGCTTCTCTCAGTAGCGTAAGAAATTAGGATTAGAAATAATCTAAAGTGGAGTACGGGATCCGCTTTAGGTTATATTAGATGTAATTAAGAAGTGATTATATACGTAACGTAACATAGTCACAACGGCGACGACTGAAAAGGGTAATGATGGTGCAGAAAGGTGCCAATGTAATCATTAGTGAGTGCTGAAAGCTAACTTGTGTAGTAGTTAGAGTAAGCCGATGTCAGTCGAGCCACGATATTGTGAGTTACGGAAAATTAGGGAAATTAGTATTAAGAATTAAAGTATAAGTTAGCAATGTAAGTAACGAGAAAAAGGGAATTTCACGAATGAGAACAAGATCATTTAAAGAGAGATAGAGAAAATAAACCGTATACTAAATTAAAATTCCTCACATTGACACCAAGCATACTCCAAGTCCCCAATTTTGCGTTCTCCTCACTAAAATTCTTAATGTGGAATTTAAGCGGCGGAGTATGTGACGATTTAATTGATAATAAAATATTTAATAATAAAACAAAATTAAAAAGCAATTAAGTATTTTTAAATCGAACTATTAAACCTAATGCCCCTGTACTAACTCAGAATAAGTATGAGATGTAAATGGAAAAATCTAACTAAACAATTAAGAAAAAAATCTAATTGTAAAAAGCTATTAATATCACAGTTAACCCTTTTGTAAGTCATCATGCGTTGACCTGTATAATTCCGGACTCAACGTGCTTAGCGAACCGTCTTTAACTTAGAAATGTATAAAAATCGTCATGTTTGTAATTAGTAATTTGAAGGCACGAGTAGTAGTTAAATTAATTCCCGTAAATTAAATAAGTATAAATAATTTGTTTCTTCTTGTTATAATAATGTTAATTTAAATAAAAATAGGAACTATATTATCGCGGAGTACTCGCTCCGCTTGGTTGTAATGTGCCAGTCGAATCGAGTTAAGAGTTACTATGCAGCCGTCAGACAGTGCACACCTACGAGCGAGAGCTCTTCAGAAATGTGTTGATTAAAGTTAAATGTAACTATTAGCTACCACTACAAAACGTGGGGAGCAAGTTTTTAATATATAAAATGTAGAAAGGTTTTGTTAAGAAATGTAATAAGTTAAGAAAAATTAACAACACGTAAGCAAGATGACGTCTCCACTCAAGATGTAAACTCCAGTACAACTCTACATGTGAATATGTGACCTGCATAAACTGTACATATGGACGTCTACGACCCCTACGACGCTGACCAGGACCTACGTGGATCTACCCCAAGTTTAACCAGCATTATTTCAATCTCCTCAGTGAAACAGCTATAAAGTATTCGCCGAAGACTCGACCCAGATGACGACGCCGACTACCAGAATTCCCAAGTGTGACACCCCAGGACGAGGACAGCACAACTTGTTGTAAAGGTGACTCGATAGCTTGACTATCGAGAGTTAATTACATTTGAGACATAACTTATAGATGAAAGAGACTTTTCAAAGACTATAATTTTCTTTAAACAATCAATGAAACCAAATAGATGTATACTGTAATATAGAAAATCATACGTTGTAACGTTAATATGTAAATGTTAATTATAATCCCGTTAGTAAATAATACCATTCTTCAAATGGTAAATGTAATCTTGCAAGCTCCTAGATGAGCGTAGTATTACTCAGACGTCTTTACAATATTTAAAGTAAACTCGGATCCGAGGTAAAAGTACATGATCAATATGATCCCTAGTTTTCCAGAGAACCCTTTTGAATATTTTTGTATAAATAATTATGTTATGGGATCCTTTCATATCATTTGTTAATAAAGAGAAGTCATCTTATTACACATTGAAGTGAATGCATAAATCAGTGAAATACCTTCCCTTGTTTCCTAATAATTAGCTTAATTATTATTGTTAATTGTGTTGAGTTTAATTTCAGTTCGTTACAACGTAGGCAGCCCGTATAATTGGCTAGTGTCAATTATGATTGGTTCCCTGGATTTGTAACGTGGGCAAAACGTTACAAAAATGCGCCACTCTGCTTTGAGTTAAAAAAAGGTTGTAAGCATCGTGACGCTAACAAAGATACGTCACTCTAATAATTAAAATAATTGTTACGTAGTAAAATAGATAACTCTCTACACTCGTTATCTGATCTATGCACTCAGTTACTGTATTTCATGTAACATTAATTTTCATAAAACTAATTTTTTTTAAGATACGTAATTTAATACCATGATAGTCTGTATAACTTGAAATATCATTGTATGACGCCAAATGCAAGTACGCACATGAATTTTAGTGCTTGTTAATCTGTTCAGTCTTTAACAGGTTTATATTGTGACAATTCAAGACCTGTAGTTTCATGAATATGCCTGCATAGAATGTAAGTGTATGTCTGTCGTCACGGTAAAAACAAAAACATAAACTCCTGCGTAAAGTAGACCCGGTTAATTACGTGTAAAGAAATTCGTAACTTAATTTTGTTACCAAAAATAAAAAATAAAAAAAAAATTTTAATGGTGGAAAGTAAGAGAATTAATTACTAAACTCAGACTGTTATAACCGTAATACACCTGTAACTTGTAAAGCGTGTTTTGTTGAATTAGATTCACCCCTTACTCCGACTGGGCTGTCCAGTTAAAACCGGTCGAGAAAGAAGATAGGCTGAGGCATTGTGTAGAGAACAATACGTGTGCGTAATCCTCGCGTTCCCACGCATACAACTACCTTGTCATTGTTTACTAAATAAACGAGGGTGACCTATATTCCAGCGTAACAGCTGATCGTTTAAATAGAAACTAATGCAAATGTTTAATAATCACTGTTAATAAATGTTTACCATGTACTAAACTGTGTAGGCGATAATTGTGTATAGTATAGTAGAGCAAGTATTTTCACCGTGACAACAATTAAATTATATAGTGACTTAAATTTTCAAACAAATAAATGACTTAGTTAACCCTCCATGGTTAGATAAAGTGTTAAACCCCATGGCCCAAGACAGTAAACTTTTAAACTGAGTAAGACTGAAAACAAAGTAAGTAAAGTATCCTAAATAAATATGGTAATTAAATAGGAAATAATTCTAAGTAAGTTTCTTAAATCCCCCCCAAAGTAAATAATACATAAATAAAGAAAAAGGTAAGTTTCTTAGAAAGAGACCAAAAGGAAAATAATAATAAGTGAATAATAATTGCTTTAAATAATAAGGCTGAATAAATCTTAATTTAAACTAAATTGTGTGAAGTGTAGCAGTAAAAAAAAAAAAATAAAAAAGGAATTAATAATAAAAGTGTAGTTGAATAGTGTAAACACTCGATCGTGGCCTGTTCAAATTAATTCCCCCGCTTGCCAGTAAGAGACAAACGCGTTCGTACCGGAAATATTGTAGGAAGCCTTCCCTATTGTTATAAATGGCAGCATCCCTAAACTATGAACACCACCCTAGTGTATATTACAATGCATTGTGTAAAGTGTTTGTCCCCTTCTGCATAGTTTGTTTATGTATTACAGCTGATCATTTAGAGAGAGAATAAGAATTATCTTCGTGAAATTCCGCTTCTCTCAGTAGCGTAAGAAATTAGGATTAGAAATAATCTAAAGTGGAGTACGGGATCCGCTTTAGGTTATATTAGATGTAATTAAGAAGTGATTATATACGTAACGTAACATAGTCACAACGGCGCCGACTGAAAAGGGTAATGATGGTGCAGAAAGGTGCCAAGGTAATCATTAGTGAGTGCTGAAAGCTAACTTGTGTAGTAGTTAGAGTAAGCCGATGTCAGTCGAGCCACGATATTGTGAGTTACGGAAAATTAGGGAAATTAGTATTAAGAATTAAAGTATAAGTTAGCATTGTAAGTAACGAGAAAAAGGGAATTTCACGAATGAGAACAAGATCATTTAAAGAGAGATAGAGAAAATAAACCGTATACTAAATTAAAATTCCTCACATTGACACCAAGCATACTCCAAGTCCCCAATTTTGCGTTCTCCTCACTAAAATTCTTAATGTGGAATTTAAGCGGCGGAGTATGTGACGATTTAATTGATAATAAAATATTTAATAATAAAACAAAATTAAAAAGCAATTAAGTATTTTTAAATCGAACTATTAAACCTAATGCCCCTGTACTAACTCAGAATAAGTATGAGATGTAAATGGAAAAATCTAACTAAACAATTAAGAAAAAAATCTAATTGTAAAAAGCTATTAATATCACAGTTAACCCTTTTGTAAGTCATCATGCGTTGACCTGTATAATTCCGGACTCAACGTGCTTAGCGAACCGTCTTTAACTTAGAAATGTATAAAAATCGTCATGTTTGTAATTAGTAATTTGAAGGCACGAGTAGTAGTTAAATTAATTCCCGTAAATTAAATAAGTATAAATAATTTGTTTCTTCTTGTTATAATAATGTTAATTTAAATAAAAATAGGAACTATATTATCGCGGAGTACTCGCTCCGCTTGGTTGTAATGTGCCAGTCGAATCGAGTTAAGAGTTACTATGCAGCCGTCAGACAGTGCACACCTACGAGCGAGAGCTCTTCAGAAATGTGTTGATTAAAGTTAAATGTAACTATTAGCTACCACTACAAAACGTGGGGAGCAAGTTTTTAATATATAAAATGTAGAAAGGTTTTGTTAAGAAATGTAATAAGTTAAGAAAAATTAACAACACGTAAGCAAGATGACGTCTCCACTCAAGATGTAAACTCCAGTACAACTCTACATGTGAATATGTGACCTGCATAAACTGTACATATGGACGTCTACGACCCCTACGACGCTGACCAGGACCTACGTGGATCTATCCCAAGTTTAACCAGCATTATTTCAATCTCCTCAGTGAAACAGCTATAAAGTATTCGCCGAAGACTCGACCCAGATGACGACGCCGACTACCAGAATTCCCAAGTGTGACACCCCAGGACGAGGACAGCACAACTTATTGTAAAGGTGACTCGATAGCTTGACTATCGAGAGTTAATTACATTTGAGACATAACTTATAGATGAAAGAGACTTTTCAAAGACTATAATTTTCTTTAAACAATCAATGAAACCAAATAGATGTATACTGTAATATAGAAAAGCATACGTTGTAACGTTAATATGTAAATGTTAATTATAATCCCGTTAGTAAATAATACCATTCTTCAAATGGTAAATGTAATCTTGCAAGCTCCTAGATGAGCGTAGTATTACTCAGACGTCTTTACAATATTTAAAGTAAACTCGGATCCGAGGTAAAAGTACATGATCAATATGATCCCTAGTTTTCCAGAGAACCCTTTTGAATATTTTTGTATAAATAATTATGTTATGGGATCCTTTCATATCATTTGTTAATAAAGAGAAGTCATCTTATTACACATTGAAGTGAATGCATAAATCAGTGAAATACCTTCCCTTGTTTCCTAATAATTAGCTTAATTATTATTGTTAATTGTGTTGTGTTTAATTTCAGTTCGTTACAACGTAGGCAGCCCGTATAATTGGCTAGTGTCAATTATGATGGGTTCCCTGGATTTGTAACGTGGGCAAAACGTTACAAAAATGCGCCACTCTGCTTTGAGTTAAAAAAAGGTTGTAAGCATCGTGACGCTAACAAAGATACGTCACTCTAATAATTAAAATAATTGTTACGTAGTAAAATAGATAACTCTCTACACTCGTTATCTGATCTATGCACTCAGTTACTGTATTTCATGTAACATTAATTTTCATAAAACTAATTTTTTTTAAGATACGTAATTTAATACCATGATAGTCTGTATAACTTGAAATATCATTGTATGACGCCAAATGCAAGTACGCACATGAATTTTAGTGCTTGTTAATCTGTTCAGTCTTTAACAGGTTTATATTGTGACAATTCAAGACCTGTAGTTTCATGAATATGCCTGCATAGAATGTAAGTGTATGTCTGTCGTCACGGTAAAAACAAAAACATAAACTCCTGCGTAAAGTAGACCCGGTTAATTACGTGTAAAGAAATTCGTAACTTAATTTTGTTACCAAAAATTAAAAATAAAAAAAAAATTTTAATGGTGGAAAGCAAGAGAATTAATTACTAAACTCAGACTGTTATAACCGTAATACACCTGTAACTTGTAAAGCGTGTTTTGTTGAATTAAATTCACCCCTTACTCCGACTGGGCTGTCCAGTTAAAACCGGTCGAGAAAGAAGATAGGCTGAGGCATTGTGTAGAGAACAATACGTGTGCGTAATCCTCGCGTTCCCACGCATACAACTACCTTGTCATTGTTTACTAAATAAACGAGGGTGACCTATATTCCAGCGTAACAGCTGATCGTTTAAATAGAAACTAATGCAAATGTTTAATAATCACTGTTAATAAATGTTTACCATGTACTAAACTGTGTAGGCGATAATTGTGTATAGTATAGTAGAGCAAGTATTTTCACCGTGACAACAATTAAATTATATAGTGACTTAAATTTTCAAACAAATAAATGACTTAGTTAACCCTCCATGGTTAGATAAAGTGTTAAACCCCATGGCCCAAGACAGTAAACTTTTAAACTGAGTAAGACTGAAAACAAAGTAAGTAAAGTATCCTAAATAAATATGGTAATTAAATAGGAAATAATTCTAAGTAAGTTTCTTAAATCCCCCCCAAAGTAAATAATACATAAATAAAGAAAAAGGTAAGTTTCTTAGAAAGAGACCAAAAGGAAAATAATAATAAGTGAATAATAATTGCTTTAAATAATAAGGCTGAATAAATCTTAATTTAAACTAAATTGTGTGAAGTGTAGCAGTAAAAAAAAAAATAAAAAAGGAATTAATAATAAAAGTGTAGTTGAATAGTGTAAACACCCGATCGTGGCCTGTTCAAATTAATTCCCCCGCTTGCCAGTAAGAGACAAACGCGTTCGTACCGGAAATATTGTAGGAAGCCTTCCCTATTGTTATAAATGGCAGCATCCCTAAACTATGAACACCACCCTAGTGTATATTACAATGCATTGTGTAAAGTGTTTGTCCCCTTCTGCATAGTTTGTTTATGTATTACAGCTGATCATTTAGAGAGAGAATAAGAATTATCTTCGTGAAATTCCGCTTCTCTCAGTAGCGTAAGAAATTAGGATTAGAAATAATCTAAAGTGGAGTACGGGATCCGCTTTAGGTTATATTAGATGTAATTAAGAAGTGATTATATACGTAACGTAACATAGTCACAACGGCGCCGACTGAAAAGGGTAATGATGGTGCAGAAAGGTGCCAAGGTAATCATTAGTGAGTGCTGAAAGCTAACTTGTGTAGTAGTTAGAGTAAGCCGATGTCAGTCGAGCCACGATATTGTGAGTTACGGAAAATTAGGGAAATTAGTATTAAGAATTAAAGTATAAGTTAGCATTGTAAGTAACGAGAAAAAGGGAATTTCACGAATGAGAACAAGATCATTTAAAGAGAGATAGAGAAAATAAACCGTATACTAAATTAAAATTCCTCACATTGACACCAAGCATACTCCAAGTCCCCAATTTTGCGTTCTCCTCACTAAAATTCTTAATGTGGAATTTAAGCGGCGGAGTATGTGACGATTTAATTGATAATAAAATATTTAATAATAAAACAAAATTAAAAAGCAATTAAGTATTTTTAAATCGAACTATTAAACCTAATGCCCCTGTACTAACTCAGAATAAGTATGAGATGTAAATGGAAAAATCTAACTAAACAATTAAGAAAAAAATCTATTTGTAAAAAGCTATTAATATCACAGTTAACCCTTTTGTAAGTCATCATGCGTTGACCTGTATAATTCCGGACTCAACGTGCTTAGCGAACCGTCTTTAACTTAGAAATGTATAAAAATCGTCATGTTTGTAATTAGTAATTTGAAGGCACGAGTAGTAGTTAAATTAATTCCCGTAAATTAAATAAGTATAAATAATTTGTTTCTTCTTGTTATAATAATGTTAATTTAAATAAAAATAGGAACTATATTATCGCGGAGTACTCGCTCCGCTTGGTTGTAATGTGCCAGTCGAATCGAGTTAAGAGTTACTATGCAGCCGTCAGACAGTGCACACCTACGAGCGAGAGCTCTTCAGAAATGTGTTGATTAAAGTTAAATGTAACTATTAGCTACCACTACAAAACGTGGGGAGCAAGTTTTTAATATATAAAATGTAGAAAGGTTTTGTTAAGAAATGTAATAAGTTAAGAAAAATTAACAACACGTAAGCAAGATGACGTCTCCACTCAAGATGTAAACTCCAGTACAACTCTACATGTGAATATGTGACCTGCATAAACTGTACATATGGACGTCTACGACCCCTACGACGCTGACCAGGACCTACGTGGATCTATCCCAAGTTTAACCAGCATTATTTCAATCTCCTCAGTGAAACAGCTATAAAGTATTCGCCGAAGACTCGACCCAGATGACGACGCCGACTACCAGAATTCCCAAGTGTGACACCCCAGGACGAGGACAGCACAACTTATTGTAAAGGTGACTCGATAGCTTGACTATCGAGAGTTAATTACATTTGAGACATAACTTATAGATGAAAGAGACTTTTCAAAGACTATAATTTTCTTTAAACAATCAATGAAACCAAATAGATGTATACTGTAATATAGAAAAGCATACGTTGTAACGTTAATATGTAAATGTTAATTATAATCCCGTTAGTAAATAATACCATTCTTCAAATGGTAAATGTAATCTTGCAAGCTCCTAGATGAGCGTAGTATTACTCAGACGTCTTTACAATATTTAAAGTAAACTCGGATCCGAGGTAAAAGTACATGATCAATATGATCCCTAGTTTTCCAGAGAACCCTTTTGAATATTTTTGTATAAATAATTATGTTATGGGATCCTTTCATATCATTTGTTAATAAAGAGAAGTCATCTTATTACACATTGAAGTGAATGCATAAATCAGTGAAATACCTTCCCTTGTTTCCTAATAATTAGCTTAATTATTATTGTTAATTGTGTTGTGTTTAATTTCAGTTCGTTACAACGTAGGCAGCCCGTATAATTGGCTAGTGTCAATTATGATGGGTTCCCTGGATTTGTAACGTGGGCAAAACGTTACAAAAATGCGCCACTCTGCTTTGAGTTAAAAAAAGGTTGTAAGCATCGTGACGCTAACAAAGATACGTCACTCTAATAATTAAAATAATTGTTACGTAGTAAAATAGATAACTCTCTACACTCGTTATCTGATCTATGCACTCAGTTACTGTATTTCATGTAACATTAATTTTCATAAAACTAATTTTTTTTAAGATACGTAATTTAATACCATGATAGTCTGTATAACTTGAAATATCATTGTATGACGCCAAATGCAAGTACGCACATGAATTTTAGTGCTTGTTAATCTGTTCAGTCTTTAACAGGTTTATATTGTGACAATTCAAGACCTGTAGTTTCATGAATATGCCTGCATAGAATGTAAGTGTATGTCTGTCGTCACGGTAAAAACAAAAACATAAACTCCTGCGTAAAGTAGACCCGGTTAATTACGTGTAAAGAAATTCGTAACTTAATTTTGTTACCAAAAATAAAAAATAAAAAAAAAATTTTAATGGTGGAAAGCAAGAGAATTAATTACTAAACTCAGACTGTTATAACCGTAATACACCTGTAACTTGTAAAGCGTGTTTTGTTGAATTAAATTCACCCCTTACTCCGACTGGGCTGTCCAGTTAAAACCGGTCGAGAAAGAAGATAGGCTGAGGCATTGTGTAGAGAACAATACGTGTGCGTAATCCTCGCGTTCCCACGCATACAACTACCTTGTCATTGTTTACTAAATAAACGAGGGTGACCTATATTCCAGCGTAACAGCTGATCGTTTAAATAGAAACTAATGCAAATGTTTAATAATCACTGTTAATAAATGTTTACCATGTACTAAACTGTGTAGGCGATAATTGTGTATAGTATAGTAGAGCAAGTATTTTCACCGTGACAACAATTAAATTATATAGTGACTTAAATTTTCAAACAAATAAATGACTTAGTTAACCCTCCATGGTTAGATAAAGTGTTAAACCCCATGGCCCAAGACAGTAAACTTTTAAACTGAGTAAGACTGAAAACAAAGTAAGTAAAGTATCCTAAATAAATATGGTAATTAAATAGGAAATAATTCTAAGTAAGTTTCTTAAATCCCCCCCAAAGTAAATAATACATAAATAAAGAAAAAGGTAAGTTTCTTAGAAAGAGACCAAAAGGAAAATAATAATAAGTGAATAATAATTGCTTTAAATAATAAGGCTGAATAAATCTTAATTTAAACTAAATTGTGTGAAGTGTAGCAGTAAAAAAAAAAATAAAAAAGGAATTAATAATAAAAGTGTAGTTGAATAGTGTAAACACCCGATCGTGGCCTGTTCAAATTAATTCCCCCGCTTGCCAGTAAGAGACAAACGCGTTCGTACCGGAAATATTGTAGGAAGCCTTCCCTATTGTTATAAATGGCAGCATCCCTAAACTATGAACACCACCCTAGTGTATATTACAATGCATTGTGTAAAGTGTTTGTCCCCTTCTGCATAGTTTGTTTATGTATTACAGCTGATCATTTAGAGAGAGAATAAGAATTATCTTCGTGAAATTCCGCTTCTCTCAGTAGCGTAAGAAATTAGGATTAGAAATAATCTAAAGTGGAGTACGGGATCCGCTTTAGGTTATATTAGATGTAATTAAGAAGTGATTATATACGTAACGTAACATAGTCACAACGGCGCCGACTGAAAAGGGTAATGATGGTGCAGAAAGGTGCCAAGGTAATCATTAGTGAGTGCTGAAAGCTAACTTGTGTAGTAGTTAGAGTAAGCCGATGTCAGTCGAGCCACGATATTGTGAGTTACGGAAAATTAGGGAAATTAGTATTAAGAATTAAAGTATAAGTTAGCATTGTAAGTAACGAGAAAAAGGGAATTTCACGAATGAGAACAAGATCATTTAAAGAGAGATAGAGAAAATAAACCGTATACTAAATTAAAATTCCTCACATTGACACCAAGCATACTCCAAGTCCCCAATTTTGCGTTCTCCTCACTAAAATTCTTAATGTGGAATTTAAGCGGCGGAGTATGTGACGATTTAATTGATAATAAAATATTTAATAATAAAACAAAATTAAAAAGCAATTAAGTATTTTTAAATCGAACTATTAAACCTAATGCCCCTGTACTAACTCAGAATAAGTATGAGATGTAAATGGAAAAATCTAACTAAACAATTAAGAAAAAAATCTAATTGTAAAAAGCTATTAATATCACAGTTAACCCTTTTGTAAGTCATCATGCGTTGACCTGTATAATTCCGGACTCAACGTGCTTAGCGAACCGTCTTTAACTTAGAAATGTATAAAAATCGTCATGTTTGTAATTAGTAATTTGAAGGCACGAGTAGTAGTTAAATTAATTCCCGTAAATTAAATAAGTATAAATAATTTGTTTCTTCTTGTTATAATAATGTTAATTTAAATAAAAATAGGAACTATATTATCGCGGAGTACTCGCTCCGCTTGGTTGTAATGTGCCAGTCGAATCGAGTTAAGAGTTACTATGCAGCCGTCAGACAGTGCACACCTACGAGCGAGAGCTCTTCAGAAATGTGTTGATTAAAGTTAAATGTAACTATTAGCTACCACTACAAAACGTGGGGAGCAAGTTTTTAATATATAAAATGTAGAAAGGTTTTGTTAAGAAATGTAATAAGTTAAGAAAAATTAACAACACGTAAGCAAGATGACGTCTCCAATCAAGATGTAAACTCCAGTACAACTCTACATGTGAATATGTGACCTGCATAAACTGTACATATGGACGTCTACGACCCCTACGACGCTGACCAGGACCTACGTGGATCTACCCCAAGTTTAACCAGCATTATTTCATTCTCCTCAGTGAAACAGCTATAAAGTATTCGCCGAAGACTCGACCCAGATGACGACGCCGACTACCAGAATTCCCAAGTGTGACACCCCAGGACGAGGACAGCACAACTTATTGTAAAGGTGACTCGATAGCTTGACTATCGAGAGTTAATTACATTTGAGACATAACTTATAGATGAAAGAGACTTTTCAAAGACTATAATTTTCTTTAAACAATCAATGAAACCAAATAGATGTATACTGTAATATTGAAAATCATACGTTGTAACGTTAATATGTAAATGTTAATTATAATCCCGTTAGTAAATAATATCATTCTTCAAATGGTAAATGTAATCTTGCAAGCTCCTAGATGAGCGTAGTATTACTCAGACGTCTTTACAATATTTAAAGTAAACTCGGATCCGAGGTAAAAGTACATGATCAATATGATCCCTAGTTTTCCAGAGAACCCTTTTGAATATTTTTGTATAAATAATTATGTTATGGGATCCTTTCATATCATTTGTTAATAAAGAGAAGTCATCATATTACACATTGAAGTGAATGCATAAATCAGTGAAATACCTTCCCTTGTTTCCTAATAATTAGCTTAATTATTATTGTTAATTGTGTTGAGTTTAATTTCAGTTCGTTACAACGTAGGCAGCCCGTATAATTGGCTAGTGTCAATTATGATGGGTTCCCTGGATTTGTAACGTGGGCAAAACGTTACAAAAATGCGCCACTCTGCTTTGAGTTAAAAAAAGGTTGTAAGCATCGTGACGCTAACAAAGATACGTCACTCTAATAATTAAAATAATTGTTACGTAGTAAAATAGATAACTCTCTACACTCGTTATCTGATCTATGCACTCAGTTACTGTATTTCATGTAACATTAATTTTCATAAAACTAATTTTTTTAAGATACGTAATTTAATACCATGATAGTCTGTATAACTTGAAATATCATTGTATGACGCCAAATGCAAGTACGCACATGAATTTTAGTGCTTGTTAATCTGTTCAGTCTTTAACAGGTTTATATTGTGACAATTCAAGACCTGTAGTTTCATGAATATGCCTGCATAGAATGTAAGTGTATGTCTGTCGTCACGGTAAAAACAAAAACATAAACTCCTGCGTAAAGTAGACCCGGTTAATTACGTGTAAAGAAATTCGTAACTTAATTTTGTTACCAAAAATTAAAAATAAAAAAAAAATTTTAATGGTGGAAAGCAAGAGAATTAATTACTAAACTCAGACTGTTATAACCGTAATACACCTGTAACTTGTAAAGCGTGTTTTGTTGAATTAGATTCACCCCTTACTCCGACTGGGCTGTCCAGTTAAAACCGGTCGAGAAAGAAGATAGGCTGAGGCATTGTGTAGAGAACAATACGTGTGCGTAATCCTCGCGTTCCCACGCATACAACTACCTTGTCATTGTTTACTAAATAAACGAGGGTGACCTATATTCCAGCGTAACAGCTGATCGTTTAAATAGAAACTAATGCAAATGTTTAATAATCACTGTTAATAAATGTTTACCATGTACTAAACTGTGTAGGCGATAATTGTGTATAGTATAGTAGAGCAAGTATTTTCACCGTGACAACAATTAAATTATATAGTGACTTAAATTTTCAAACAAATAAATGACTTAGTTAACCCTCCATGGTTAGATAAAGTGTTAAACCCCATGGCCCAAGACAGTAAACTTTTAAACTGAGTAAGACTGAAAACAAAGTAAGTAAAGTATCCTAAATAAATATGGTAATTAAATAGGAAATAATTCTAAGTAAGTTTCTTAAATCCCCCCCAAAATAAATAATACATAAATAAAGAAAAAGGTAAGTTTCTTAGAAAGAGACCAAAAGGAAAATAATAATAAGTGAATAATAATTGCTTTAAATAATAAGGCTGAATAAATCTTAATTTAAACTAAATTGTGTGAAGTGTAGCAGTAAAAAAAAAAAAATAAAAAAGGAATTAATAATAAAAGTGTAGTTGAATAGTGTAAACACCCGATCGTGGCCTGTTCAAATTAATTCCCCCGCTTGCCAGTAAGAGACAAACGCGTTCGTACCGGAAATATTGTAGGAAGCCTTCCCTATTGTTATAAATGGCAGCATCCCTAAACTATGAACACCACCCTAGTGTGTATTACAATGCATTGTGTAAAGTGTTTGTCCCCTTCTGCATAGTTTGTTTATGTATTACAGCTGATCATTTAGAGAGAGAATAAGAATTATCTTCGTGAAATTCCGCTTCTCTCAGTAGCGTAAGAAATTAGGATTAGAAATAATCTAAAGTGGAGTACGGGATCCGCTTTAGGTTATATTAGATGTAATTAAGAAGTGATTATATACGTAACGTAACATAGTCACAACGGCGCCGACTGAAAAGGGTAATGATGGTGCAGAAAGGTGCCAAGGTAATCATTAGTGAGTGCTGAAAGCTAACTTGTGTAGTAGTTAGAGTAAGCCGATGTCAGTCGAGCCACGATATTGTGAGTTACGGAAAATTAGGGAAATTAGTATTAAGAATTAAAGTATAAGTTAGCATTGTAAGTAACGTGAAAAAGGGAATTTCACGAATGAGAACAAGATCATTTAAAGAGAGATAGAGAAAATAAACCGTATACTAAATTAAAATTCCTCACATTGACACCAAGCATACTCCAAGTCCCCAATTTTGCGTTCTCCTCACTAAAATTCTTAATGTGGAATTTAAGCGGCGGAGTATGTGACGATTTAATTGATAATAAAATATTTAATAATAAAACAAAATTAAAAAGCAATTAAGTATTTTTAAATCGAACTATTAAACCTAATGCCCCTGTACTAACTCAGAATAAGTATGAGATGTAAATGGAAAAATCTAACTAAACAATTAAGAAAAAAATCTAATTGTAAAAAGCTATTAATATCACAGTTAACCCTTTTGTAAGTCATCATGCGTTGACCTGTATAATTCCGGACTCAACGTGCTTAGCGAACCGTCTTTAACTTAGAAATGTATAAAAATCGTCATGTTTGTAATTAGTAATTTGAAGGCACGAGTAGTAGTTAAATTAATTCCCGAAAATTAAATAAGTATAAATAATTTGTTTCTTCTTGTTATAATAATGTTAATTTAAATAAAAATAGGAACTATATTATCGCGGAGTACTCGCTCCGCTTGGTTGTAATGTGCCAGTCGAATCGAGTTAAGAGTTACTATGCAGCCGTCAGACAGTGCACACCTACGAGCGAGAGCTCTTCAGAAATGTGTTGATTAAAGTTAAATGTAACTATTAGCTACCACTACAAAACGTGGGGAGCAAGTTTTTAGTATATAAAATGTAGAAAGGTTTTGTTAAGAAATGTAATAAGTTAAGAAAAATTAACAACACGTAAGCAAGATGACGTCTCCACTCAAGATGTAAACTCCAGTACAACTCTACATGTGAATATGTGACCTGCATAAACTGTACATATGGACGTCTACGACCCCTACGACGCTGACCAGGACCTACGTGGATCTACCCCAAGTTTAACCAGCATTATTTCAATCTCCTCAGTGAAACAGCTATAAAGTATTCGCCGAAGACTCGACCCAGATGACGACGCCGACTACCAGAATTCCCAAGTGTGACACCCCAGGACGAGGACAGCACAACTTATTGTAAAGGTGACTCGATAGCTTGACTATCGAGAGTTAATTACATTTGAGACATAACTTATAGATGAAAGAGACTTTTCAAAGACTATAATTTTCTTTAAACAATCATTGAAACCAAATAGATGTATACTGTAATATTGAAAATCATACGTTGTAACGTTAATATGTAAATGTTAATTATAATCCCGTTAGTAAATAATACCATTCTTCAAATGGTAAATGTAATCTTGCAAGCTCCTAGATGAGCGTAGTATTACTCAGACGTCTTTACAATATTTAAAGTAAACTCGGATCCGAGGTAAAAGTACATGATCAATATGATCCCTAGTTTTCCAGAGAACCCTTTTGAATATTTTTGTATAAATAATTATGTTATGGGATCCTTTCATATCATTTGTTAATAAAGAGAAGTCATCTTATTACACATTGAAGTGAATGCATAAATCAGTGAAATACCTTCCCTTGTTTCCTAATAATTAGCTTAATTATTATTGTTAATTGTGTTGAGTTTAATCTCAGTTCGTTACAACGTAGGCAGCCCGTATAATTGGCTAGTGTCAATTATGATGGGTTCCCTGGATTTGTAACGTGGGCAAAACGTTACAAAAATGCGCCACTCTGCTTTGAGTTAAAAAAAGGTTGTAAGCATCGTGACGCTAACAAAGATACGTCACTCTAATAATTAAAATAATTGTTACGTAGTAAAATAGATAACTCTCTACACTCGTTATCTGATCTATGCACTCAGTTACTGTATTTCATGTAACATTAATTTTCATAAAACTAAATTTTTAAGATACGTAATTTAATACCATGATAGTCTGTATAACTTGAAATATCATTGTATGACGCCAAATGCAAGTACGCACATGAATTTTAGTGCTTGTTAATCTGTTCAGTCTTTAACAGGTTTATATTGTGACAATTCAAGACCTGTAGTTTCATGAATATGCCTGCATAGAATGTAAGTGTATGTCTGTCGTCACGGTAAAAACAAAAACATAAACTCCTGCGTAAAGTAGACCCGGTTAATTACGTGTAAAGAAATTCGTAACTTAATTTTGTTACCAAAAATTAAAAATAAAAAAAAAATTTTAATGGTGGAAAGCTAGAGAATTATTACTAAACTCAGACTGTTATAACCGTAATACACCTGTAACTTGTAAAGCGTGTTTTGTTGAATTAGATTCACCCCTTACTCCGACTGGGCTGTCCAGTTAAAACCGGTCGAGAAAGAAGATAGGCTGAGGCATTGTGTAGAGAACAATACGTGTGCGTAATCCTCGCGTTCCCACGCATACAACTACCTTGTCATTGTTTACTAAATAAACGAGGGTGACCTATATTCCAGCGTAACAGCTGATCGTTTAAATAGAAACTAATGCAAATGTTTAATAATCACTGTTAATAAATGTTTACCATGTACTAAACTGTGTAGGCGATAATTGTGTATAGTATAGTAGAGCAAGTATTTTCACCGTGACAACAATTAAATTATATAGTGACTTAAATTTTCAAACAAATAAATGACTTAGTTAACCCTCCATGGTTAGATAAAGTGTTAAACCCCATGGCCCAAGACAGTAAACTTTTAAACTGAGTAAGACTGAAAACAAAGTAAGTAAAGTATCCTAAATAAATATGGTAATTAAATAGGAAATAATTCTAAGTAAGTTTCTTAAATCCCCCCCAAAATAAATAATACATAAATAAAGAAAAAGGTAAGTTTCTTAGAAAGAGACCAAAAGGAAAATAATAATAAGTGAATAATAATTGCTTTAAATAATAAGGCTGAATAAATCTTAATTTAAACTAAATTGTGTGAAGTGTAGCAGTAAAAAAAAAAAATAAAAAAGGAATTAATAATAAAAGTGTAGTTGAATAGTGTAAACACCCGATCGTGGCCTGTTCAAATTAATTCCCCCGCTTGCCAGTAAGAGACAAACGCGTTCGTACCGGAAATATTGTAGGAAGCCTTCCCTATTGTTATAAATGGCAGCATCCCTAAACTATGAACACCACCCTAGTGTGTATTACAATGCATTGTGTAAAGTGTTTGTCCCCTTCTGCATAGTTTGTTTATGTATTACAGCTGATCATTTAGAGAGAGAATAAGAATTATCTTCGTGAAATTCCGCTTCTCTCAGTAGCGTAAGAAATTAGGATTAGAAATAATCTAAAGTGGAGTACGGGATCCGCTTTAGGTTATATTAGATGTAATTAAGAAGTGATTATATACGTAACGTAACATAGTCACAACGGCGCCGACTGAAAAGGGTAATGATGGTGCAGAAAGGTGCCAAGGTAATCATTAGTGAGTGCTGAAAGCTAACTTGTGTAGTAGTTAGAGTAAGCCGATGTCAGTCGAGCCACGATATTGTGAGTTACGGAAAATTAGGGAAATTAGTATTAAGAATTAAAGTATAAGTTAGCATTGTAAGTAACGTGAAAAAGGGAATTTCACGAATGAGAACAAGATCATTTAAAGAGAGATAGAGAAAATAAACCGTATACTAAATTAAAATTCCTCACATTGACACCAAGCATACTCCAAGTCCCCAATTTTGCGTTCTCCTCACTAAAATTCTTAATGTGGAATTTAAGCGGCGGAGTATGTGACGATTTAATTGATAATAAAATATTTAATAATAAAACAAAATTAAAAAGCAATTAAGTATTTTTAAATCGAACTATTAAACCTAATGCCCCTGTACTAACTCAGAATAAGTATGAGATGTAAATGGAAAAATCTAACTAAACAATTAAGAAAAAAATCTAATTGTAAAAAGCTATTAATATCACAGTTAACCCTTTTGTAAGTCATCATGCGTTGACCTGTATAATTCCGGACTCAACGTGCTTAGCGAACCGTCTTTAACTTAGAAATGTATAAAAATCGTCATGTTTGTAATTAGTAATTTGAAGGCACGAGTAGTAGTTAAATTAATTCCCGTAAATTAAATAAGTATAAATAATTTGTTTCTTCTTGTTATAATAATGTTAATTTAAATAAAAATAGGAACTATATTATCGCGGAGTACTCGCTCCCCTTGGTTGTAATGTGCCAGTCGAATCGAGTTAAGAGTTACTATGCAGCCGTCAGACAGTGCACACCTACGAGCGAGAGCTCTTCAGAAATGTGTTGATTAAAGTTAAATGTAACTATTAGCTACCACTACAAAACGTGGGGAGCAAGTTTTTAATATATAAAATGTAGAAAGGTTTTGTTAAGAAATGTAATAAGTTAAGAAAAATTAACAACACGTAAGCAAAATGACGTCTCCACTCAAGATGTAAACTCCAGTACAACTCTACATGTGAATATGTGACCTGCATAAACTGTACATATGGACGTCTACGACCCCTACGACGCTGACCAGGACCTACGTGGATCTACCCCAAGTTTAACCAGCATTATTTCATTCTCCTCAGTGAAACAGCTATAAAGTATTCGCCGAAGACTCGACCCAGATGACGACGCCGACTACCAGAATTCCCAAGTGTGACACCCCAGGACGAGGACAGCACAACTTATTGTAAAGGTGACTCGATAGCTTGACTATCGAGAGTTAATTACATTTGAGACATAACTTATAGATGAAAGAGACTTTTCAAAGACTATAATTTTCTTTAAACAATCAATGAAACCAAATAGATGTATACTGTAATATTGAAAATCATACGTTGTAACGTTAATATGTAAATGTTAATTATAATCCCGTTAGTAAATAATATCATTCTTCAAATGGTAAATGTAATCTTGCAAGCTCCTAGATGAGCGTAGTATTACTCAGACGTCTTTACAATATTTAAAGTAAACTCGGATCCGAGGTAAAAGTACATGATCAATATGATCCCTAGTTTTCCAGAGAACCCTTTTGAATATTTTTGTATAAATAATTATGTTATGGGATCCTTTCATATCATTTGTTAATAAAGAGAAGTCATCTTATTACACATTGAAGTGAATGCATAAATCAGTGAAATACCTTCCCTTGTTTCCTAATAATTAGCTTAATTATTATTGTTAATTGTGTTGAGTTTAATTTCAGTTCGTTACAACGTAGGCAGCCCGTATAATTGGCTAGTGTCAATTATGATGGGTTCCCTGGATTTGTAACGTGGGCAAAACGTTACAAAAATGCGCCACTCTGCTTTGAGTTAAAAAAAGGTTGTAAGCATCGTGACGCTAACAAAGATACGTCACTCTAATAATTAAAATAATTGTTACGTAGTAAAATAGATAACTCTCTACACTCGTTATCTGATCTATGCACTCAGTTACTGTATTTCATGTAACATTAATTTTCATAAAACTAATTTTTTTAAGATACGTAATTTAATACCATGATAGTCTGTATAACTTGAAATATCATTGTATGACGCCAAATGCAAGTACGCACATGAATTTTAGTGCTTGTTAATCTGTTCAGTCTTTAACAGGTTTATATTGTGACAATTCAAGACCTGTAGTTTCATGAATATGCCTGCATAGAATGTAAGTGTATGTCTGTCGTCACGGTAAAAACAAAAACATAAACTCCTGCGTAAAGTAGACCCGGTTAATTACGTGTAAAGAAATTCGTAACTTAATTTTGTTACCAAAAATTAAAAATAAAAAAAAAATTTTAATGGTGGAAAGCAAGAGAATTAATTACTAAACTCAGACTGTTATAACCGTAATACACCTGTAACTTGTAAAGCGTGTTTTGTTGAATTAGATTCACCCCTTACTCCGACTGGGCTGTCCAGTTAAAACCGGTCGAGAAAGAAGATAGGCTGAGGCATTGTGTAGAGAACAATACGTGTGCGTAATCCTCGCGTTCCCACGCATACAACTACCTTGTCATTGTTTACTAAATAAACGAGGGTGACCTATATTCCAGCGTAACAGCTGATCGTTTAAATAGAAACTAATGCAAATGTTTAATAATCACTGTTAATAAATGTTTACCATGTACTAAACTGTGTAGGCGATAATTGTGTATAGTATAGTAGAGCAAGTATTTTCACCGTGACAACAATTAAATTATATAGTGACTTAAATTTTCAAACAAATAAATGACTTAGTTAACCCTCCATGGTTAGATAAAGTGTTAAACCCCATGGCCCAAGACAGTAAACTTTTAAACTGAGTAAGACTGAAAACAAAGTAAGTAAAGTATCCTAAATAAATATGGTAATTAAATAGGAAATAATTCTAAGTAAGTTTCTTAAATCCCCCCCAAAATAAATAATACATAAATAAAGAAAAAGGTAAGTTTCTTAGAAAGAGACCAAAAGGAAAATAATAATAAGTGAATAATAATTGCTTTAAATAATAAGGCTGAATAAATCTTAATTTAAACTAAATTGTGTGAAGTGTAGCAGTAAAAAAAAAAAATAAAAAAGGAATTAATAATAAAAGTGTAGTTGAATAGTGTAAACACCCGATCGTGGCCTGTTCAAATTAATTCCCCCGCTTGCCAGTAAGAGACAAACGCGTTCGTACCGGAAATATTGTAGGAAGCCTTCCCTATTGTTATAAATGGCAGCATCCCTAAACTATGAACACCACCCTAGTGTGTATTACAATGCATTGTGTAAAGTGTTTGTCCCCTTCTGCATAGTTTGTTTATGTATTACAGCTGATCATTTAGAGAGAGAATAAGAATTATCTTCGTGAAATTCCGCTTCTCTCAGTAGCGTAAGAAATTAGGATTAGAAATAATCTAAAGTGGAGTACGGGATCCGCTTTAGGTTATATTAGATGTAATTAAGAAGTGATTATATACGTAACGTAACATAGTCACAACGGCGCCGACTGAAAAGGGTAATGATGGTGCAGAAAGGTGCCAAGGTAATCATTAGTGAGTGCTGAAAGCTAACTTGTGTAGTAGTTAGAGTAAGCCGATGTCAGTCGAGCCACGATATTGTGAGTTACGGAAAATTAGGGAAATTAGTATTAAGAATTAAAGTATAAGTTAGCATTGTAAGTAACGTGAAAAAGGGAATTTCACGAATGAGAACAAGATCATTTAAAGAGAGATAGAGAAAATAAACCGTATACTAAATTAAAATTCCTCACATTGACACCAAGCATACTCCAAGTCCCCAATTTTGCGTTCTCCTCACTAAAATTCTTAATGTGGAATTTAAGCGGCGGAGTATGTGACGATTTAATTGATAATAAAATATTTAATAATAAAACAAAATTAAAAAGCAATTAAGTATTTTTAAATCGAACTATTAAACCTAATGCCCCTGTACTAACTCAGAATAAGTATGAGATGTAAATGGAAAAATCTAACTAAACAATTAAGAAAAAAATCTAATTGTAAAAAGCTATTAATATCACAGTTAACCCTTTTGTAAGTCATCATGCGTTGACCTGTATAATTCCGGACTCAACGTGCTTAGCGAACCGTCTTTAACTTAGAAATGTATAAAAATCGTCATGTTTGTAATTAGTAATTTGAAGGCACGAGTAGTAGTTAAATTAATTCCCGAAAATTAAATAAGTATAAATAATTTGTTTCTTCTTGTTATAATAATGTTAATTTAAATAAAAATAGGAACTATATTATCGCGGAGTACTCGCTCCGCTTGGTTGTAATGTGCCAGTCGAATCGAGTTAAGAGTTACTATGCAGCCGTCAGACAGTGCACACCTACGAGCGAGAGCTCTTCAGAAATGTGTTGATTAAAGTTAAATGTAACTATTAGCTACCACTACAAAACGTGGGGAGCAAGTTTTTAGTATATAAAATGTAGAAAGGTTTTGTTAAGAAATGTAATAAGTTAAGAAAAATTAACAACACGTAAGCAAGATGACGTCTCCACTCAAGATGTAAACTCCAGTACAACTCTACATGTGAATATGTGACCTGCATAAACTGTACATATGGACGTCTACGACCCCTACGACGCTGACCAGGACCTACGTGGATCTACCCCAAGTTTAACCAGCATTATTTCAATCTCCTCAGTGAAACAGCTATAAAGTATTCGCCGAAGACTCGACCCAGATGACGACGCCGACTACCAGAATTCCCAAGTGTGACACCCCAGGACGAGGACAGCACAACTTATTGTAAAGGTGACTCGATAGCTTGACTATCGAGAGTTAATTACATTTGAGACATAACTTATAGATGAAAGAGACTTTTCAAAGACTATAATTTTCTTTAAACAATCATTGAAACCAAATAGATGTATACTGTAATATTGAAAATCATACGTTGTAACGTTAATATGTAAATGTTAATTATAATCCCGTTAGTAAATAATACCATTCTTCAAATGGTAAATGTAATCTTGCAAGCTCCTAGATGAGCGTAGTATTACTCAGACGTCTTTACAATATTTAAAGTAAACTCGGATCCGAGGTAAAAGTACATGATCAATATGATCCCTAGTTTTCCAGAGAACCCTTTTGAATATTTTTGTATAAATAATTATGTTATGGGATCCTTTCATATCATTTGTTAATAAAGAGAAGTCATCTTATTACACATTGAAGTGAATGCATAAATCAGTGAAATACCTTCCCTTGTTTCCTAATAATTAGCTTAATTATTATTGTTAATTGTGTTGAGTTTAATTTCAGTTCGTTACAACGTAGGCAGCCCGTATAATTGGCTAGTGTCAATTATGATGGGTTCCCTGGATTTGTAACGTGGGCAAAACGTTACAAAAATGCGCCACTCTGCTTTGAGTTAAAAAAAGGTTGTAAGCATCGTGACGCTAACAAAGATACGTCACTCTAATAATTAAAATAATTGTTACGTAGTAAAATAGATAACTCTCTACACTCGTTATCTGATCTATGCACTCAGTTACTGTATTTCATGTAACATTAATTTTCATAAAACTAATTTTTTTAAGATACGTAATTTAATACCATGATAGTCTGTATAACTTGAAATATCATTGTATGACGCCAAATGCAAGTACGCACATGAATTTTAGTGCTTGTTAATCTGTTCAGTCTTTAACAGGTTTATATTGTGACAATTCAAGACCTGTAGTTTCATGAATATGCCTGCATAGAATGTAAGTGTATGTCTGTCGTCACGGTAAAAACAAAAACATAAACTCCTGCGTAAAGTAGACCCGGTTAATTACGTGTAAAGAAATTCGTAACTTAATTTTGTTACCAAAAATTAAAAATAAAAAAAAAATTTTAATGGTGGAAAGCAAGAGAATTATTACTAAACTCAGACTGTTATAACCGTAATACACCTGTAACTTGTAAAGCGTGTTTTGTTGAATTAGATTCACCCCTTACTCCGACTGGGCTGTCCAGTTAAAACCGGTCGAGAAAGAAGATAGGCTGAGGCATTGTGTAGAGAACAATACGTGTGCGTAATCCTCGCGTTCCCACGCATACAACTACCTTGTCATTGTTTACTAAATAAACGAGGGTGACCTATATTCCAGCGTAACAGCTGATCGTTTAAATAGAAACTAATGCAAATGTTTAATAATCACTGTTAATAAATGTTTACCATGTACTAAACTGTGTAGGCGATAATTGTGTATAGTATAGTAGAGCAAGTATTTTCACCGTGACAACAATTAAATTATATAGTGACTTAAATTTTCAAACAAATAAATGACTTAGTTAACCCTCCATGGTTAGATAAAGTGTTAAACCCCATGGCCCAAGACAGTAAACTTTTAAACTGAGTAAGACTGAAAACAAAGTAAGTAAAGTATCCTAAATAAATATGGTAATTAAATAGGAAATAATTCTAAGTAAGTTTCTTAAATCCCCCCCAAAATAAATAATACATAAATAAAGAAAAAGGTAAGTTTCTTAGAAAGAGACCAAAAGGAAAATAATAATAAGTGAATAATAATTGCTTTAAATAATAAGGCTGAATAAATCTTAATTTAAACTAAATTGTGTGAAGTGTAGCAGTAAAAAAAAAAAATAAAAAAGGAATTAATAATAAAAGTGTAGTTGAATAGTGTAAACACCCGATCGTGGCCTGTTCAAATTAATTCCCCCGCTTGCCAGTAAGAGACAAACGCGTTCGTACCGGAAATATTGTAGGAAGCCTTCCCTATTGTTATAAATGGCAGCATCCCTAAACTATGAACACCACCCTAGTGTGTATTACAATGGATTGTGTAAAGTGTTTGTCCCCTTCTGCATAGTTTGTTTATGTATTACAGCTGATCATTTAGAGAGAGAATAAGAATTATCTTCGTGAAATTCCGCTTCTCTCAGTAGCGTAAGAAATTAGGATTAGAAATAATCTAAAGTGGAGTACGGGATCCGCTTTAGGTTATATTAGATGTAATTAAGAAGTGATTATATACGTAACGTAACATAGTCACAACGGCGCCGACTGAAAAGGGTAATGATGGTGCAGAAAGGTGCCAAGGTAATCATTAGTGAGTGCTGAAAGCTAACTTGTGTAGTAGTTAGAGTAAGCCGATGTCAGTCGAGCCACGATATTGTGAGTTACGGAAAATTAGGGAAATTAGTATTAAGAATTAAAGTATAAGTTAGCATTGTAAGTAACGTGAAAAAGGGAATTTCACGAATGAGAACAAGATCATTTAAAGAGAGATAGAGAAAATAAACCGTATACTAAATTAAAATTCCTCACATTGACACCAAGCATACTCCAAGTCCCCAATTTTGCGTTCTCCTCACTAAAATTCTTAATGTGGAATTTAAGCGGCGGAGTATGTGACGATTTAATTGATAATAAAATATTTAATAATAAAACAAAATTAAAAAGCAATTAAGTATTTTTAAATCGAACTATTAAACCTAATGCCCCTGTACTAACTCAGAATAAGTATGAGATGTAAATGGAAAAATCTAACTAAACAATTAAGAAAAAAATCTAATTGTAAAAAGCTATTAATATCACAGTTAACCCTTTTGTAAGTCATCATGCGTTGACCTGTATAATTCCGGACTCAACGTGCTTAGCGAACCGTCTTTAACTTAGAAATGTATAAAAATCGTCATGTTTGTAATTAGTAATTTGAAGGCACGAGTAGTAGTTAAATTAATTCCCGTAAATTAAATAAGTATAAATAATTTGTTTCTTCTTGTTATAATAATGTTAATTTAAATAAAAATAGGAACTATATTATCGCGGAGTACTCGCTCCCCTTGGTTGTAATGTGCCAGTCGAATCGAGTTAAGAGTTACTATGCAGCCGTCAGACAGTGCACACCTACGAGCGAGAGCTCTTCAGAAATGTGTTGATTAAAGTTAAATGTAACTATTAGCTACCACTACAAAACGTGGGGAGCAAGTTTTTAATATATAAAATGTAGAAAGGTTTTGTTAAGAAATGTAATAAGTTAAGAAAAATTAACAACACGTAAGCAAAATGACGTCTCCACTCAAGATGTAAACTCCAGTACAACTCTACATGTGAATATGTGACCTGCATAAACTGTACATATGGACGTCTACGACCCCTACGACGCTGACCAGGACCTACGTGGATCTACCCCAAGTTTAACCAGCATTATTTCAATCTCCTCAGTGAAACAGCTATAAAGTATTCGCCGAAGACTCGACCCAGATGACGACGCCGACTACCAGAATTCCCAAGTGTGACACCCCAGGACGAGGACAGCACAACTTATTGTAAAGGTGACTCGATAGCTTGACTATCGAGATTTAATTACATTTGAGACATAACTTATAGATGAAAGAGACTTTTCAAAGACTATAATTTTCTTTAAACAATCAATGAAACCAAATAGATGTATACTGTAATATTGAAAATCATACGTTGTAACGTTAATATGTAAATGTTAATTATAATCCCGTTAGTAAATAATATCATTCTTCAAATGGTAAATGTAATCTTGCAAGCTCCTAGATGAGCGTAGTATTACTCAGACGTCTTTACAATATTTAAAGTAAACTCGGATCCGAGGTAAAAGTACATGATCAATATGATCCCTAGTTTTCCAGAGAACCCTTTTGAATATTTTTGTATAAATAATTATGTTATGGGATCCTTTCATATCATTTGTTAATAAAGAGAAGTCATCTTATTACACATTGAAGTGAATGCATAAATCAGTGAAATACCTTCCCTTGTTTCCTAATAATTAGCTTAATTATTATTGTTAATTGTGTTGAGTTTAATTTCAGTTCGTTACAACGTAGGCAGCCCGTATAATTGGCTAGTGTCAATTATGATGGGTTCCCTGGATTTGTAACGTGGGCAAAACGTTACAAAAATGCGCCACTCTGCTTTGAGTTAAAAAAAGGTTGTAAGCATCGTGACGCTAACAAAGATACGTCACTCTAATAATTAAAATAATTGTTACGTAGTAAAATAGATAACTCTCTACACTCGTTATCTGATCTATGCACTCAGTTACTGTATTTCATGTAACATTAATTTTCATAAAACTAATTTTTTTAAGATACGTAATTTAATACCATGATAGTCTGTATAACTTGAAATATCATTGTATGACGCCAAATGCAAGTACGCACATGAATTTTAGTGCTTGTTAATCTGTTCAGTCTTTAACAGGTTTATATTGTGACAATTCAAGACCTGTAGTTTCATGAATATGCCTGCATAGAATGTAAGTGTATGTCTGTCGTCACGGTAAAAACAAAAACATAAACTCCTGCGTAAAGTAGACCCGGTTAATTACGTGTAAAGAAATTCGTAACTTAATTTTGTTACCAAAAATTAAAAATAAAAAAAAAATTTTAATGGTGGAAAGCAAGAGAATTAATTACTAAACTCAGACTGTTATAACCGTAATACACCTGTAACTTGTAAAGCGTGTTTTGTTGAATTAGATTCACCCCTTACTCCGACTGGGCTGTCCAGTTAAAACCGGTCGAGAAAGAAGATAGGCTGAGGCATTGTGTAGAGAACAATACGTGTGCGTAATCCTCGCGTTCCCACGCATACAACTACCTTGTCATTGTTTACTAAATAAACGAGGGTGACCTATATTCCAGCGTAACAGCTGATCGTTTAAATAGAAACTAATGCAAATGTTTAATAATCACTGTTAATAAATGTTTACCATGTACTAAACTGTGTAGGCGATAATTGTGTATAGTATAGTAGAGCAAGTATTTTCACCGTGACAACAATTAAATTATATAGTGACTTAAATTTTCAAACAAATAAATGACTTAGTTAACCCTCCATGGTTAGATAAAGTGTTAAACCCCATGGCCCAAGACAGTAAACTTTTAAACTGAGTAAGACTGAAAACAAAGTAAGTAAAGTATCCTAAATAAATATGGTAATTAAATAGGAAATAATTCTAAGTAAGTTTCTTAAATCCCCCCCAAAATAAATAATACATAAATAAAGAAAAAGGTAAGTTTCTTAGAAAGAGACCAAAAGGAAAATAATAATAAGTGAATAATAATTGCTTTAAATAATAAGGCTGAATAAATCTTAATTTAAACTAAATTGTGTGAAGTGTAGCAGTAAAAAAAAAAAATAAAAAAGGAATTAATAATAAAAGTGTAGTTGAATAGTGTAAACACCCGATCGTGGCCTGTTCAAATTAATTCCCCCGCTTGCCAGTAAGAGACAAACGCGTTCGTACCGGAAATATTGTAGGAAGCCTTCCCTATTGTTATAAATGGCAGCATCCCTAAACTATGAACACCACCCTAGTGTGTATTACAATGCATTGTGTAAAGTGTTTGTCCCCTTCTGCATAGTTTGTTTATGTATTACAGCTGATCATTTAGAGAGAGAATAAGAATTATCTTCGTGAAATTCCGCTTCTCTCAGTAGCGTAAGAAATTAGGATTAGAAATAATCTAAAGTGGAGTACGGGATCCGCTTTAGGTTATATTAGATGTAATTAAGAAGTGATTATATACGTAACGTAACATAGTCACAACGGCGCCGACTGAAAAGGGTAATGATGGTGCAGAAAGGTGCCAAGGTAATCATTAGTGAGTGCTGAAAGCTAACTTGTGTAGTAGTTAGAGTAAGCCGATGTCAGTCGAGCCACGATATTGTGAGTTACGGAAAATTAGGGAAATTAGTATTAAGAATTAAAGTATAAGTTAGCATTGTAAGTAACGTGAAAAAGGGAATTTCACGAATGAGAACAAGATCATTTAAAGAGAGATAGAGAAAATAAACCGTATACTAAATTAAAATTCCTCACATTGACACCAAGCATACTCCAAGTCCCCAATTTTGCGTTCTCCTCACTAAAATTCTTAATGTGGAATTTAAGCGGCGGAGTATGTGACGATTTAATTGATAATAAAATATTTAATAATAAAACAAAATTAAAAAGCAATTAAGTATTTTTAAATCGAACTATTAAACCTAATGCCCCTGTACTAACTCAGAATAAGTATGAGATGTAAATGGAAAAATCTAACTAAACAATTAAGAAAAAAATCTAATTGTAAAAAGCTATTAATATCACAGTTAACCCTTTTGTAAGTCATCATGCGTTGACCTGTATAATTCCGGACTCAACGTGCTTAGCGAACCGTCTTTAACTTAGAAATGTATAAAAATCGTCATGTTTGTAATTAGTAATTTGAAGGCACGAGTAGTAGTTAAATTAATTCCCGTAAATTAAATAAGTATAAATAATTTGTTTCTTCTTGTTATAATAATGTTAATTTAAATAAAAATAGGAACTATATTATCGCGGAGTACTCGCTCCGCTTGGTTGTAATGTGCCAGTCGAATCGAGTTAAGAGTTACTATGCAGCCGTCAGACAGTGCACACCTACGAGCGAGAGCTCTTCAGAAATGTGTTGATTAAAGTTAAATGTAACTATTAGCTACCACTACAAAACGTGGGGAGCAAGTTTTTAATATATAAAATGTAGAAAGGTTTTGTTAAGAAATGTAATAAGTTAAGAAAAATTAACAACACGTAAGCAAAATGACGTCTCCACTCAAGATGTAAACTCCAGTACAACTCTACATGTGAATATGTGACCTGCATAAACTGTACATATGGACGTCTACGACCCCTACGACGCTGACCAGGACCTACGTGGATCTACCCCAAGTTTAACCAGCATTATTTCAATCTCCTCAGTGAAACAGCTATAAAGTATTCGCCGAAGACTCGACCCAGATGACGACGCCGACTACCAGAATTCCCAAGTGTGACACCCCAGGACGAGGACAGCACAACTTATTGTAAAGGTGACTCGATAGCTTGACTATCGAGATTTAATTACATTTGAGACATAACTTATAGATGAAAGAGACTTTTCAAAGACTATAATTTTCTTTAAACAATCAATGAAACCAAATAGATGTATACTGTAATATTGAAAATCATACGTTGTAACGTTAATATGTAAATGTTAATTATAATCCCGTTAGTAAATAATATCATTCTTCAAATGGTAAATGTAATCTTGCAAGCTCCTAGATGAGCGTAGTATTACTCAGACGTCTTTACAATATTTAAAGTAAACTCGGATCCGAGGTAAAAGTACATGATCAATATGATCCCTAGTTTTCCAGAGAACCCTTTTGAATATTTTTGTATAAATAATTATGTTATGGGATCCTTTCATATCATTTGTTAATAAAGAGAAGTCATCTTATTACACATTGAAGTGAATGCATAAATCAGTGAAATACCTTCCCTTGTTTCCTAATAATTAGCTTAATTATTATTGTTAATTGTGTTGAGTTTAATTTCAGTTCGTTACAACGTAGGCAGCCCGTATAATTGGCTAGTGTCAATTATGATGGGTTCCCTGGATTTGTAACGTGGGCAAAACGTTACAAAAATGCGCCACTCTGCTTTGAGTTAAAAAAAGGTTGTAAGCATCGTGACGCTAACAAAGATACGTCACTCTAATAATTAAAATAATTGTTACGTAGTAAAATAGATAACTCTCTACACTCGTTATCTGATCTATGCACTCAGTTACTGTATTTCATGTAACATTAATTTTCATAAAACTAATTTTTTTAAGATACGTAATTTAATACCATGATAGTCTGTATAACTTGAAATATCATTGTATGACGCCAAATGCAAGTACGCACATGAATTTTAGTGCTTGTTAATCTGTTCAGTCTTTAACAGGTTTATATTGTGACAATTCAAGACCTGTAGTTTCATGAATATGCCTGCATAGAATGTAAGTGTATGTCTGTCGTCACGGTAAAAACAAAAACATAAACTCCTGCGTAAAGTAGACCCGGTTAATTACGTGTAAAGAAATTCGTAACTTAATTTTGTTACCAAAAATTAAAAATAAAAAAAAAATTTTAATGGTGGAAAGCAAGAGAATTAATTACTAAACTCAGACTGTTATAACCGTAATACACCTGTAACTTGTAAAGCGTGTTTTGTTGAATTAGATTCACCCCTTACTCCGACTGGGCTGTCCAGTTAAAACCGGTCGAGAAAGAAGATAGGCTGAGGCATTGTGTAGAGAACAATACGTGTGCGTAATCCTTGCGTTCCCACGCATACAACTACCTTGTCATTGTTTACTAAATAAACCAGGGTGACCTATATTCCAGCGTAACAGCTGATCGTTTAAATAGAAACTAATGCAAATGTTTAATAATCACTGTTAATAAATGTTTACCATGTACTAAACTGTGTAGGCGATAATTGTGTATAGTATAGTAGAGCAAGTATTTTCACCGTGACAACAATTAAATTATATAGTGACTTAAATTTTCAAACAAATAAATGACTTAGTTAACCCTCCATGGTTAGATAAAGTGTTAAACCCCATGGCCCAAGACAGTAAACTTTTAAACTGAGTAAGACTGAAAACAAAGTAAGTAAAGTATCCTAAATAAATATGGTAATTAAATAGGAAATAATTCTAAGTAAGTTTCTTAAATCCCCCCCAAAATAAATAATACATAAATAAAGAAAAAGGTAAGTTTCTTAGAAAGAGACCAAAAGGAAAATAATAATAAGTGAATAATAATTGCTTTAAATAATAAGGCTGAATAAATCTTAATTTAAACTAAATTGTGTGAAGTGTAGCAGTAAAAAAAAAAAATAAAAAAGGAATTAATAATAAAAGTGTAGTTGAATAGTGTAAACACCCGATCGTGGCCTGTTCAAATTAATTCCCCCGCTTGCCAGTAAGAGACAAACGCGTTCGTACCGGAAATATTGTAGGAAGCCTTCCCTATTGTTATAAATGGCAGCATCCCTAAACTATGAACACCACCCTAGTGTATATTACAATGCATTGTGTAAAGTGTTTGTCCCCTTCTGCATAGTTTGTTTATGTATTACAGCTGATCATTTAGAGAGAGAATAAGAATTATCTTCGTGAAATTCCGCTTCTCTCAGTAGCGTAAGAAATTAGGATTAGAAATAATCTAAAGTGGAGTACGGGATCCGCTTTAGGTTATATTAGATGTAATTAAGAAGTGATTATATACGTAACGTAACATAGTCACAACGGCGCCGACTGAAAAGGGTAATGATGGTGCAGAAAGGTGCCAAGGTAATCATTAGTGAGTGCTGAAAGCTAACTTGTGTAGTAGTTAGAGTAAGCCGATGTCAGTCGAGCCACGATATTGTGAGTTACGGAAAATTAGGGAAATTAGTATTAAGAATTAAAGTATAAGTTAGCATTGTAAGTAACGTGAAAAAGGGAATTTCACGAATGAGAACAAGATCATTTAAAGAGAGATAGAGAAAATAAACCGTATACTAAATTAAAATTCCTCACATTGACACCAAGCATACTCCAAGTCCCCAATTTTGCGTTCTCCTCACTAAAATTCTTAATGTGGAATTTAAGCGGCGGAGTATGTGACGATTTAATTGATAATAAAATATTTAATAATAAAACAAAATTAAAAAGCAATTAAGTATTTTTAAATCGAACTATTAAACCTAATGCCCCTGTACTAACTCAGAATAAGTATGAGATGTAAATGGAAAAATCTAACTAAACAATTAAGAAAAAAATCTAATTGTAAAAAGCTATTAATATCACAGTTAACCCTTTTGTAAGTCATCATGCGTTGACCTGTATAATTCCGGACTCAACGTGCTTAGCGAACCGTCTTTAACTTAGAAATGTATAAAAATCGTCATGTTTGTAATTAGTAATTTGAAGGCACGAGTAGTAGTTAAATTAATTCCCGTAAATTAAATAAGTATAAATAATTTGTTTCTTCTTGTTATAATAATGTTAATTTAAATAAAAATAGGAACTATATTATCGCGGAGTACTCGCTCCGCTTGGTTGTAATGTGCCAGTCGAATCGAGTTAAGAGTTACTATGCAGCCGTCAGACAGTGCACACCTACGAGCGAGAGCTCTTCAGAAATGTGTTGATTAAAGTTAAATGTAACTATTAGCTACCACTACAAAACGTGGGGAGCAAGTTTTTAATATATAAAATGTAGAAAGGTTTTGTTAAGAAATGTAATAAGTTAAGAAAAATTAACAACACGTAAGCAAAATGACGTCTCCACTCAAGATGTAAACTCCAGTACAACTCTACATGTGAATATGTGACCTGCATAAACTGTACATATGGACGTCTACGACCCCTACGACGCTGACCAGGACCTACGTGGATCTACCCCAAGTTTAACCAGCATTATTTCAATCTCCTCAGTGAAACAGCTATAAAGTATTCGCCGAAGACTCGACCCAGATGACGACGCCGACTACCAGAATTCCCAAGTGTGACACCCCAGGACGAGGACAGCACAACTTATTGTAAAGGTGACTCGATAGCTTGACTATCGAGATTTAATTACATTTGAGACATAACTTATAGATGAAAGAGACTTTTCAAAGACTATAATTTTCTTTAAACAATCAATGAAACCAAATAGATGTATACTGTAATATTGAAAATCATACGTTGTAACGTTAATATGTAAATGTTAATTATAATCCCGTTAGTAAATAATATCATTCTTCAAATGGTAAATGTAATCTTGCAAGCTCCTAGATGAGCGTAGTATTACTCAGACGTCTTTACAATATTTAAAGTAAACTCGGATCCGAGGTAAAAGTACATGATCAATATGATCCCTAGTTTTCCAGAGAACCCTTTTGAATATTTTTGTATAAATAATTATGTTATGGGATCCTTTCATATCATTTGTTAATAAAGAGAAGTCATCTTATTACACATTGAAGTGAATGCATAAATCAGTGAAATACCTTCCCTTGTTTCCTAATAATTAGCTTAATTATTATTGTTAATTGTGTTGAGTTTAATTTCAGTTCGTTACAACGTAGGCAGCCCGTATAATTGGCTAGTGTCAATTATGATGGGTTCCCTGGATTTGTAACGTGGGCAAAACGTTACAAAAATGCGCCACTCTGCTTTGAGTTAAAAAAAGGTTGTAAGCATCGTGACGCTAACAAAGATACGTCACTCTAATAATTAAAATAATTGTTACGTAGTAAAATAGATAACTCTCTACACTCGTTATCTGATCTATGCACTCAGTTACTGTATTTCATGTAACATTAATTTTCATAAAACTAATTTTTTTAAGATACGTAATTTAATACCATGATAGTCTGTATAACTTGAAATATCATTGTATGACGCCAAATGCAAGTACGCACATGAATTTTAGTGCTTGTTAATCTGTTCAGTCTTTAACAGGTTTATATTGTGACAATTCAAGACCTGTAGTTTCATGAATATGCCTGCATAGAATGTAAGTGTATGTCTGTCGTCACGGTAAAAACAAAAACATAAACTCCTGCGTAAAGTAGACCCGGTTAATTACGTGTAAAGAAATTCGTAACTTAATTTTGTTACCAAAAATTAAAAATAAAAAAAAAATTTTAATGGTGGAAAGCAAGAGAATTAATTACTAAACTCAGACTGTTATAACCGTAATACACCTGTAACTTGTAAAGCGTGTTTTGTTGAATTAGATTCACCCCTTACTCCGACTGGGCTGTCCAGTTAAAACCGGTCGAGAAAGAAGATAGGCTGAGGCATTGTGTAGAGAACAATACGTGTGCGTAATCCTTGCGTTCCCACGCATACAACTACCTTGTCATTGTTTACTAAATAAACCAGGGTGACCTATATTCCAGCGTAACAGCTGATCGTTTAAATAGAAACTAATGCAAATGTTTAATAATCACTGTTAATAAATGTTTACCATGTACTAAACTGTGTAGGCGATAATTGTGTATAGTATAGTAGAGCAAGTATTTTCACCGTGACAACAATTAAATTATATAGTGACTTAAATTTTCAAACAAATAAATGACTTAGTTAACCCTCCATGGTTAGATAAAGTGTTAAACCCCATGGCCCAAGACAGTAAACTTTTAAACTGAGTAAGACTGAAAACAAAGTAAGTAAAGTATCCTAAATAAATATGGTAATTAAATAGGAAATAATTCTAAGTAAGTTTCTTAAATCCCCCCCAAAATAAATAATACATAAATAAAGAAAAAGGTAAGTTTCTTAGAAAGAGACCAAAAGGAAAATAATAATAAGTGAATAATAATTGCTTTAAATAATAAGGCTGAATAAATCTTAATTTAAACTAAATTGTGTGAAGTGTAGCAGTAAAAAAAAAAAATAAAAAAGGAATTAATAATAAAAGTGTAGTTGAATAGTGTAAACACCCGATCGTGGCCTGTTCAAATTAATTCCCCCGCTTGCCAGTAAGAGACAAACGCGTTCGTACCGGAAATATTGTAGGAAGCCTTCCCTATTGTTATAAATGGCAGCATCCCTAAACTATGAACACCACCCTAGTGTATATTACAATGCATTGTGTAAAGTGTTTGTCCCCTTCTGCATAGTTTGTTTATGTATTACAGCTGATCATTTAGAGAGAGAATAAGAATTATCTTCGTGAAATTCCGCTTCTCTCAGTAGCGTAAGAAATTAGGATTAGAAATAATCTAAAGTGGAGTACGGGATCCGCTTTAGGTTATATTAGATGTAATTAAGAAGTGATTATATACGTAACGTAACATAGTCACAACGGCGCCGACTGAAAAGGGTAATGATGGTGCAGAAAGGTGCCAAGGTAATCATTAGTGAGTGCTGAAAGCTAACTTGTGTAGTAGTTAGAGTAAGCCGATGTCAGTCGAGCCACGATATTGTGAGTTACGGAAAATTAGGGAAATTAGTATTAAGAATTAAAGTATAAGTTAGCATTGTAAGTAACGTGAAAAAGGGAATTTCACGAATGAGAACAAGATCATTTAAAGAGAGATAGAGAAAATAAACCGTATACTAAATTAAAATTCCTCACATTGACACCAAGCATACTCCAAGTCCCCAATTTTGCGTTCTCCTCACTAAAATTCTTAATGTGGAATTTAAGCGGCGGAGTATGTGACGATTTAATTGATAATAAAATATTTAATAATAAAACAAAATTAAAAAGCAATTAAGTATTTTTAAATCGAACTATTAAACCTAATGCCCCTGTACTAACTCAGAATAAGTATGAGATGTAAATGGAAAAATCTAACTAAACAATTAAGAAAAAAATCTAATTGTAAAAAGCTATTAATATCACAGTTAACCCTTTTGTAAGTCATCATGCGTTGACCTGTATAATTCCGGACTCAACGTGCTTAGCGAACCGTCTTTAACTTAGAAATGTATAAAAATCGTCATGTTTGTAATTAGTAATTTGAAGGCACGAGTAGTAGTTAAATTAATTCCCGTAAATTAAATAAGTATAAATAATTTGTTTCTTCTTGTTATAATAATGTTAATTTAAATAAAAATAGGAACTATATTATCGCGGAGTACTCGCTCCGCTTGGTTGTAATGTGCCAGTCGAATCGAGTTAAGAGTTACTATGCAGCCGTCAGACAGTGCACACCTACGAGCGAGAGCTCTTCAGAAATGTGTTGATTAAAGTTAAATGTAACTATTAGCTACCACTACAAAACGTGGGGAGCAAGTTTTTAATATATAAAATGTAGAAAGGTTTTGTTAAGAAATGTAATAAGTTAAGAAAAATTAACAACACGTAAGCAAAATGACGTCTCCACTCAAGATGTAAACTCCAGTACAACTCTACATGTGAATATGTGACCTGCATAAACTGTACATATGGACGTCTACGACCCCTACGACGCTGACCAGGACCTACGTGGATCTACCCCAAGTTTAACCAGCATTATTTCAATCTTCTCAGTGAAACAGCTATAAAGTATTCGCCGAAGACACGACCCAGATGACGACGCCGACTACCAGAATTCCCAAGTGTGACACCCCAGGACGAGGACAGCACAACTTATTGTAAAGGTGACTCGATAGCTTGACTATCGAGATTTAATTACATTTGAGACATAACTTATAGATGAAAGATACTTTTCAAAGACTATAATTTTCTTTAAACAATCAATGAAACCAAATAGATGTATACTGTAATATTGAAAATCATACGTTGTAACGTTAATATGTAAATGTTAATTATAATCCCGTTAGTAAATAATATCATTCTTCAAATGGTAAATGTAATCTTGCAAGCTCCTAGATGAGCGTAGTATTACTCAGACGTCTTTACAATATTTAAAGTAAACTCGGATCCGAGGTAAAAGTACATGATCAATATGATCCCTAGTTTTCCAGAGAACCCTTTTGAATATTTTTGTATAAATAATTATGTTATGGGATCCTTTCATATCATTTGTTAATAAAGAGAAGTCATCTTATTACACATTGAAGTGAATGCATAAATCAGTGAAATACCTTCCCTTGTTTCCTAATAATTAGCTTAATTATTATTGTTAATTGTGTTGAGTTTAATTTCAGTTCGTTACAACGTAGGCAGCCCGTATAATTGGCTAGTGTCAATTATGATGGGTTCCCTGGATTTGTAACGTGGGCAAAACGTTACAAAAATGCGCCACTCTGCTTTGAGTTAAAAAAAGGTTGTAAGCATCGTGACGCTAACAAAGATACGTCACTCTAATAATTAAAATAATTGTTACGTAGTAAAATAGATAACTCTCTACACTCGTTATCTGATCTATGCACTCAGTTACTGTATTTCATGTAACATTAATTTTCATAAAACTAATTTTTTTTAAGATACGTAATTTAATACCATGATAGTCTGTATAACTTGAAATATCATTGTATGACGCCAAATGCAAGTACGCACATGAATTTTAGTGCTTGTTAATCTGTTCAGTCTTTAACAGGTTTATATTGTGACAATTCAAGACCTGTAGTTTCATGAATATGCCTGCATAGAATGTAAGTGTATGTCTGTCGTCACGGTAAAAACAAAAACATAAACTCCTGCGTAAAGTAGACCCGGTTAATTACGTGTAAAGAAATTCGTAACTTAATTTTGTTACCAAAAATTAAAAATAAAAAAAAAATTTTAATGGTGGAAAGCAAGAGAATTAATTACTAAACTCAGACTGTTATAACCGTAATACACCTGTAACTTGTAAAGCGTGTTTTGTTGAATTAGATTCACCCCTTACTCCGACTGGGCTGTCCAGTTAAAACCGGTCGAGAAAGAAGATAGGCTGAGGCATTGTGTAGAGAACAATACGTGTGCGTAATCCTCGCGTTCCCACGCATACAACTACCTTGTCATTGTTTACTAAATAAACGAGGGTGACCTATATTCCAGCGTAACAGCTGATCGTTTAAATAGAAACTAATGCAAATGTTTAATAATCACTGTTAATAAATGTTTACCATGTACTAAACTGTGTAGGCGATAATTGTGTATAGTATAGTAGAGCAAGTATTTTCACCGTGACAACAATTAAATTATATAGTGACTTAAATTTTCAAACAAATAAATGACTTAGTTAACCCTCCATGGTTAGATAAAGTGTTAAACCCCATGGCCCAAGACAGTAAACTTTTAAACTGAGTGAGACTGAAAACAAAGTAAGTAAAGTATCCTAAATAAATATGGTAATTAAATAGGAAATAATTCTAAGTAAGTTTCTTAAATCCCCCCCAAAGTAAATAATACATAAATAAAGAAAAAGGTAAGTTTCTTAGAAAGAGACCAAAAGGAAAATAATAATAAGTGAATAATAATTGCTTTAAATAATAAGGCTGAATAAATCTTAATTTAAACTAAATTGTGTGAAGTGTAGCAGTAAAAAAAAAAAATAAAAAAGGAATTAATAATAAAAGTGTAGTTGAATAGTGTAAACACCCGATCGTGGCCTGTTCAAATTAATTCCCCCGCTTGCCAGTAAGAGACAAACGCGTTCGTACCGGAAATATTGTAGGAAGCCTTCCCTATTGTTATAAATGGCAGCATCCCTAAACTATGAACACCACCCTAGTGTATATTACAATGCATTGTGTAAAGTGTTTGTCCCCTTCTGCATAGTTTGTTTATGTATTACAGCTGATCATTTAGAGAGAGAATAAGAATTATCTTCGTGAAATTCCGCTTCTCTCAGTAGCGTAAGAAATTAGGATTAGAAATAATCTAAAGTGGAGTACGGGATCCGCTTTAGGTTATATTAGATGTAATTAAGAAGTGATTATATACGTAACGTAACATAGTCACAACGGCGCCGACTGAAAAGGGTAATGATGGTGCAGGAAGGTGCCAAGGTAATCATTAGTGAGTGCTGAAAGCTAACTTGTGTAGTAGTTAGAGTAAGCCGATGTCAGTCGAGCCACGATATTGTGAGTTACGGAAAATTAGGGAAATTAGTATTAAGAATTAAAGTATAAGTTAGCATTGTAAGTAACGTGAAAAAGGGAATTTCACGAATGAGAACAAGATCATTTAAAGAGAGATAGAGAAAATAAACCGTATACTAAATTAAAATTCCTCACATTGACACCAAGCATACTCCAAGTCCCCAATTTTGCGTTCTCCTCACTAAAATTCTTAATGTGGAATTTAAGCGGCGGAGTATGTGACGATTTAATTGATAATAAAATATTTAATAATAAAACAAAATTAAAAAGCAATTAAGTATTTTTAAATCGAACTATTAAACCTAATGCCCCTGTACTAACTCAGAATAAGTATGAGATGTAAATGGAAAAATCTAACTAAACAATTAAGAAAAAAATCTAATTGTAAAAAGCTATTAATATCACAGTTAACCCTTTTGTAAGTCATCATGCGTTGACCTGTATAATTCCGGACTCAACGTGCTTAGCGAACCGTCTTTAACTTAGAAATGTATAAAAATCGTCATGTTTGTAATTAGTAATTTGAAGGCACGAGTAGTAGTTAAATTAATTCCCGTAAATTAAATAAGTATAAATAATTTGTTTCTTCTTGTTATAATAATGTTAATTTAAATAAAAATAGGAACTATATTATCGCGGAGTACTCGCTCCGCTTGGTTGTAATGTGCCAGTCGAATCGAGTTAAGAGTTACTATGCAGCCGTCAGACAGTGCACACCTACGAGCGAGAGCTCTTCAGAAATGTGTTGATTAAAGTTAAATGTAACTATTAGCTACCACTACAAAACGTGGGGAGCAAGTTTTTAATATATAAAATGTAGAAAGGTTTTGTTAAGAAATGTAATAAGTTAAGAAAAATTAACAACACGTAAGCAAAATGACGTCTCCACTCAAGATGTAAACTCCAGTACAACTCTACATGTGAATATGTGACCTGCATAAACTGTACATATGGACGTCTACGACCCCTACGACGCTGACCAGGACCTACGTGGATCTACCCCAAGTTTAACCAGCATTATTTCAATCTCCTCAGTGAAACAGCTATAAAGTATTCGCCGAAGACTCGACCCAGATGACGACGCCGACTACCAGAATTCCCAAGTGTGACACCCCAGGACGAGGACAGCACAACTTATTGTAAAGGTGACTCGATAGCTTGACTATCGAGATTTAATTACATTTGAGACATAACTTATAGATGAAAGAGACTTTTCAAAGACTATAATTTTCTTTAAACAATCAATGAAACCAAATAGATGTATACTGTAATATTGAAAATCATACGTTGTAACGTTAATATGTAAATGTTAATTATAATCCCGTTAGTAAATAATATCATTCTTCAAATGGTAAATGTAATCTTGCAAGCTCCTAGATGAGCGTAGTATTACTCAGACGTCTTTACAATATTTAAAGTAAACTCGGATCCGAGGTAAAAGTACATGATCAATATGATCCCTAGTTTTCCAGAGAACCCTTTTGAATATTTTTGTATAAATAATTATGTTATGGGATCCTTTCATATCATTTGTTAATAAAGAGAAGTCATCTTATTACACATTGAAGTGAATGCATAAATCAGTGAAATACCTTCCCTTGTTTCCTAATAATTAGCTTAATTATTATTGTTAATTGTGTTGAGTTTAATTTCAGTTCGTTACAACGTAGGCAGCCCGTATAATTGGCTAGTGTCAATTATGATGGGTTCCCTGGATTTGTAACGTGGGCAAAACGTTACAAAAATGCGCCACTCTGCTTTGAGTTAAAAAAAGGTTGTAAGCATCGTGACGCTAACAAAGATACGTCACTCTAATAATTAAAATAATTGTTACGTAGTAAAATAGATAACTCTCTACACTCGTTATCTGATCTATGCACTCAGTTACTGTATTTCATGTAACATTAATTTTCATAAAACTAATTTTTTTTAAGATACGTAATTTAATACCATGATAGTCTGTATAACTTGAAATATCATTGTATGACGCCAAATGCAAGTACGCACATGAATTTTAGTGCTTGTTAATCTGTTCAGTCTTTAACAGGTTTATATTGTGACAATTCAAGACCTGTAGTTTCATGAATATGCCTGCATAGAATGTAAGTGTATGTCTGTCGTCACGGTAAAAACAAAAACATAAACTCCTGCGTAAAGTAGACCCGGTTAATTACGTGTAAAGAAATTCGTAACTTAATTTTGTTACCAAAAATTAAAAATAAAAAAAAAATTTTAATGGTGGAAAGCAAGAGAATTAATTACTAAACTCAGACTGTTATAACCGTAATACACCTGTAACTTGTAAAGCGTGTTTTGTTGAATTAGATTCACCCCTTACTCCGACTGGGCTGTCCAGTTAAAACCGGTCGAGAAAGAAGATAGGCTGAGGCATTGTGTAGAGAACAATACGTGTGCGTAATCCTCGCGTTCCCACGCATACAACTACCTTGTCATTGTTTACTAAATAAACGAGGGTGACCTATATTCCAGCGTAACAGCTGATCGTTTAAATAGAAACTAATGCAAATGTTTAATAATCACTGTTAATAAATGTTTACCATGTACTAAACTGTGTAGGCGATAATTGTGTATAGTATAGTAGAGCAAGTATTTTCACCGTGACAACAATTAAATTATATAGTGACTTAAATTTTCAAACAAATAAATGACTTAGTTAACCCTCCATGGTTAGATAAAGTGTTAAACCCCATGGCCCAAGACAGTAAACTTTTAAACTGAGTGAGACTGAAAACAAAGTAAGTAAAGTATCCTAAATAAATATGGTAATTAAATAGGAAATAATTCTAAGTAAGTTTCTTAAATCCCCCCCAAAGTAAATAATACATAAATAAAGAAAAAGGTAAGTTTCTTAGAAAGAGACCAAAAGGAAAATAATAATAAGTGAATAATAATTGCTTTAAATAATAAGGCTGAATAAATCTTAATTTAAACTAAATTGTGTGAAGTGTAGCAGTAAAAAAAAAAAATAAAAAAGGAATTAATAATAAAAGTGTAGTTGAATAGTGTAAACACCCGATCGTGGCCTGTTCAAATTAATTCCCCCGCTTGCCAGTAAGAGACAAACGCGTTCGTACCGGAAATATTGTAGGAAGCCTTCCCTATTGTTATAAATGGCAGCATCCCTAAACTATGAACACCACCCTAGTGTATATTACAATGCATTGTGTAAAGTGTTTGTCCCCTTCTGCATAGTTTGTTTATGTATTACAGCTGATCATTTAGAGAGAGAATAAGAATTATCTTCGTGAAATTCCGCTTCTCTCAGTAGCGTAAGAAATTAGGATTAGAAATAATCTAAATTGGAGTACGGGATCCGCTTTAGGTTATATTAGATGTAATTAAGAAGTGATTATATACGTAACGTAACATAGTCACAACGGCGCCGACTGAAAAGGGTAATGATGGTGCAGAAAGGTGCCAAGGTAATCATTAGTGAGTGCTGAAAGCTAACTTGTGTAGTAGTTAGAGTAAGCCGATGTCAGTCGAGCCACGATATTGTGAGTTACGGAAAATTAGGGAAATTAGTATTAAGAATTAAAGTATAAGTTAGCATTGTAAGTAACGTGAAAAAGGGAATTTCACGAATGAGAACAAGATCATTTAAAGAGAGATAGAGAAAATAAACCGTATACTAAATTAAAATTCCTCACATTGACACCAAGCATACTCCAAGTCCCCAATTTTGCGTTCTCCTCACTAAAATTCTTAATGTGGAATTTAAGCGGCGGAGTATGTGACGATTTAATTGATAATAAAATATTTAATAATAAAACAAAATTAAAAAGCAATTAAGTATTTTTAAATCGAACTATTAAACCTAATGCCCCTGTACTAACTCAGAATAAGTATGAGATGTAAATGGAAAAATCTAACTAAACAATTAAGAAAAAAATCTAATTGTAAAAAGCTATTAATATCACAGTTAACCCTTTTGTAAGTCATCATGCGTTGACCTGTATAATTCCGGACTCAACGTGCTTAGCGAACCGTCTTTAACTTAGAAATGTATAAAAATCGTCATGTTTGTAATTAGTAATTTGAAGGCACGAGTAGTAGTTAAATTAATTCCCGTAAATTAAATAAGTATAAATAATTTGTTTCTTCTTGTTATAATAATGTTAATTTAAATAAAAATAGGAACTATATTATCGCGGAGTACTCGCTCCGCTTGGTTGTAATGTGCCAGTCGAATCGAGTTAAGAGTTACTATGCAGCCGTCAGACAGTGCACACCTACGAGCGAGAGCTCTTCAGAAATGTGTTGATTAAAGTTAAATGTAACTATTAGCTACCACTACAAAACGTGGGGAGCAAGTTTTTAATATATAAAATGTAGAAAGGTTTTGTTAAGAAATGTAATAAGTTAAGAAAAATTAACAACACGTAAGCAAAATGACGTCTCCACTCAAGATGTAAACTCCAGTACAACTCTACATGTGAATATGTGACCTGCATAAACTGTACATATGGACGTCTACGACCCCTACGACGCTGACCAGGACCTACGTGGATCTACCCCAAGTTTAACCAGCATTATTTCAATCTCCTCAGTGAAACAGCTATAAAGTATTCGCCGAAGACTCGACCCAGATGACGACGCCGACTACCAGAATTCCCAAGTGTGACACCCCAGGACGAGGACAGCACAACTTATTGTAAAGGTGACTCGATAGCTTGACTATCGAGATTTAATTACATTTGAGACATAACTTATAGATGAAAGAGACTTTTCAAAGACTATAATTTTCTTTAAACAATCAATGAAACCAAATAGATGTATACTGTAATATTGAAAATCATACGTTGTAACGTTAATATGTAAATGTTAATTATAATCCCGTTAGTAAATAATATCATTCTTCAAATGGTAAATGTAATCTTGCAAGCTCCTAGATGAGCGTAGTATTACTCAGACGTCTTTACAATATTTAAAGTAAACTCGGATCCGAGGTAAAAGTACATGATCAATATGATCCCTAGTTTTCCAGAGAACCCTTTTGAATATTTTTGTATAAATAATTATGTTATGGGATCCTTTCATATCATTTGTTAATAAAGAGAAGTCATCTTATTACACATTGAAGTGAATGCATAAATCAGTGAAATACCTTCCCTTGTTTCCTAATAATTAGCTTAATTATTATTGTTAATTGTGTTGAGTTTAATTTCAGTTCGTTACAACGTAGGCAGCCCGTATAATTGGCTAGTGTCAATTATGATGGGTTCCCTGGATTTGTAACGTGGGCAAAACGTTACAAAAATGCGCCACTCTGCTTTGAGTTAAAAAAAGGTTGTAAGCATCGTGACGCTAACAAAGATACGTCACTCTAATAATTAAAATAATTGTTACGTAGTAAAATAGATAACTCTCTACACTCGTTATCTGATCTATGCACTCAGTTACTGTATTTCATGTAACATTAATTTTCATAAAACTAATTTTTTTAAGATACGTAATTTAATACCATGATAGTCTGTATAACTTGAAATATCATTGTATGACGCCAAATGCAAGTACGCACATGAATTTTAGTGCTTGTTAATCTGTTCAGTCTTTAACAGGTTTATATTGTGACAATTCAAGACCTGTAGTTTCATGAATATGCCTGCATAGAATGTAAGTGTATGTCTGTCGTCACGGTAAAAACAAAAACATAAACTCCTGCGTAAAGTAGACCCGGTTAATTACGTGTAAAGAAATTCGTAACTTAATTTTGTTACCAAAAATTAAAAATAAAAAAAAATTTTAATGGTGGAAAGCAAGAGAATTAATTACTAAACTCAGACTGTTATAACCGTAATACACCTGTAACTTGTAAAGCGTGTTTTGTTGAATTAGATTCACCCCTTACTCCGACTGGGCTGTCCAGTTAAAACCGGTCGAGAAAGAAGATAGGCTGAGGCATTGTGTAGAGAACAATACGTGTGCGTAATCCTCGCGTTCCCACGCATACAACTACCTTGTCATTGTTTACTAAATAAACGAGGGTGACCTATATTCCAGCGTAACAGCTGATCGTTTAAATAGAAACTAATGCAAATGTTTAATAATCACTGTTAATAAATGTTTACCATGTACTAAACTGTGTAGGCGATAATTGTGTATAGTATAGTAGAGCAAGTATTTTCACCGTGACAACAATTAAATTATATAGTGACTTAAATTTTCAAACAAATAAATGACTTAGTTAACCCTCCATGGTTAGATAAAGTGTTAAACCCCATGGCCCAAGACAGTAAACTTTTAAACTGAGTGAGACTGAAAACAAAGTAAGTAAATTATCCTAAATAAATATGGTAATTAAATAGGAAATAATTCTAAGTAAGTTTCTTAAATCCCCCCCAAAGTAAATAATACATAAATAAAGAAAAAGGTAAGTTTCTTAGAAAGAGACCAAAAGGAAAATAATAATAAGTGAATAATAATTGCTTTAAATAATAAGGCTGAATAAATCTTAATTTAAACTAAATTGTGTGAAGTGTAGCAGTAAAAAAAAAAAAATAAAAAAGGAATTAATAATAAAAGTGTAGTTGAATAGTGTAAACACCCGATCGTGGCCTGTTCAAATTAATTCCCCCGCTTGCCAGTAAGAGACAAACGCGTTCGTACCGGAAATATTGTAGGAAGCCTTCCCTATTGTTATAAATGGCAGCATCCCTAAACTATGAACACCACCCTAGTGTATATTACAATGCATTGTGTAAAGTGTTTGTCCCCTTCTGCATAGTTTGTTTATGTATTACAGCTGATCATTTAGAGAGAGAATAAGAATTATCTTCGTGAAATTCCGCTTCTCTCAGTAGCGTAAGAAATTAGGATTAGAAATAATCTAAAGTGGAGTACGGGATCCGCTTTAGGTTATATTAGATGTAATTAAGAAGTGATTATATACGTAACGTAACATAGTCACAACGGCGCCGACTGAAAAGGGTAATGATGGTGCAGAAAGGTGCCAAGGTAATCATTAGTGAGTGCTGAAAGCTAACTTGTGTAGTAGTTAGAGTAAGCCGATGTCAGTCGAGCCACGATATTGTGAGTTACGGAAAATTAGGGAAATTAGTATTAAGAATTAAAGTATAAGTTAGCATTGTAAGTAACGTGAAAAAGGGAATTTCACGAATGAGAACAAGATCATTTAAAGAGAGATAGAGAAAATAAACCGTATACTAAATTAAAATTCCTCACATTGACACCAAGCATACTCCAAGTCCCCAATTTTGCGTTCTCCTCACTAAAATTCTTAATGTGGAATTTAAGCGGCGGAGTATGTGACGATTTAATTGATAATAAAATATTTAATAATAAAACAAAATTAAAAAGCAATTAAGTATTTTTAAATCGAACTATTAAACCTAATGCCCCTGTACTAACTCAGAATAAGTATGAGATGTAAATGGAAAAATCTAACTAAACAATTAAGAAAAAAATCTAATTGTAAAAAGCTATTAATATCACAGTTAACCCTTTTGTAAGTCATCATGCGTTGACCTGTATAATTCCGGACTCAACGTGCTTAGCGAACCGTCTTTAACTTAGAAATGTATAAAAATCGTCATGTTTGTAATTAGTAATTTGAAGGCACGAGTAGTAGTTAAATTAATTCCCGTAAATTAAATAAGTATAAATAATTTGTTTCTTCTTGTTATAATAATGTTAATTTAAATAAAAATAGGAACTATATTATCGCGGAGTACTCGCTCCGCTTGGTTGTAATGTGCCAGTCGAATCGAGTTAAGAGTTACTATGCAGCCGTCAGACAGTGCACACCTACGAGCGAGAGCTCTTCAGAAATGTGTTGATTAAAGTTAAATGTAACTATTAGCTACCACTACAAAACGTGGGGAGCAAGTTTTTAATATATAAAATGTAGAAAGGTTTTGTTAAGAAATGTAATAAGTTAAGAAAAATTAACAACACGTAAGCAAAATGACGTCTCCACTCAAGATGTAAACTCCAGTACAACTCTACATGTGAATATGTGACCTGCATAAACTGTACATATGGACGTCTACGACCCCTACGACGCTGACCAGGACCTACGTGGATCTACCCCAAGTTTAACCAGCATTATTTCAATCTCCTCAGTGAAACAGCTATAAAGTATTCGCCGAAGACTCGACCCAGATGACGACGCCGACTACCAGAATTCCCAAGTGTGACACCCCAGGACGAGGACAGCACAACTTATTGTAAAGGTGACTCGATAGCTTGACTATCGAGATTTAATTACATTTGAGACATAACTTATAGATGAAAGAGACTTTTCAAAGACTATAATTTTCTTTAAACAATCAATGAAACCAAATAGATGTATACTGTAATATTGAAAATCATACGTTGTAACGTTAATATGTAAATGTTAATTATAATCCCGTTAGTAAATAATATCATTCTTCAAATGGTAAATGTAATCTTGCAAGCTCCTAGATGAGCGTAGTATTACTCAGACGTCTTTACAATATTTAAAGTAAACTCGGATCCGAGGTAAAAGTACATGATCAATATGATCCCTAGTTTTCCAGAGAACCCTTTTGAATATTTTTGTATAAATAATTATGTTATGGGATCCTTTCATATCATTTGTTAATAAAGAGAAGTCATCTTATTACACATTGAAGTGAATGCATAAATCAGTGAAATACCTTCCCTTGTTTCCTAATAATTAGCTTAATTATTATTGTTAATTGTGTTGAGTTTAATTTCAGTTCGTTACAACGTAGGCAGCCCGTATAATTGGCTAGTGTCAATTATGATGGGTTCCCTGGATTTGTAACGTGGGCAAAACGTTACAAAAATGCGCCACTCTGCTTTGAGTTAAAAAAAGGTTGTAAGCATCGTGACGCTAACAAAGATACGTCACTCTAATAATTAAAATAATTGTTACGTAGTAAAATAGATAACTCTCTACACTCGTTATCTGATCTATGCACTCAGTTACTGTATTTCATGTAACATTAATTTTCATAAAACTAATTTTTTTAAGATACGTAATTTAATACCATGATAGTCTGTATAACTTGAAATATCATTGTATGACGCCAAATGCAAGTACGCACATGAATTTTAGTGCTTGTTAATCTGTTCAGTCTTTAACAGGTTTATATTGTGACAATTCAAGACCTGTAGTTTCATGAATATGCCTGCATAGAATGTAAGTGTATGTCTGTCGTCACGGTAAAAACAAAAACATAAACTCCTGCGTAAAGTAGACCCGGTTAATTACGTGTAAAGAAATTCGTAACTTAATTTTGTTACCAAAAATTAAAAATAAAAAAAAATTTTAATGGTGGAAAGCAAGAGAATTAATTACTAAACTCAGACTGTTATAACCGTAATACACCTGTAACTTGTAAAGCGTGTTTTGTTGAATTAGATTCACCCCTTACTCCGACTGGGCTGTCCAGTTAAAACCGGTCGAGAAAGAAGATAGGCTGAGGCATTGTGTAGAGAACAATACGTGTGCGTAATCCTCGCGTTCCCACGCATACAACTACCTTGTCATTGTTTACTAAATAAACGAGGGTGACCTATATTCCAGCGTAACAGCTGATCGTTTAAATAGAAACTAATGCAAATGTTTAATAATCACTGTTAATAAATGTTTACCATGTACTAAACTGTGTAGGCGATAATTGTGTATAGTATAGTAGAGCAAGTATTTTCACCGTGACAACAATTAAATTATATAGTGACTTAAATTTTCAAACAAATAAATGACTTAGTTAACCCTCCATGGTTAGATAAAGTGTTAAACCCCATGGCCCAAGACAGTAAACTTTTAAACTGAGTAAGACTGAAAACAAAGTAAGTAAAGTATCCTAAATAAATATGGTAATTAAATAGGAAATAATTCTAAGTAAGTTTCTTAAATCCCCCCCAAAATAAATAATACATAAATAAAGAAAAAGGTAAGTTTCTTAGAAAGAGACCAAAAGGAAAATAATAATAAGTGAATAATAATTGCTTTAAATAATAAGGCTGAATAAATCTTAATTTAAACTAAATTGTGTGAAGTGTAGCAGTAAAAAAAAAAAATAAAAAAGGAATTAATAATAAAAGTGTAGTTGAATAGTGTAAACACCCGATCGTGGCCTGTTCAAATTAATTCCCCCGCTTGCCAGTAAGAGACAAACGCGTTCGTACCGGAAATATTGTAGGAAGCCTTCCCTATTGTTATAAATGGCAGCATCCCTAAACTATGAACACCACCCTAGTGTGTATTACAATGCATTGTGTAAAGTGTTTGTCCCCTTCTGCATAGTTTGTTTATGTATTACAGCTGATCATTTAGAGAGAGAATAAGAATTATCTTCGTGAAATTCCGCTTCTCTCAGTAGCGTAAGAAATTAGGATTAGAAATAATCTAAAGTGGAGTACGGGATCCGCTTTAGGTTATATTAGATGTAATTAAGAAGTGATTATATACGTAACGTAACATAGTCACAACGGCGCCGACTGAAAAGGGTAATGATGGTGCAGAAAGGTGCCAAGGTAATCATTAGTGAGTGCTGAAAGCTAACTTGTGTAGTAGTTAGAGTAAGCCGATGTCAGTCGAGCCACGATATTGTGAGTTACGGAAAATTAGGGAAATTAGTATTAAGAATTAAAGTATAAGTTAGCATTGTAAGTAACGTGAAAAAGGGAATTTCACGAATGAGAACAAGATCATTTAAAGAGAGATAGAGAAAATAAACCGTATACTAAATTAAAATTCCTCACATTGACACCAAGCATACTCCAAGTCCCCAATTTTGCGTTCTCCTCACTAAAATTCTTAATGTGGAATTTAAGCGGCGGAGTATGTGACGATTTAATTGATAATAAAATATTTAATAATAAAACAAAATTAAAAAGCAATTAAGTATTTTTAAATCGAACTATTAAACCTAATGCCCCTGTACTAACTCAGAATAAGTATGAGATGTAAATGGAAAAATCTAACTAAACAATTAAGAAAAAAATCTAATTGTAAAAAGCTATTAATATCACAGTTAACCCTTTTGTAAGTCATCATGCGTTGACCTGTATAATTCCGGACTCAACGTGCTTAGCGAACCGTCTTTAACTTAGAAATGTATAAAAATCGTCATGTTTGTAATTAGTAATTTGAAGGCACGAGTAGTAGTTAAATTAATTCCCGTAAATTAAATAAGTATAAATAATTTGTTTCTTCTTGTTATAATAATGTTAATTTAAATAAAAATAGGAACTATATTATCGCGGAGTACTCGCTCCGCTTGGTTGTAATGTGCCAGTCGAATCGAGTTAAGAGTTACTATGCAGCCGTCAGACAGTGCACACCTACGAGCGAGAGCTCTTCAGAAATGTGTTGATTAAAGTTAAATGTAACTATTAGCTACCACTACAAAACGTGGGGAGCAAGTTTTTAATATATAAAATGTAGAAAGGTTTTGTTAAGAAATGTAATAAGTTAAGAAAAATTAACAACACGTAAGCAAAATGACGTCTCCACTCAAGATGTAAACTCCAGTACAACTCTACATGTGAATATGTGACCTGCATAAACTGTACATATGGACGTCTACGACCCCTACGACGCTGACCAGGACCTACGTGGATCTACCCCAAGTTTAACCAGCATTATTTCAATCTCCTCAGTGAAACAGCTATAAAGTATTCGCCGAAGACTCGACCCAGATGACGACGCCGACTACCAGAATTCCCAAGTGTGACACCCCAGGACGAGGACAGCACAACTTATTGTAAAGGTGACTCGATAGCTTGACTATCGAGATTTAATTACATTTGAGACATAACTTATAGATGAAAGAGACTTTTCAAAGACTATAATTTTCTTTAAACAATCAATGAAACCAAATAGATGTATACTGTAATATTGAAAATCATACGTTGTAACGTTAATATGTAAATGTTAATTATAATCCCGTTAGTAAATAATATCATTCTTCAAATGGTAAATGTAATCTTGCAAGCTCCTAGATGAGCGTAGTATTACTCAGACGTCTTTACAATATTTAAAGTAAACTCGGATCCGAGGTAAAAGTACATGATCAATATGATCCCTAGTTTTCCAGAGAACCCTTTTGAATATTTTTGTATAAATAATTATGTTATGGGATCCTTTCATATCATTTGTTAATAAAGAGAAGTCATCTTATTACACATTGAAGTGAATGCATAAATCAGTGAAATACCTTCCCTTGTTTCCTAATAATTAGCTTAATTATTATTGTTAATTGTGTTGAGTTTAATTTCAGTTCGTTACAACGTAGGCAGCCCGTATAATTGGCTAGTGTCAATTATGATGGGTTCCCTGGATTTGTAACGTGGGCAAAACGTTACAAAAATGCGCCACTCTGCTTTGAGTTAAAAAAAGGTTGTAAGCATCGTGACGCTAACAAAGATACGTCACTCTAATAATTAAAATAATTGTTACGTAGTAAAATAGATAACTCTCTACACTCGTTATCTGATCTATGCACTCAGTTACTGTATTTCATGTAACATTAATTTTCATAAAACTAATTTTTTTAAGATACGTAATTTAATACCATGATAGTCTGTATAACTTGAAATATCATTGTATGACGCCAAATGCAAGTACGCACATGAATTTTAGTGCTTGTTAATCTGTTCAGTCTTTAACAGGTTTATATTGTGACAATTCAAGACCTGTAGTTTCATGAATATGCCTGCATAGAATGTAAGTGTATGTCTGTCGTCACGGTAAAAACAAAAACATAAACTCCTGCGTAAAGTAGACCCGGTTAATTACGTGTAAAGAAATTCGTAACTTAATTTTGTTACCAAAAATTAAAAATAAAAAAAAAATTTTAATGGTGGAAAGCAAGAGAATTAATTACTAAACTCAGACTGTTATAACCGTAATACACCTGTAACTTGTAAAGCGTGTTTTGTTGAATTAGATTCACCCCTTACTCCGACTGGGCTGTCCAGTTAAAACCGGTCGAGAAAGAAGATAGGCTGAGGCATTGTGTAGAGAACAATACGTGTGCGTAATCCTTGCGTTCCCACGCATACAACTACCTTGTCATTGTTTACTAAATAAACGAGGGTGACCTATATTCCAGCGTAACAGCTGATCGTTTAAATAGAAACTAATGCAAATGTTTAATAATCACTGTTAATAAATGTTTACCATGTACTAAACTGTGTAGGCGATAATTGTGTATAGTATAGTAGAGCAAGTATTTTCACCGTGACAACAATTAAATTATATAGTGACTTAAATTTTCAAACAAATAAATGACTTAGTTAACCCTCCATGGTTAGATAAAGTGTTAAACCCCATGGCCCAAGACAGTAAACTTTTAAACTGAGTAAGACTGAAAACAAAGTAAGTAAAGTATCCTAAATAAATATGGTAATTAAATAGGAAATAATTCTAAGTAAGTTTCTTAAATCCCCCCCAAAATAAATAATACATAAATAAAGAAAAAGGTAAGTTTCTTAGAAAGAGACCAAAAGGAAAATAATAATAAGTGAATAATAATTGCTTTAAATAATAAGGCTGAATAAATCTTAATTTAAACTAAATTGTGTGAAGTGTAGCAGTAAAAAAAAAAAATAAAAAAGGAATTAATAATAAAAGTGTAGTTGAATAGTGTAAACACCCGATCGTGGCCTGTTCAAATTAATTCCCCCGCTTGCCAGTAAGAGACAAACGCGTTCGTACCGGAAATATTGTAGGAAGCCTTCCCTATTGTTATAAATGGCAGCATCCCTAAACTATGAACACCACCCTAGTGTATATTACAATGCATTGTGTAAAGTGTTTGTCCCCTTCTGCATAGTTTGTTTATGTATTACAGCTGATCATTTAGAGAGAGAATAAGAATTATCTTCGTGAAATTCCGCTTCTCTCAGTAGCGTAAGAAATTAGGATTAGAAATAATCTAAAGTGGAGTATGGGATCCGCTTTAGGTTATATTAGATGTAATTAAGAAGTGATTATATACGTAACGTAACATAGTCACAACGGCGCCGACTGAAAAGGGTAATGATGGTGCAGAAAGGTGCCAAGGTAATCATTAGTGAGTGCTGAAAGCTAACTTGTGTAGTAGTTAGAGTAAGCCGATGTCAGTCGAGCCACGATATTGTGAGTTACGGAAAATTAGGGAAATTAGTATTAAGAATTAAAGTATAAGTTAGCATTGTAAGTAACGTGAAAAAGGGAATTTCACGAATGAGAACAAGATCATTTAAAGAGAGATAGAGAAAATAAACCGTATACTAAATTAAAATTCCTCACATTGACACCAAGCATACTCCAAGTCCCCAATTTTGCGTTCTCCTCACTAAAATTCTTAATGTGGAATTTAAGCGGCGGAGTATGTGACGATTTAATTGATAATAAAATATTTAATAATAAAACAAAATTAAAAAGCAATTAAGTATTTTTAAATCGAACTATTAAACCTAATGCCCCTGTACTAACTCAGAATAAGTATGAGATGTAAATGGAAAAATCTAACTAAACAATTAAGAAAAAAATCTAATTGTAAAAAGCTATTAATATCACAGTTAACCCTTTTGTAAGTCATCATGCGTTGACCTGTATAATTCCGGACTCAACGTGCTTAGCGAACCGTCTTTAACTTAGAAATGTATAAAAATCGTCATGTTTGTAATTAGTAATTTGAAGGCACGAGTAGTAGTTAAATTAATTCCCGTAAATTAAATAAGTATAAATAATTTGTTTCTTCTTGTTATAATAATGTTAATTTAAATAAAAATAGGAACTATATTATCGCGGAGTACTCGCTCCGCTTGGTTGTAATGTGCCAGTCGAATCGAGTTAAGAGTTACTATGCAGCCGTCAGACAGTGCACACCTACGAGCGAGAGCTCTTCAGAAATGTGTTGATTAAAGTTAAATGTAACTATTAGCTACCACTACAAAACGTGGGGAGCAAGTTTTTAATATATAAAATGTAGAAAGGTTTTGTTAAGAAATGTAATAAGTTAAGAAAAATTAACAACACGTAAGCAAAATGACGTCTCCACTCAAGATGTAAACTCCAGTACAACTCTACATGTGAATATGTGACCTGCATAAACTGTACATATGGACGTCTACGACCCCTACGACGCTGACCAGGACCTACGTGGATCTACCCCAAGTTTAACCAGCATTATTTCAATCTCCTCAGTGAAACAGCTATAAAGTATTCGCCGAAGACTCGACCCAGATGACGACGCCGACTACCAGAATTCCCAAGTGTGACACCCCAGGACGAGGACAGCACAACTTATTGTAAAGGTGACTCGATAGCTTGACTATCGAGATTTAATTACATTTGAGACATAACTTATAGATGAAAGAGACTTTTCAAAGACTATAATTTTCTTTAAACAATCAATGAAACCAAATAGATGTATACTGTAATATTGAAAATCATACGTTGTAACGTTAATATGTAAATGTTAATTATAATCCCGTTAGTAAATAATATCATTCTTCAAATGGTAAATGTAATCTTGCAAGCTCCTAGATGAGCGTAGTATTACTCAGACGTCTTTACAATATTTAAAGTAAACTCGGATCCGAGGTAAAAGTACATGATCAATATGATCCCTAGTTTTCCAGAGAACCTTTTTGAATATTTTTGTATAAATAATTATGTTATGGGATCCTTTCATATCATTTGTAAATAAAGAGAAGTCATCTTATTACACATTGAAGTGAATGCATAAATCAGTGAAATACCTTCCCTTGTTTCCTAATAATTAGCTTAATTATTATTGTTAATTGTGTTGAGTTTAATTTCAGTTCGTTACAACGTAGGCAGCCCGTATAATTGGCTAGTGTCAATTATGATGGGTTCCCTGGATTTGTAACGTGGGCAAAACGTTACAAAAATGCGCCACTCTGCTTTGAGTTAAAAAAAGGTTGTAAGCATCGTGACGCTAACAAAGATACGTCACTCTAATAATTAAAATAATTGTTACGTAGTAAAATAGATAACTCTCTACACTCGTTATCTGATCTATGCACTCAGTTACTGTATTTCATGTAACATTAATTTTCATAAAACTAATTTTTTTTAAGATACGTAATTTAATACCATGATAGTCTGTATAACTTGAAATATCATTGTATGACGCCAAATGCAAGTACGCACATGAATTTTAGTGCTTGTTAATCTGTTCAGTCTTTAACAGGTTTATATTGTGACAATTCAAGACCTGTAGTTTCATGAATATGCCTGCATAGAATGTAAGTGTATGTCTGTCGTCACGGTAAAAACAAAAACATAAACTCCTGCGTAAAGTAGACCGGGTTAATTACGTGTAAAGAAATTCGTAACTTAATTTTGTTACCAAAAATTAAAAATAAAAAAAAAATTTTAATGGTGGAAAGCAAGAGAATTAATTACTAAACTCAGACTGTTATAACCGTAATACACCTGTAACTTGTAAAGCGTGTTTTGTTGAATTAGATTCACCCCTTACTCCGACTGGGCTGTCCAGTTAAAACCGGTCGAGAAAGAAGATAGGCTGAGGCATTGTGTAGAGAACAATACGTGTGCGTAATCCTCGCGTTCCCACGCATACAACTACCTTGTCATTGTTTACTAAATAAACGAGGGTGACCTATATTCCAGCGTAACAGCTGATCGTTTAAATAGAAACTAATGCAAATGTTTAATAATCACTGTTAATAAATGTTTACCATGTACTAAACTGTGTAGGCGATAATTGTGTATAGTATAGTAGAGCAAGTATTTTCACCGTGACAACAATTAAATTATATAGTGACTTAAATTTTCAAACAAATAAATGACTTAGTTAACCCTCCATGGTTAGATAAAGTGTTAAACCCCATGGCCCAAGACAGTAAACTTTTAAACTGAGTGAGACTGAAAACAAAGTAAGTAAAGTATCCTAAATAAATATGGTAATTAAATAGGAAATAATTCTAAGTAAGTTTCTTAAATCCCCCCCAAAGTAAATAATACATAAATAAAGAAAAAGGTAAGTTTCTTAGAAAGAGACCAAAAGGAAAATAATAATAAGTGAATAATAATTGCTTTAAATAATAAGGCTGAATAAATCTTAATTTAAACTAAATTGTGTGAAGTGTAGCAGTAAAAAAAAAAAAATAAAAAAGGAATTAATAATAAAAGTGTAGTTGAATAGTGTAAACACCCGATCGTGGCCTGTTCAAATTAATTCCCCCGCTTGCCAGTAAGAGACAAACGCGTTCGTACCGGAAATATTGTAGGAAGCCTTCCCTATTGTTATAAATGGCAGCATCCCTAAACTATGAACACCACCCTAGTGTATATTACAATGCATTGTGTAAAGTGTTTGTCCCCTTCTGCATAGTTTGTTTATGTATTACAGCTGATCATTTAGAGAGAGAATAAGAATTATCTTCGTGAAATTCCGCTTCTCTCAGTAGCGTAAGAAATTAGGATTAGAAATAATCTAAAGTGGAGTACGGGATCCGCTTTAGGTTATATTAGATGTAATTAAGAAGTGATTATATACGTAACGTAACATAGTCACAACGGCGCCGACTGAAAAGGGTAATGATGGTGCAGAAAGGTGCCAAGGTAATCATTAGTGAGTGCTGAAAGCTAACTTGTGTAGTAGTTAGAGTAAGCCGATGTCAGTCGAGCCACGATATTGTGAGTTACGGAAAATTAGGGAAATTAGTATTAAGAATTAAAGTATAAGTTAGCATTGTAAGTAACGTGAAAAAGGGAATTTCACGAATGAGAACAAGATCATTTAAAGAGAGATAGAGAAAATAAACCGTATACTAAATTAAAATTCCTCACATTGACACCAAGCATACTCCAAGTCCCCAATTTTGCGTTCTCCTCACTAAAATTCTTAATGTGGAATTTAAGCGGCGGAGTATGTGACGATTTAATTGATAATAAAATATTTAATAATAAAACAAAATTAAAAAGCAATTAAGTATTTTTAAATCGAACTATTAAACCTAATGCCCCTGTACTAACTCAGAATAAGTATGAGATGTAAATGGAAAAATCTAACTAAACAATTAAGAAAAAAATCTAATTGTAAAAAGCTATTAATATCACAGTTAACCCTTTTGTAAGTCATCATGCGTTGACCTGTATAATTCCGGACTCAACGTGCTTAGCGAACCGTCTTTAACTTAGAAATGTATAAAAATCGTCATGTTTGTAATTAGTAATTTGAAGGCACGAGTAGTAGTTAAATTAATTCCCGTAAATTAAATAAGTATAAATAATTTGTTTCTTCTTGTTATAATAATGTTAATTTAAATAAAAATAGGAACTATATTATCGCGGAGTACTCGCTCCGCTTGGTTGTAATGTGCCAGTCGAATCGAGTTAAGAGTTACTATGCAGCCGTCAGACAGTGCACACCTACGAGCGAGAGCTCTTCAGAAATGTGTTGATTAAAGTTAAATGTAACTATTAGCTACCACTACAAAACGTGGGGAGCAAGTTTTTAATATATAAAATGTAGAAAGGTTTTGTTAAGAAATGTAATAAGTTAAGAAAAATTAACAACACGTAAGCAAAATGACGTCTCCACTCAAGATGTAAACTCCAGTACAACTCTACATGTGAATATGTGACCTGCATAAACTGTACATATGGACGTCTACGACCCCTACGACGCTGACCAGGACCTACGTGGATCTACCCCAAGTTTAACCAGCATTATTTCAATCTCCTCAGTGAAACAGCTATAAAGTATTCGCCGAAGACTCGACCCAGATGACGACGCCGACTACCAGAATTCCCAAGTGTGACACCCCAGGACGAGGACAGCACAACTTATTGTAAAGGTGACTCGATAGCTTGACTATCGAGATTTAATTACATTTGAGACATAACTTATAGATGAAAGAGACTTTTCAAAGACTATAATTTTCTTTAAACAATCAATGAAACCAAATAGATGTATACTGTAATATTGAAAATCATACGTTGTAACGTTAATATGTAAATGTTAATTATAATCCCGTTAGTAAATAATATCATTCTTCAAATGGTAAATGTAATCTTGCAAGCTCCTAGATGAGCGTAGTATTACTCAGACGTCTTTACAATATTTAAAGTAAACTCGGATCCGAGGTAAAAGTACATGATCAATATGATCCCTAGTTTTCCAGAGAACCCTTTTGAATATTTTTGTATAAATAATTATGTTATGGGATCCTTTCATATCATTTGTTAATAAAGAGAAGTCATCTTATTACACATTGAAGTGAATGCATAAATCAGTGAAATACCTTCCCTTGTTTCCTAATAATTAGCTTAATTATTATTGTTAATTGTGTTGAGTTTAATTTCAGTTCGTTACAACGTAGGCAGCCCGTATAATTGGCTAGTGTCAATTATGATGGGTTCCCTGGATTTGTAACGTGGGCAAAACGTTACAAAAATGCGCCACTCTGCTTTGAGTTAAAAAAAGGTTGTAAGCATCGTGACGCTAACAAAGATACGTCACTCTAATAATTAAAATAATTGTTACGTAGTAAAATAGATAACTCTCTACACTCGTTATCTGATCTATGCACTCAGTTACTGTATTTCATGTAACATTAATTTTCATAAAACTAATTTTTTTAAGATACGTAATTTAATACCATGATAGTCTGTATAACTTGAAATATCATTGTATGACGCCAAATGCAAGTACGCACATGAATTTTAGTGCTTGTTAATCTGTTCAGTCTTTAACAGGTTTATATTGTGACAATTCAAGACCTGTAGTTTCATGAATATGCCTGCATAGAATGTAAGTGTATGTCTGTCGTCACGGTAAAAACAAAAACATAAACTCCTGCGTAAAGTAGACCCGGTTAATTACGTGTAAAGAAATTCGTAACTTAATTTTGTTACCAAAAATTAAAATAAAAAAAATTTTAATGGTGGAAAGCAAGAGAATTAATTACTAAACTCAGACTGTTATAACCGTAATACACCTGTAACTTGTAAAGCGTGTTTTGTTGAATTAGATTCACCCCTTACTCCGACTGGGCTGTCCAGTTAAAACCGGTCGAGAAAGAAGATAGGCTGAGGCATTGTGTAGAGAACAATACGTGTGCGTAATCCTCGCGTTCCCACGCATACAACTACCTTGTCATTGTTTACTAAATAAACGAGGGTGACCTATATTCCAGCGTAACAGCTGATCGTTTAAATAGAAACTAATGCAAATGTTTAATAATCACTGTTAATAAATGTTTACCATGTACTAAACTGTGTAGGCGATAATTGTGTATAGTATAGTAGAGCAAGTATTTTCACCGTGACAACAATTAAATTATATAGTGACTTAAATTTTCAAACAAATAAATGACTTAGTTAACCCTCCATGGTTAGATAAAGTGTTAAACCCCATGGCCCAAGACAGTAAACTTTTAAACTGAGTGAGACTGAAAACAAAGTAAGTAAAGTATCCTAAATAAATATGGTAATTAAATAGGAAATAATTCTAAGTAAGTTTCTTAAATCCCCCCCAAAGTAAATAATACATAAATAAAGAAAAAGGTAAGTTTCTTAGAAAGAGACCAAAGGAAAATAATAATAAGTGAATAATAATTGCTTTAAATAATAAGGCTGAATAAATCTTAATTTAAACTAAATTGTGTGAAGTGTAGCAGTAAAAAAAAAAAATAAAAAAGGAATTAATAATAAAAGTGTAGTTGAATAGTGTAAACACCCGATCGTGGCCTGTTCAAATTAATTCCCCCGCTTGCCAGTAAGAGACAAACGCGTTCGTACCGGAAATATTGTAGGAAGCCTTCCCTATTGTTATAAATGGCAGCATCCCTAAACTATGAACACCACCCTAGTGTATATTACAATGCATTGTGTAAAGTGTTTGTCCCCTTCTGCATAGTTTGTTTATGTATTACAGCTGATC